>VDFB02256132.1:174927676-175527676 GCA_007258455.2 Sequoia sempervirens | reverse complement strand
TAGGCGGAGTTGTCAAAACATTCAGTTGTGGTATACTTGAAAGGTTTTTGTCATGCTTGTTGTCATCAATGCAAAAGGGGGAGATTGTTGGAAGCTTTGCAACATAAGCATGAAGTATGGATGGTTGTGTTGGTTGTTCCTATATTGTCATTGATCTCAATATGGTAATAACTACACGGTGATAACTACATGAGAAGTTTGCTTGGTTTACCAAAAAAAAATTCTCCTGGTAATACTCCTTTGTGATGGATCAGTGTGTTGGTATTTGAGTCCAAAACTCACTACAAGATTTGATATGACTCTAATATCTTAACCATGTTTTATTGAATCATTCAGACTGCTATTTCCTAGATCTCGAGATGTCTTTTTCTATGAACAAAAAGTTATTTCTGACATATTTTAACTCTATATCCTACTATTGTTTTGTGTGAAGTATATTGTGTGGGAGACTCTGCATTCTACTAAAGTGAACATTCTCATGCTATGGTTTTGTTGATAGTCTCTTGACTGGTAGTATGATGGGAAACTAATGTGTTCTCAGATCTGGAAGGTGTTTTCTTTGAGGATTATTTGTTGGTTTGGAGAATTATGTTTTATTCTTGGTTGACTCAGCAAATGCAATATATTATGAAGAGTAATAACTGACTTGGCATACTGCACTACATGGATAAAATGTTCAAATCTTATATGGTGCCGATGAAGAAAGGTTTTGATTATTTTGTGTTCATCCAATTAGGCCAACCTAATTGATGAATAAGATATACATGCATATATATATAAGATAGAAGCAAGATAAGGTGTGTGTGTTTGTGTGTGTGCAAGCAAGTGATTAGAGGAGAAGATCAAAGCCTAAATGCTTTATCAATAGTATAAATTTTTTGAGCGATGTAGTACTTTATATTCTAAGCTTTAGTGGAACTGAACCCTACACATTGAAGGCTTATTCTATCAATTTATTCTTTTTCCAATGAGCCACTATCATTATATCTTTACAATGAGCCATCTTTTTGTACTCAGGTTGTGAGCCTTTTAAGGATAGTGAGTCCTAGAAGTGAGCCCCATAATATTTTGTATTTGGATATAATATATTGTGAGTTAACCCTCACTGTGGTTTTACCCATTATGGGTTTTCCAAGTAAAAATCTTGGTGTTCATGTGTATGATTGCATTTCCTTGTTTCTATGTTCTCTCTTGTTGATTCAGTCAAAATTGTGATAATGGTTAAGTGGATTTTATTATGCGTTTGTGGAATATTGATTCACCCGCCTTCTCAGTATCTTGAATGTTCAACACAGTGAAGCTCAATGTGTTACAATGATATGCAATAGAGCATGGTCATCTCATCTACTTTCTCTTATCATTGAAATGTAAAAGATGAAGCCTTATCAAAGTAGCAATAAAGTGATAATCACTACATCACTGATATGAATGTGCATTTGATAATGTTACAATGATATGGTGATAAGGTGAAATCTAACTGTAAAAATGACAAACTATTGACTGATGACATGGACATGGAAGGAAAATCGAATGGTAACACCTAGCAATCGATCATTCATTGATTTTGTATCCTTGTTTCAAAATCAATATTTTGTTAATCGATTTCTTTAAAGAAGGAAATTTATTGTATAACCCTAGTCAATGAATAGTTGAAAAAATATATTGTAAGGGCATGAAAAATTGGTGCAGGAAGACACAATAAATGACACAATTTCATATATGATGGACATGTAGCTATAAATCAGTTTGATCCAATGGTGAAGTAATGGCATAGAATTTCACAATGAACAAGGGATGAGATCAATCCAAGAAAGAGTATAATCAAATAAAATTTCTTGCACAAATTATCAAGTAGACATTTAAAAAATATTTTGCTAGCTATTGGATGATGATGTTGATTCTAAGGAAAAGAAGAATACACTACTTGAATTTGAATTCATTGCATAGGAAAATGGTGAAACAACATACAAAGCCTAGAAATAGCCTACCAAAAATGAAATGATTCATTCAATCTCAATTAGGGTTATAGTATAGTTTGTGTTACTTCTTGGTGAAGACATAAATTGTTATATATTAGCAGTTCAAAGAAATGAATTGTGTGGTTGAAGTGAAGAGAGAATATAGTCAGTAAGTAAAGTGTGTTACTATAATAGATTATCAAAATCTAGAATGTATTGTTGAAGCTATTTACAGTGGTGTGAGAGTGAATAGAGAGAGAAAAAGTTATGTATTGAATTGATGCACTATAGGTTTTGTAGAACTACTTTTATGCATTCAATAATTTGTTAAATGTAGAGGTGGTTGCCTCAGTGTGTGTTGAGTTGTAGCTCAAAGCAGGGTGTTGCAACATCCTTAAAGTTGTAGCTTCTAAAATAGGGAGTTGGTGCTCCCTTAAGGTTGAAGCCCTTAAAATTTTAATTTAACTTCATTGCTTGTGGGGCTACAATAGGATAGTAGATCCTAGTAGCATTTCTCATCATGGTTTTTCCCATTCAAGGTTTTCCATGTACATCTAGTGTTTTGTGTTGTTGTTTCATGTGCATGTGATTGCTATATTGGTTTATGTTATGATCTGCACATCTATGTTTTAAGTTTGAATTTGCAAATAAGTTTTATGGACTAAAAGTTTTAATATCTACTGATTCACCTCCCTCTTAGTAGATTATTGTGTTCTAACAAAGTATGTGCAAAAGAATCATTTAGAAGATCATATTATTGGTGAAAAAAGAAAAAGTGTATTGACAAGAAGAAAGGCTTCTATGATAGAAGAAAAAGTAAACTTAAGTTTACTTTACAAAGTTAGACCTAAAATAGTGATTGAGGCATGCAAAGTTGAATATTGGATCAAGGCTATGTAAGAAGAGTTGATGTAGATTGAGAAGAAAAAGACTTAGGAACCTATCCCAAGACTAGAAAAAAGGAATTTGATTGGAACTAAGTGGGTTTTTTGAAACAAGCTAAATGAGAGTGGAGAAGTGATAAGAAAGAAGGAAAGAATTGTGTGTAAAGGATACTTACAAGTGGAAGGATTATATTTTGAGGAGACATTTTCTCCAGTGGAAAGAATGGAAGCTATTAGGATGCTTTTGGATTTTGCAACAGATAAGGATTTCAAAGTTTATCAAATGGACAGGAAGTATGCATTCTTGAATGGTGAATTGGAAGAAGAGGTCTATGTTGAACAACCTAAAGGATTTCAATTATTAGATGATCTTGATATGGTCTGTAGATTGAAGAAGGCATTATATGGACTCAAGCAAGCTCCTACAGCTTGGTATGCAAGATTGGATAGGTACTTGGTGCAACAAGGATTTAATAAAGGTACCATATATAGTAATATTTATTTCGAAGTTAAAAGAGATCAAATATTTATTGTGGTTGTGTATGTTGATGAAATAATCCTTGGAGGTAATGAAAGTATGTGCAAGATATTTGTAGAAGAGATGCAAAAAGAGTTTGATGTGTCTATGTTTGGGGAGATGAATTTCTTCCTTGGACTTCAAATTAATCAAACAAAGAAAGGGATATTCATTTCACAATCTAAGTATGTAAAAGAAATGTTGAATAAGTTTGGGATGGAAGACTCTAAATATGTATTAACTCCTAGATGGTTATTGGTTTCAAACTGAACAAAAATGATGAATCTTATAAGGTTGATCAAAGCAAGTACAAATCAATGATTACAGGACTGCTATATCTAACTACCACTAGACAAGATATCATGCATGCAATTTTTCTTGTGGCTAGATTTCAAGAAGATCCCAAAGGGACATGCAGTAGTAGTGAAGAGAATATTTAGATACTTAAAGGGCACTCTAGAATATGGCTTGTGGTATCCAAAGGATATTGATTTCTCTCTGAATGCTTATATAGATGCCAATTGGGTAGGTTGTGTGGATGAAAAAAAAGTAAAAGTGGTGGTGCATTCTTTCTTGGAAACATGTTGGTGTCTTGGCTAAGCAAGAAATAGGATTTAGTGTCATTATCTATTATAGACACGTAAAATGTACTAAGTGGAATTACACGCTTGATCTCGATTACTAACACTGTTTCATCCTTAATCATCCCTCGGTCTAACCATTTAATCAAATACCCTTATTTGATTAAATTCGTCAATTTTCCTCTCTTAATTAAATAAATAATTTATCCGATTAAGTCATTCTCTCTCGTTAATTAAATCAATCAGTCTGATCTAATTAACCCTAGCTCCTTTATTTAATTAAATAAATCAATTTTTTAATTTAATTAATCTCTAAAGTCATCTCATTAAATTAAATAAAACCTTATTTAATTTAATCTAACCAATCATCCCCTTTAGTTAAATATAAGAAAATATTTATTTAACTATCTCTAAAATCACATTCTTCTCATCTTTGATTTAAATCAACGCATAAATCTAAGTCAAATTTGTCACATCATCTAATCCCTCATTAAATTAATTAACCCATGATTAATTTAATCCTAATTCATGTCCCATCCTCTAGCTTTTGCCACTTGCACATGAAAATAGATTTAATTCATTTATTAAATCCCTATTTTCTCTCAACATGGCATAATAGGGGAGTATTCTTACAATTTTGAAATCTTTCCAAGTGGACTTTGTCCTTCCAACAAGACATTTATTTCATCTTTGCATTGAGCCAAGTGGCATTTAAGACATTCCTTTTTCCCTCTTACATGTCATTTCATTATTTTCAAATTCTACCTAAATGCATTTATGGGCACATTCATCAAAATGTGCACATCCCTCATCCATTCTCATCTTGAAAAGTGGCACTTGGCCATTGGTTGAAAGTTAGTCTGACATTGCTTCATTTTGGGAATTTCTCCATCTTGTCTTTCTATAAATAAGAGGCTTCTTTCCTCATTTCATCATCCACAATTTGAGAAAACTTACTATACTCAAATCCATACTCAAGCATTGCAATTCTCATACATTTCTTCAAGTCTTAGCTAGGTTATGTAGGTTTTTCAACTTGGAGCACACTTTAATATTCAACAAAGTGGATCAATCATCATCAAATCATCAAGAACTTGAATAGGAGTTGGGAAAGGGCCTATTTCTACATCAAATTGGCACCAACTCCCCCATAAAATCAAGAGTTTGCATGTTCTTAATAGGATTTAATCTATTTCATTACTTCTTCATTGTATTCTTGTTTTCATTTCTATTTTGAACATTGTTAAATGGATTTTATGGGGAACTTTGATCTTAAATTTTATTTGAATCTTCTAATGTTTTTTTTTTTGTCTCTTACAGGTATTAGGATCTTGGTTCTACATTTTGGCAGTAGAAGGAGGGCAGATCTCATTTTCTAATCATGTTTTTATCAAACCTTTTGTGCTTTTTGTGTTTTTTTTGGTGTTTGTAGGAAAGTGCACCACTAGTAGACCAATGTAGCTATTCAAAACGGCTACCTCACCAGCATTGCCATATAGCACCGCTGCAAATTTTAAACTCTAACGCTCTGGTGTTCCCGCCAAGAATTCAAAATTTTAAACTACACTATGGTTTCTATTCTCACATGTTGGATTTTTAAAATTTCAAACTACACCACTGGTGAAAAGAGCAACACAATCAAAATCTTTGTCCTTGCTACATAATGACATTGATTGACAAGTAGCACCATATAGCACTGTTGGATTCTTCAAACTACATTGCCTATACAGGTTTCGCTGCTGGAGTAAAGTAAAAAAAGAAATTTAGTTTCTAGTGACATGTGCCTTTTTCAATTATGATCATTTGGGTTATTACTTGCTTTCTTGACCTTTGTTTTGTAGATCTAACTAGTTTTCTTGTAGGTTGGTTTAATCAAAGTGAAGGAGAAAAAAAAGTTTGAAAGAGGCATAATGACATCACTCTCTCATGATACTGAGTGTTTTTGAAGACTTTAGTGTTTTTTTAACACTCTTAGAGAATTCACAATTTCTCTTAAAAAATTGTTATCTTTCACAAGCTTAGGATCCACTAAATTCCTTTTGGGCTCTAAAAAGAACATTTCAATTTTTTTGCTACAAAGGGGTTTAAAAAGAACATTAGGAAAAAATCACTAGATTTGGTTTGAGGATTAACAATTGAACAGGGAAAATTCCATTTTTCATTTTGGTGCACTAAAAAGAATCAAATCATTGCTTTGTGGGTTTAAAATGATGAAGTGTTTCTTTTTTTTGTAATTACTTACTCAAAGTAATACCATCAAAAGGACGTATGCACTTCTCTCGCACCTCACGGTGATCTTGAGAATCAAAATTCCTTTTGGCAATCTTAAGTTGGGTAAAGTAATTTCCTCCACACTTCAATTTGGATTTTAAAATTGAACAAAACATCTTGCGAGTGTGAGTGGAGCATATTGCGTATGTTCTCTCTCTTTGTATTTCAACAAAGATTGATCGAGTTACGGATACAGCTTGCTCACTTTTGTTTATCTTAGAGGGTCTTCCTTGTGGGAAGAATTAATCACCCAAGGGAATGACCCAACCGGTAACATGCTAAAACCAAATGTATTTCTTGCTGGTATATAAGTGTGGATACTAGAACAAAGGGTAGTATCACGCGGTTGGTCCTGATGAAAAGGGAAACAATGGTCTCTCACTGCATGGGTCAATTCCCATGAACGGAAAGTCCAAATTAAAACCCTTGTGTAGAAAGGCTAAAATCCTAATCTATTTGTTGGTACAAGAATGGTCGTTCTAAAGCCGCCCCACACTTTTATGACTTTTAGTAGAGTTGGAAAGTATGCCATGGGAGATTCATGGGTATTGACGCTTGGCTGACTCAAGAAGCAAGTGGACTATAAGGGGGAGCTTGTGTGGTCAAGCATCTAACCATCCACTGAAAGTAAGTGTAGTTGGACTTGTCCAAGTGGGGACTCAACAAATATTGTCTCAAATATCCATAGGGTTGAACATGTTCTTGAAATCAAAACACATTGTTTGATCAAAAACATTGGAAAACAAAAATTTAACATGAGCATCAAATCTCAAACTCTTTAGGAGAAGAAAATATCCTTGAACGAATTCGCATGCCCATGCTTTCCCTTGGGATTCATATCCTTAGAGGTTTCTAGGCACTTGAATTTTATCTCAATTTTCTCCAACTAAAGTAAACATTAGGTAACTCTTGCTTTGATTTCCTCGATTTCCACATGATACACTTTGTGGGATGAGAATAAATTAAGACATTGGACATATAGTTTCAAAACCCAATCAAAAAGTGTTTGTGGTAAAAAGAAGTCATTAAGAAAAGACTAAGAACAACTGAATCCCATAGATTTGTCTCAAATGATTTCACGCAAGATCAAGATCAAGAAACCAAAGGTAAAAGCCCTTAGCCTAAAAGATCACCAAAAGTGTCTCTCAATGCTATATGAATTCATACAAAGGCTGCTTTTTAAATTTTAAGAAGAGCTTCAAGAAACTACCCAAATTTGTATGAGTTTTTTTGTCAACAAAATCCAAATCTTTTTCAGGAATTTGAACACCTTGTCTAGAGTAAAGCATGTTCTTAAAAACTAAGGTCTAGTAAGCAAGCATTTTTTTTAGGTACACATAGGATTAAAACCAAAATCATCTCACCATCAACTCTTGAAAATCTTGAAAAAAAAAATCCTCCATGTTAAACTTTGGGAAAATCATTTGAAACAAAATCCAAATCATCTTGTTTGATTAGATGCATGTAGATGCATCCTTCTCCACATATTTAGTTAAATTATCAAACCTTGTGGACAAGTCTATCCCTTGATAACATCTAACATCTTGGGGTTTAGGATTTCATTATTCAAAATCAAAATCCAATAAAAAATCATCCTATTTGGTCAGGTGTGTTTAGATGAATCCTTCTTCTCACACTTAGTCAAATAATTAGCATCTTGAGGAAAAATTTACTCTAGGACAACATCTAACCTCTTAGAGTTTATGAGTTCACAATCCAAATCCAAATCAAATCAAATCTAAATCCCAAATCAAACATCAAACATGAAATCCAAGTCCTAAAGTTTAACATCTCCTTCAAGTATTTTCAAGAGTTCCAATCATCCATATCATCCATCTTTCACATTTCACCATCATACTTTTGATCCTTAAATTATCCTAAATTTTCTCTTTTGTACCTAAAGTTAGATCAATCCAAAGAATAAGAGATTCATCTCCCACATTCTTGAAAATTCATCCCTATTTTATGGTGCAAACTAGATCTCAACACAAGAGAAATATGCAAGCTAACAAAGAAACATCCACTTCAAGTGACCTAAGCCAAACAAATTCTGAGATGAAGCAATCATCACAAAATCCTCAAGAGGAAGGTCAAGTAGAGGATATCACTAACAATACCTTTGGAATGACACAATATGAAATCATTGAGATGGTCCAATATCTAGACAGTCATAGGATCATTAAAATCATGATGAGACTCAATCCCTCACTATACATGCTTGAATTAGCAAAACAAGGGGCTAAACTCCCTTCTGATTTCAATGTGAGTACCATTGTGGAACCACCTTTTGCAGTCATGCCTCCAATTTCATTGATGCCACCAATCTCATCTACACCTCCATTCCAAAGCATCACTCAATCCATACCCCAAATCACATCATTCCTTGCTCCAACTCAACCCATTGTTAACAAAGGGAGCACATTTCTTAGTGCATTACAAACACACCCCCTTGTGAATAATCAAGAGTTGGACGCAAACACCATATTGGGGAAATCCATCCCACAAAATCCATCACATCCATATGACCCCCTCACCATTCATGATCCTAATGACCCATCATCATCATTTTGTGCAACACCTCTCCCCATAACCTCGCAAGGAGAAGGAGACATATTTGGACTAGGGGGCATATTTGGTACTACATCTAGTATTCCACTTGTTTTTCCACCACTCCCCCCCTTGCCATCAATATCCACATCACCTGTTGGTTTAGGGCTTCCCCCTTTACCAAATATCAATCAAAAAAATCAAATCAACCCTTGATCGTTAATCAAAACATCATACATAATCCTTCCATCTTGTCATTGACATCGCAACAACAAATGACAACCATCCTGATAATGCAAGCCACCACCATCACATCATCAACCATCCCCCAAATATCTCAAAACATGGTCTCTCAAGGACCAAGCATAGCAATCACACCATCCACCACCGCAATCCCAATCATCAATATGATGATACTTCTCACCAAAACAACAAAAACTATATCAAATCCACCACCACCACCACCACAAGCTCCACCACCAAAAAAAAATGTATCAAGCCAATATAGCATTGCATTACAAGCTGCTCAACAAGCTACCTATCAAAAGGAACTTCAACAAATCCAAAACTGAAAAGCTGCACAACAAGCCGCTCAAGTTGTATAACAAGCCGCTCAAGCAATACAAGCCACTCTAGTTGAACAACAAGTGCAACAAGCACAACAAGCACAGAAGGATGCTCAAGCCTAAGCCCTATTACAAGCACAACAATAAGCTACCCAACAAACACAAGCCCAAGCATAGGAATAAGTGCAAGCTTGAGCCCAGTACCAAGCACAAAAAATGCAAGCACAAGCACAATACCTCACACAACAACAAGCATACCAACAAGCACTAAAACAATACCAAGAGAAACAAGAAGTGACCCAACTAGCAGCCCAACAACAAGCATTGTTGGTGCAACAACAACAATAAGCTTAGTAGCAAGCACTATTAGTGCAACAATAATAGGATCAACAACAAGTACAAGCATACTTGGCACAATAGAATGTGCAAGCACCATCCACCAACACATTAATAAATCCACCCATCCCTCCAACAAGTGAACCACCATAGAAAACCTTCATCCCACCCCCTGATCCACAAAACAATGTAGCAATATAGATCAAGTTACTCTCACAAAAAGTACTTGATCTTCAATCAGGGAGAACCATAAAGACACCTAGCAACTTCTGTCCCTATCCATTTGATAGGAGCCTTATAATGAAATCATTCCCAAAGGGATTTGAGATCCCCAAATTCAATAAATACCATGGGATGGGAAACCCTAGAGATCACATCAGGGAATTCCAAGTTCATTGCATGGAAGTTGCATATGATGATACCTATCTGATGCGGCTATTTCCTAGAAGTTTGGCTAGCCATGCCATGGACTGGTTCTCTTTCCTTCCTCCTAGCATCAAGAATTTCCAAGATATTGTGGACGCATTCATTAAAAATTATGCATTTAATATTAGTATAGATGTCAGTGTCGAAGAAATATCAACTCTTAAACAAGGAAAGAATGAATCATTTGCTTCCTTCCTACAATGATGGCAATCCAAGACCGATAGGAGAAAATGGGCCATGCTAGAAGAACAACAAGTGTGCACAATCATCTCAAACCTTGATGGAGCCTTAGCATTCCATCTCAAGGTGCAAGGGATCACCACATACGATCAATTGATCCCTAAGGTTCTTAACATTGAACGAGCCCTTATTTCACAAGGAGGGACACCCACATATCCAGAACAACAAAACAATTGCCCATCTAGTAGCTATAATGAGAAACCTCACACATGGGCATGGAACAAAAATTTCACAAAAAATGGTGTGGTTGATGCTAAGGTCATGATTAGTGCTCTCGAGAAAAACACCCAAACTTACCAACAACTGCAAAACAATGATCCAAACAACACCCAAACCAACATAGTATCACAACACCAACCAACCAACAATCAAGTTAAGAACCTAAATAATCAAGGGGGACCACCCCCACGAAACAAAAATCCCACCAAGTGAAAATACATAGCCCTTGGAGAACCACTCAAGGTCATCATGAAGAAATTGATAAATGCAAATCTCATCAAGGCTCCCACCTATGAGAATTACCAAGAAATAGAAGTAAAACCACCCTACTACAATGAAAACCAGCTCTGTGACTTTCAAAAAATCAAAGGGAACACCACTAACAGTTGCATGAGGCTAAAAAACCTAATCCAGGACATCATTGATCAAAAAATCATAAATGTGGAACAACTAGTGGGAAACCAAAATCTCAAAATCTACATGAATCCGATACCCAATTATAACAGTAAAGGGAACAATAACAATGATAATGGGAAGGGAACATTCAAAAGTGTCAATCATGTATATGACCATGTTGTCACATCTTTGGACAAGTATTGCTCTGTTATCACCATCAAAGGAGCCCACGCTGATTGTGGAGTCACCACAAGAGGCAATAGAATCACCATCATAGGATCATCTCATCCCCCTAGAGCACCCGCTTCCAACCCAAGATTTGTTCCCAGTGGTTATAATATCATTGACCAAATGAAAAAAACCCCAGCTCAGATCTCCATCATGGAGTTACTGAAGATATCATCAGCCCATAAAAACATCCTTGAAGAAGCATTAGCCTCATCCACTATCTCCACGGATCTTGACACCAAACAATTCCAAGCTATGATCAAAAATATCATTACACCAAATATTTTCACATTCTTTGATCAAGACTTTCCCACCCAACCATCTCACAATTATGCACTCCATTTGGAGGTCCTGGTATATAAGAACAAAGTCAAGAGGTTTTTGGTGGATGGAGGTGCAGGCTTAAACATTTGTTCCCTTAAGCTAATAAAGAATCTGGGATTTTTTTAGGATACCATAGACAAAGGAAAAGGCATCACAAGTAGGGCATACAATGATCAAGAGAGAGTGTCTCAGGGCACTATACAACTCCTTGTCCAGGTAGGGACAACAATAATGGAAACCACCTATCAGGTCCTAGACCTTGATTTTCCTTACGACATTCTCTTGGGATGTTCGTGGATCCATGGGATGTAAGAAATCACATCAACTTTCCACTAGTGTGTCAAATTCACATATCAAGGTCAGGAGTTCACTATACATGGGGATCCCAAACCATTCTTTTACTACAAGAGCCTAGAAGCCAAATATTACAAAATCCCCCAAGTGCCAAAGAATGATGAAGGCCCATCTACCCCATACATTGACCCAGCGACTCTCGCTTCCACTTCTGCGACAGAGACACCCACCATTCCAACCATCTCCAACATCGAGGTTATTGTCCAGGATAATGGATGTGGACAATATACAATCCCAAAGAATGCCTTCATGGTATGAGAGTTACCACAATCTCCTAGGTCATAGGGATGACCACAATCAAAGGATGCTTCATCATCCCAAACATTCACAATAGGTTCTTCAAATTTCTAAAGTTGGGGGGATCTAGGTAGGGAAATAATAGAAGAGGATCCATCCCATCTCCTATACCAAGATAATAGACTAGCAGTTGATCTACCTATGGATGAAAATAGTAAGGGTTTACAAATGATGCTTGCCATGGGCTACGATAGAAACAAAAACTTAGCCAAAATGACAATGGACTTCTAATATCTATTATTCTTGAGACATGACTAAAAACTATTGGCCTCGAATGTACCCCTTTGAGTATAACCATACGTGGCTAAAATACCCTACTTAAAAAGGTCAAAAATCCTTAGCAAATGATAGCTTCCATATAATTTCCTATATCCACTAGCCTACCCTTAGATAACTTCACATTCAACATAACTAATGTCTACAGTAGTAGTGATGAGGAAGACGCCATAACTGATTTACCTAGGAACTTCAAGAACTCCTCTATCCTCATGCTTAGTACCATTTCTTTTGAGACAAATGACAATCAAAACCATGAAATCCGTCTAGTCTACCCACAACTCATCAATTATGACCAACGAGGACCACCAATTCTAGACACATTCAAAAATGATGAGGCACTCTCAAAATTCATGGGACTATAAGATAATATTCCATGTGGGGATCATAGAGTATGATTCATCATTGAGCTAGACACACATGCATACTATGGGGAAATGATTGAATCCTTTAGTTGCAAAAGCAAAAAACTGAGAATAATCTCTAGGTCCTTGAGTGAAAACCACACTGTGGCACTCTTTGACCTAAAAATAGTAAAAAGAAAGGATGCATCCAATGGTGAAAAACTCTCTGAGGTTCCCAAGGATGGGGGATTCAATCTTCCTCTCAAAGCTCTCCATCAAGAAAAATTAGCATTCCTAGCCCAAAAAATGCAATCTGATTAACTTGGGAACAAAGGAGACCTCACATATCACATTTTATGTAGAGTCATTACTATTAGAGGAACAAGATCTCCTAGCAACCTTCTTGTGAGAGAGATAGGTTAATTTTGCATGGAGCTATGTTGACATGCCTGGGTTCAATCCAAAGATTGTGGTCCATCACCTAGAAGTCTACTTCAAAGCAAAGCCCGTTAGACAAAAACTAAGGAAAATGCATCCTCAGATTGCTTTATTGGTGAAGATGGAATTGAAGAAACTACTTGATGCAGGATTCATACGGCCAATAGACTATACAAAATGGGTGTGAAATCTAGTTCTTGTTTCAAAACCTAATGGAGGCATCTGAATATGCATGAATTTCAAAAACCTAAACAAAGCATGTCTAAAAGATGATTTCTCATTGCCTAACATTGACATGATAGTGGACATTACAGAAGGACATGAAATTCTTTCTCTGATGGATGGTTTCTCTAGGCACAACCAAATAATGATTGCCAAAGAATACCAATACAAAATGTCCTTCACTTGTCCATGGGGGACCTACTAGTAGAACATGATGCCATTTGGCTTGAATAATGTCAAGGCCACCTATCAATGAGCTATGGAATTAATCTTTCATGACATGATCCACAAAACTATTGAAGATTACGTTGATGACATACTAGCAAAATCCCGAAAGAGGAGAGATCACATAGCAACCTTGAGTGCTATTTTGGACACGTTGGAGGAATACAATGTCTAATTAAATCAAAAGAAGTGTGTCTTCGGTGTACAATCAGGAAAGCTAATGGGATACATAGTGTCAATGAGGGGTATTGAAATAGATATTGCCAAGGTAAAAGCAATCCTTGAGATGGAGGCACCCAAAACATTGAAACAGCTGAGAGGCCTCCAAGGAAGGCTTCAGTCCATCCATAGATTCATAGCACAACTGACAGACAAGAAAAACCCATATTCTCACCTACTTCACAAGGGAGTAGCATACAAATGGGATGACAAGTGTATGGAAACATTCAACCAAATTAAAGAATATCTACTCACACTACTAGTCCTCATGCCACCAATCCCAAGAAAGCCACTAATCCTCTATGTATCAACAACAGTAGCCCTCATTTCTCTTCTAGCTTATCACGATGAAAATGGGATAGAGAGGGCCATTTATTACATCATTCACATAATGGTTGGGCATGAGTTAAACTACTCATTAATCAAAAAATCCTATGTAGCAGTAGTGTTTGCTTCACAAAAATTTAGACATTACAAGTTGGCACAAAAAATCAAACTCATCGCCAAATCAACCACCTAAAGTACCTACTATCAAACACAATGCTCACAAGAAGGATGGCCAACTAGTTCATGATTCTATTTTAATACGACATTGAGTATGTGGAACAAAAGGCAATCAAAGGCCAAGTGATCGCATATTAGCTTGCAGAAGCACCCATGTATTCAGAGAATCCACTCATATCATATTTTTTGGATGAATCCATCTTCAATCTCAACATAGCCGACCACTGGAAACTCTACTTTGATGGTTCCTAAATGCAACATGGATCAGGATTTGGTGTCTTCTTCATCACCCTGTAGGGGGACTGTATACCTAGATCCTACAAATTGGCATTCCCCTGCACTAACAACATTACAGAGTATGAGACATTAACCATAGGTCTTAGAATAGAAGTGCAATGGAACATCATGGCCCTCACAGTATATGGAGACTCCCAACTACTAATAAATCAAGTGAATGGTGAATACCAAACAAAGGATGATAAGTTGACTCCATACAAAAAGTTGGTAGAGAGCCTCAAAGAATCATTCATTGATATCACATTTGAGTAAATTCCCAGAGAAACAATAGAGAAACATATGCCATGGAAATGATTGGATCCCTACTAAACGTCCCTTGCAACATCCCAAAACATGAATTGTTCATAGAGCAACTTCTCATGCCTACATTTGAGGTACTAGAGTCAGAATTTGTGTGTGAAATCGTTGGTCCTGGTGATCCCTGGTACTATGACATTTATACCTACCTATGAATAGGTGTCCTACCCGCTGACTTACCCTCAAGCCTAAAAAGAACCTTTGTCAAGAAAGCATCCTAGTTCATCATCTTAGGAAATACTCTTTACTATAGAAGCATAGAAGGAACCCTACTAGGTTGTTTAAACGCTGAGGAGGAATTGACCACTTTAACTAAGGTGCATAACGATATTTGTCATTCACACTCGAGTAGAATGACCTTTTCCGAGAAATTGCTGAGGATGGGATATTATTGGCCTACAGTGGAAAGAAAAGCATATGACTACGTAAAAAGGTGCGTACAATGTTAGAAACATGGGGACCTCATCCATGCTCTAGCTTAAGAGCTCCATCCCATTATCACACCATGGCCCTTTTCGTAGTGGGGACTTGATCTCATTGGAAAAATCACCCCCACCTTAGCTAATGGCCACAAGTTCAACATAACCACCACTAAGTACTTTACCAAGTGGGTGGAAGTCATCCCCATGACATACATAATTGGAAAGAAGATATCAAAGTTCACCTTGAACTACTTAATATGTCGATACTGTGTTCCCCAAGCTATTATCTCATATAATGGGACACCTTTCGAGAATTAGGATGTTCGTGACTTATGTGAAAAATTGAAAATCCAACATCACTTCTCCACCCCATACTATCCCCAAGGCAATGGGCTCGATCCATATCAAATAAAATCTAAATCTAAATCCCAAATGTCGGAAGCGATGTTCAAAAAATTAAAAAAAATTAGAAAATGTCCTAAAAACAAGGTCACCCTAATGAAAACCTAGAAAACAGGCATTTTGGTGACAACAAAAAAAAATTAAAAAAAACAAAAATGACCAAAAATAGTAAAGAGAAAAATCATCCTCTAGTCCAAACCACTTCGGTGGCACTTTGGGCAAGTACCTTGGTGAAAACTTGGAAAATAGGTGCCTTGTGTAAATAAGCACTTTCCATCCACTAGGATCTTCACGACTCATTCTACATCATCAATCCATTACACATCCATCTTGCATCGCATTGCATACCTTCATCCATCACCCATCTGTGTCTGTATCATAGCTTGGTCTTGTGTTAGTATCATAATCCCTTCTAGTACTATTGAGCCCAATCTCAAGGTCAATTTATCTTGCCTTTATAGGAGTATTCTATTACCTCATGCTAGGGGCATGCTCTGATTAGATTGGATTCGTGTATATTTGTGGAGTCCCTAAATCAAAAAATCCAAAAACATTCATAAAATCATAAAATCCCAAAACATCTCAAAAATCCCAAAACATTCAAAACATCTCAAAAATCCCAAAACATTTGAAACATATCAAAATCCAAAAACATGTCAAAAAGTTAGTCAAAAATTCAAAAAAAGAGTCGTCTTGTTGAACTACGGGTCTTTGAGCCTTGAACATAGGCAAGGTTGATCTTTGATCATCCCCCGAGACACTTAGGTTAGTCCTCTAGGAGTCCATAATAAACTGGCAATCCATTTGTTTATATCTCATCAATAATCGAGTTTGTGTCAGTTGAACTATGTGGTCTCTATGTGTATAACATAGGCAAGGCTAATCTATTGATTAGCCCTCGAGGCCCCTAGGATAAGTCTTTAGGTTATTCTCTTGGTCAAAATATCAGAAACCCCCAAAACATTTGAAAATCAAAAATCAAAACATTTGTAAAATCTCAAAAAATACCAAAAATAGCCTCAAAACTTTTTGAAAAATTAAAAAAATCCAAATATTTGAAAAATCCATCCATCTCCTCTCGCTTTCACCCACAATAAACATCACTCACAATAAATCAATCATCATCCCCAACCTTTGGTGAAACAATCAGAAACAAGTCTGGTAGTTCAAAAGTGAGAACTCAAAACGTCAAAAGTCTCAAGTCTAGGTTAGTATGTAAACAAGCTAGTCAACTCTTGGAGTCAATAGCCTATCATTCAATTAGTCCCATATCAAATCATCCAATATTTTCATGTCCTAGGATGCATCCTTCCTACAATGGACATCAACATCAGACGTCACCGTAGTTTAGTCTTGGCTAGCAGTTTTGAAGAACATCAACTTGCTTGTTTACTTTATCTTTTTCTTTTAGCTTATCTCATTGCACTCATTCCAAGGACCTCCTGATGATGTCTAAACAAAGGATTTAGAGAAATAGGAATGAGGAAATGATCATTATCTTTTATCTACTAAGCTTTTCGAATACTTTTGTAATATAACCTTGATCATGCGTACTTTGTTTAGATGTAGGGAGGGCATTTTGGGTATCTTGTTGACCACATAGGAAGGCTTGCTTTTCTATGTTCTGGTTTGAGATGTCTGGAATATCTAGAATCCATTTTAAATGAGGTTTCATATGTCAGGTGTGAACAAGAATAATCCTATCTGATTGTCAAATCGAACTCCATCACACTAGGTGCAACACCATCTTGGTTCTTTATACCTTGATGCATCGTACTTATGTGTATAATCAAACATAAGGTAATTGGCCCTTTGAAAATCCAAACTCTTTGGAAAGAAAATCATCATCGTCATTGTCTCATGTCTTGTTGGAATCTTTGGTTTTCTTCTATCTCTTGTTGTTCGTGCTAACATGGTACCATGATAGTTAATCACAAGTCATCATCATCATTGCATTCATCCTGCATCCACAAAACCATTAGCATATTGCATTATACATATCATATCATATAGAATGTCAAAATCATGCCATATGCATTGCATCGCCATCATATATAATATAGATTGGTTATTCTAAGCATCTCATAAATAATTACATTAGTCATTTGCATAAAATAAATCATCCCATACATGAATATAAACATCATTTGCATCCATCATATCATAAGCATCATTTGCATTAATCATACCATAACATTACATAATCATCCCATCTCACATATAAACATCCATCATATCATTACATATACATCATAAAATGATACATCACGTATCCATATCATGAGCATCATCACATATCATAACACATATCATCATCATATCACATCGTCATAAGTGCACATCATATAATCGAAAGGAACACCACAACATTTTACATACATCATGAAAAAGTGCATCAAAAAAGAGAAAACGATTGCATTTGCATCATCACATAAAATATAATACGCATCGCATAATCATTGCATCACATCATAAAACATTATCATCATAGCATCAAAAGATATAACATCATCGCATAGCATATAGAGCATAAAGATCATCTATAATGCATAAATAAGATAGGACATATCGCATATCATCAAATCAAAATCATCATCTCATATATCATCAGAATAATATACTATCATGGTACAAAAAATTGGATCAATGTACATGTGTATATCAATGAGTACAACGGCCCATGGGGCTATCAAAAATTAGCCCAAGGGGCCCAAAAAGAATCCTGTCTCTATCAACAATAGGCCTAGACCTACTCGCTACTGCCCTCACCACCTACCCTCTAGTTGTGATCCTCTGTTGGCCTATGCCCTATCCTCTGTTAAAAACATGGCACCCAAGATGCCCGTGGTAGGGCTTGGTAATAGTGTAATCTATAGTAATTGGCCTCTTCGATGGCCTCCCTGTAAGCTTGAAGTGATACTGTGCTCTGGGAGGAGGAGGTGGACATGCTATATATCTACTACCATCAGCCCATCTCGGTCATTGCCTGTAACTTTGCAGCCTATCTCTATAGGACCGTCTAGTCCTACTCGGCCCATATCTAATCTCTCTTAGCTATCAATGCCTATACTTGGGCCTGCAACTACAAAATCTACCCATCTCTAGGATCTGCCTATAGAGGTGGATGTATTGGAGGTTGATCATGATCCCCATCTTTGGGTGGTGTCGAGATCCTATCTTGATGTCCCAGATCTTGGTCCTGCTAGGGGGCATCTTGTCTCTGCTCTCCATCATGTGGGTCTATGGGTGGCTGATCCTGTGGCCCATGATTCTAAACCTGGTGAACTGGTGGTGGCCCAACACCACCCTAATCCTCATCCCCATCCCCCCAACCCTGTCCTGCTCCCCTGCCCCTAGGTCTTCATTGACTAGACGGTACCCCTAGAACTATCAGCTGAAGTGGTGGCTGAAACTAGTCTCGGTACACCTGCATAGTCCTTGGGTCTACCTATCGCTAGTCATATGGCCACGGCCTAGCCACAAGCTATTTGAAAGAATTGACCACTTCCTAGGCTAGTATGTAGTGGCCCTAAGAGTTCTAGCTCACTATCCTCACAAATATGGCCATGTACTGATTGTTGGTCCAATCCTACGCCTCTCCAAACTGTCTATGTATCCTATCTAGTAGGTACATCTTGAGAATTGTATGCTCTCACCCTTGCATCAGTCGGCCCTAGCGAGCAAAGAATAACTGCTAAACATCATCAAACCAGGCGAGATGTCCAAGGTATGGCCACCACATAAACACTCTCATCTCATCAAGGACTCTCCACCAGTGGGGAATCTTGTGTTGTCCTGTATGGGTGAATGAAAGACCCCCTTGGTACCGCCAGACCATCAGATCATCTGGCTCCATGGGAACCTGAACAACTTGAGGATGAAGCATGACAATGTCCTCCCAAGCCTAAATATGTAAAAGTGTCATTCCTACCCCAAGTGCTTGGCCATCCAAGTAAGAAAACTCATGTAAGTCTCTATAGAATGAGGCTAGAAGAACTGGCCCCCATGCAAACAATGTCCATCGCCGAACCATCAGCTCCCAAGTGAGCCCCAATCTAGGACTAAAATAACGGCCACGCTGATCTGGTGCGACAAGACCTAAAATAATGGTTGCAATAACTAATCAAAAAATGGAAACACTAAGCTTGTAGTGCTCTAACTCAATCTGCCCCTTGCTAATTACAAGTTGATCAAGGACCATGACATCATAACAGGTCTCCCTCACAACATCTGTATCATAAATCACATGCTCACTATGAATGGGGAGGCCTACCTTCGGCAGCTGACCATATTGGCCTTACACTGCCGAAGGCAAGCCTTAGGTGGGGTTTGGTTTGGCCTACAATAAAATATGGTTGTTTGTCTCAGCTGCTCAACCATGTTACGTCAAGATTAAGGATAGGCTATAAAGAACAATACTAACATTATCTCCTAAATACTAACTCCCCCAGCTAAAATTTAAAACACACTAACAGTGGAACAACAATAATTCCCCCCACCCTGCAGGGGTGGGTGGGAGTTATATAGATCCCCCACACATACTCTAGTGTGATTGTAGCCTCGTTGGTCGGGAGCTAGAAGGAAGAGATCTCACTATGCCATCGCTTAGTGAGTGCTATGAGCATCCCCAAGTGAGTCCAAACAAGTGGTGCATAGGAAATGTACCAGAGGCCAATCTACCCTAGGTGCTCCTGCTATCACTTAGTCAACTCACCCAAAATACTAAAAAGCTCTTGGGACTTGTGCTCACATGAGTAAATCTCTCTCGCCTCCTCCAACATCAGGAAAAGTCACTGTGTTAAAATTCATAAAAAAAATCTCGGTCCTAGCTTGTCTCGGCATTCTGAAAATAACTTCAGTGTCGCTGCTTATGAAGGCGGTGTAGTTTACATAGTTTAAACTGCAATGCTAGAGCTTTCAAACTCCCAAACTACACCGTGGCATTGCAGTTTGCAAAAGCATTTGAGTTTAATAGGAAATCCTAAGTTTAAAATGCACTACAACGGTGCACCTTGCAAAACTGGTTGAGTTTGGAATTTAACCCTAAACTCCAAACTATGCCATGGCATCGCTACTCGCAATGGCGACAAAGTTTAACATCGAGCGGCACTATTTGAAATTTCTAGCAACACAATATGGCCCCACTCCTAGAAACATAGTTTCCTAATGCATTAAATGAGCACAAAAATAAAAAAACAAGCTCGAGTCAGGTTGAGTCACTGGTGGTCCAATGTCAGGAAGTCTCTAGTGCATCTATACCATATCAGAAATATGCATCAGAACCTGTCGTTGTGCCATTTCTCTAGAAGGTCAAAGCTCAAAATCATGGAAATTCTAAAGGTTGAATGTGAAAATGAATTGGAAGTGGCCCCCCAAGGCCTATTTAAGCCTAGAAATTAGGGTTTTCTGACCCCGTTTAGCCGTCCAGGAGGGATCTAGGTCCCCTCATCCCATTTTTGTCTGTCTAAGGGTCGTTTTATATTATTTTTTGTGTTTTATCTCATTTTTTGGCCTCCTGGAGCCTTTATGGACCTGTTAGGCACCTTGTCCTCTCTTTTTCGCAAGACCACCCAAAAATAAAACTTTTCGTCTGATCTCTCAAGGGGGAAATATATTGGCATGTTTTATCTCATCGGGGCAATAGTGGGGAAAGTTTTGAAATTGATTTTTTTTTGGCTTTTGATCGAGACAGTTTATTCTTTGAATTGGAAAAACAAGTGCACTAGTTCAAAGAGGGGAAAAATGTAGACACATAAAATGTATTGATTGACATTACATGCTTGTTCTTGATTACTAACACCATTTCATCCTTCTCTTATTTATTTTTTTTGGACTGCAGGAATCGATCGGGTATCCCTCCTCCTATAAACTGTAGTGTGCCTGGTAAAAAAATTTCACGTGACCAATGCTATTGGTGCGACACACCCTCTGGTACCATGGGTTTGGGGGGAGACTAGACCTCATGACCTCTTGCCTGCAACAGGATGCTTTAGCAAATCAAGCTAGGCCCCCCGCTCCAACACCATTTCATCCTTAATCATCCCCTAGTTTAACCATTTAATTAAATACCCTAATTTGATTAACTTCATCAATTTTCCTCTCTTAATTAAATAAATCATTTATCTAATTAAGTCATTCTCTCTCGTTAATTAAATCAATCAATCTAATCTAATTAACCCTAGCTCCTTTATTTAATTAAATAAATCAATTTTTTTATTTAATTAATCTCTAAAGTCATCTCATTAAATTAATTAAAACCTTATTTAATTTAATCTAACCAATCATCCCCTTTAGTTAAATAAAACAAAATATTTATTTAACTATCTCTAAAATTGCATTCTTCTCATCTTTGATTTAAATCAACCCATAAATCAAAGTCAAATTTGTCACAACATCTAATCCCTCATTAAATTAATTAACCCTTGATTAATTTAATCCTAATTCATGTCCCATCCTCTATATTTTTCCACTTGCACAATAAAATAGATTTAATTCATTTATTAAATCCTATTTTCTCTCAACATGGCATAATAGGGGAATATTCTTCCAGATTTGAAATCTTTCCAAGTGGCCTTTGTCCTTCCAACAAGACATTTATTTCATCTTTGCATTGAGCCAAGTGGCATTTAAGACTTTCATTTTTCCCTCTTACATGTCATTTCATTATTTTCAAATTCCACCTAAATACATTTATGGGCACATTCATAAAAATGTGCACATCCCTCATCCATTCTCATCTTGACAAGTGACACTTGGCCATTGGTTTAAAGTTAGTCCCACATTACTTATTTTTGGGCATTTCTCCATCTTGTCTTTATATAAATAAGAGGCTTCTTTCCTCATTTCATCATCCACAATCTGAGCAAACTTACTATACTCAAATCCATACTCAAGCATTGCAATTCTCATCCATTTCATTAAGTCTTAGCTAGGTTATGTAGGTTTTTCATCTTGGAGAACACTTGAATCTTCAACAAAGTGGATCAATCATCATCAAATTATCAAGATATTGCATAGGAGTTGAGAAAGGGCCAATTTCCACGTCAAATCGGCACCAACTCCCCCATAAAATCAAGAATTTGCATGTTAATAGGATTTAATCTATTTCATTACTTCTTCATTGTATTCTTACTTTCATTTCTATTTTGAAAATTGCTAAATGGATTTAATGGGGAAATTTGATGTTAACGTGCATTTTAATCTTCTATTGTGTTTGTTTTTTGTCTCTTGTAGGTATTAGGATCTTGGTTCTACATCTACTATAGAGGTAGAATACATTACCTTATAGCATCATGTTGCACATAGGTGTTATGGATGAAGAAAAAATTAAAGGATATCAGAGTGGTATATGATGAGCCTATTTCTATCTTATGTGATAATACACTTGTTCTATTAATATTTCAAATAATCTAGTAATGCATTCAAGGATAAAGCATATTTCAATCCTGTATCACTTTTTGAGAGAGAAGGTTGCAAAGAATGAGGTGAAGTTGGAATATGTTCCTACTAAGAACCAAGTTGAAAATATCTTCATGAAGTCTCTTCCTAAGGATACTTTTGAGTATCTTTGAGAGAATTTGGGGGTTATTTCCCCTCCTTTATTCAACTTGATGCATAAGGATATGCATCAGTCCAGTGGATATCAAGATTCATTCCTTGTTTTGGACCAATGTTGGTGGATACCTCTCAGGGGGAGTAGGTAGTAGCATTTTTGGTTGTTGCAGTTAGAGGGAGTAAGTGTTTTCATTGTATTGTATATTGTTTTTTTTACTTGGAATCCTTGTCAAACGAAGTGAATGCAGAGGTTGCAAAGTAGTTGTTGCTTTTGAGGAAGAGAAAGGATGTTTATTTGATTTCAAAGGGGAGAGATACATGTGTTTCTCTTTTCCATTGATGTAAAAGGGGGAGAGAGTAAATTGAAAAAGGAGAGAGCAATCTAAAAAGGGGGAGAGAGAGTTAGGGAGAGAGTGATTTGACAAACCTTATGAAGTAATGGGGAATAGTGTGTACTATGGTGTAGTATATGAATTGGTGATCAGAGTTGTTTTTGTTGTTGATGCTTTTTCCATGTGTTTCTATTAATGAAAAAGGGGGAGATTGTTGGAAGTATGAGTAGTTGTTTGTTTTTATTGATGTCAACAGTTCTTTGTTGTTGCATTGATGTCAACAGGTCTATGGAGAGATTGTTGGAAGTCTTTGATGATCCTTTGATTGGTTGCATTGTGTTTTCATTAGTAGTATCACTAATGTCAACCTCTAGTGTCGCTTTGATAAGAATGTTTTGGTAATGTTCAACCTCTTCTATGGTTGAGATTCTATAGAGGTGTTCTAGGTAATGATTTTGTGTTTGTGATGTGTGGTTTCCAAGTGCTTTTAATCAAATTTGAATAAAAGAGGAAACAATGTACTTGAGAGGTGTTTAGTGTTTTTCTCTACATTTCTTCATGGTTGAAGATTTGTTTGTGGGGTTTAGATATGTTGATAAAAGGTGTTCATAATTGTTCTATTTAGAATTTTTGGAGCTAGATCATTGTGCAGAGAAAGTTTTGTTCACCAATGTGTGAACTATGAAAGTAGTGTTGTCTAGGAGAAATGGTTTTTCTCCACATTTCTATGCAGTGTGATTTCTAGTCTTGTGGATTTGAGGGTGTGCTTATATTGATCATATCTATCTTTAGTCTAAGTTGGTTTTGTTTTGGTGCTTTGTAAGGTTGGATTCAAGTGTTGCAATGTGTGGAAGGTTAGATGGTTGTGTAGGATGAATATGTTCTTTTGGTGTATGATGTTGTGAAGGAGTTGTTGGACTTCAAGGTGTTGATGGAATATTACATATTATGTTAAAGTGTTGTATGTTGTCTATGAGTAATCTTTGGATCAAAGGAAGCGTGTACTTAATTTGTTAATGGTGTTAACATAGGTTCAACTAACCTTTGGTGTTTACACTAATTTTAGATATGATTTTGTGTTTGTGGAAGCATGGCATGGCATGTATGGGTGAATTCGAGTCCAAGTTAAGGTGTGTAGTGGTCAGCCTTCATTCTTTTCCACCATGGAAATTTTTTCGTACAGATTTAATTTGAATTTGCACAGTTGATGTGCATAGCCAACCTTGTGAAAATTTTTTAAGGTTGAAGATGGTATAAGTGTTGATGAAGAATTATAGATGTGATGTGAGTTGAGATGTGAAGTGCAAAAGTGCGAAATATAGAATGAGCTTTAATTCCTAGGACTACTAGAAGTAGTGAGTAGAAGGTGTCTACATTCTATAGAGAGAGTGTGAATGTGTTGGTGAAGTAGTGGTGTATCTTTCTATTCCTCTAAGATGGATTTCTTGTTGTAACAATATTCTTTCTTCTTCTTTCTAATATAGCAGTGAGCCATTGACAATAAGACCTTTTCTTTTGGGTAGTGAGCCCTTTGGTAGTGAAACTATGGTATTTGATGTTGCAATTATTTTATATTATGAGTGATGTAAGAAACATGGATAAAAGACTCTCTTCAACTTGAAAATGACCAGACTAAATTAGAAAAAAAATTCCTTACAACAAAAATCCCTCCACTTGACTCAATCACTCTTCTTACAACATGTAGCCCTCAATAACCAACCAATGAAGATATATTTTTGAGAAGACCATACAGTGGCCTATCAAACACCATAAAGGTTTACCACAGAGTCCTAAACCACATACCAAAAGATTCCATAGGGTTTCTTTGACCCAACATCAAGAACCAATAACCTTCCCTATTTTTAGGCTACTAAATTAGACCACTTTTCCAAAGGAGGTCCCTCCTAAACACTTGTATAACAACAAAAATCTATTGAAAGAGTCAAATTGTTTCCCAAAACATCAGATTCCAACATTTATTCTCAGATAAATGGTTCTTGTTAGGACTAGAAAATCCCACATATTTCATCAACCTCTATCCACTTACCTCCCAATCCTTACAAAAGTTCACCACACTTAATTTTATGATTTACAAAAATCGCTGAAATTTGAATGGAAAAATCCATTTTGTAACTAGAATACACAAAAATTGCATTCATAAAAGAGTTTAAAGTCCCATTGATGTCATCAGTCCAACCTTACCTCATCGGTGGAACTCCCATCATCACCCCATTAATAGCCTGATGAGGATAGTTCATAGCTTTGCATCGGTGTAACCTCATTCCATCGGGATAAGTTCCAAGGTAGTCTCCCTGATAGACCAATAGAGGAAATAATGATGATCACATTGCCATAGCTCTAATACATCGGTGAAATGAATGATTGTGGTCCCCCGATGGCTCGATACAATCACGGATTATCAAAAGTATAAAAACTCAATGGTGAAGTTGTGGTGCATCGAGGTAGCATTGTTTGGTTTCCCACTGATAGACTAAAAGAAAGACATTCATTGGTGGAGAAGGTGGCCATTGGTGGAAAAAAAATCAAGGCCCCAATGATATAGTGATGAACAATTATTACTAGTTGATGTGACATCCAAGAGCATCTTTAGGATATTTAACATAAATCCTCCCCTAGATGACAACAATGAAAAAAGTGGTATATTAATGAGTTGAGCAGAAGTAAATTGCACCACAAGTTAATCATATAGTTGCAGAAATTAGGAGGGCTACACTAAGGCAAGAAGTAGAAAAGATGAAACTCAAAGCTCTTACGTAGCAAAACTAGGGGAGGCAGAAATTCATGTAAGTACATCACTCTTAGCTAGAAATTTATATTTTTTCAGAGATTTCAATGGAGGAAAATGTGTACAAACCTAAGGAAAAGAAACAAAAAATTGAAGAGGAATTTAAACCAAGATTTGATAGACTAGTGTCTAGGGTCAAGGCCAAGACACACAAGAAGTGTTCAAATAAGTAAATTTTTAGAAAAACATAAGAGTATAGGTGATGTTTGGATGCCACATCGAGGATATGAGCTTGTTATGTATCACTACAGAAAGAAATTTATATTTCAACTAGTCTGTAACCTGTGGAGGTTTAACTTAGGAAGACTTGTGGTGCCAAATGTATTCATCAATGTAGAATTAATGAAAGCTCTTGCTAGTCGGTATAACACCAAGAAGAGAACTATCTAGTCAATGAGTGGAGCTGATATGCTTGTTATCTCCCAAGACCTAATCTATAATGTATTTAGGTTAGAATGTACCCAAAATTTTCCATTCACAATTAGAGATCTCTTAAAAGAATATCGTTGCATGGATACTAGCTACAAGAGATGGAAATTGCCTTTGCATAGACCTAGAATTTGAGGAAGGCCAGCTCAGAAGGTTTTCAAGCAATGAAAACCCTCCTTTTCATGTAGATTTATTTAAAGAATACTTTCAACATACCTATTACTCAGTTGGTCAAACCTTGGGAATAGAGGTTCCACCCCTTATGTCAATTGCGTCGATGGTTGTAGCTACGTATATACAAAGTAAGGATGCTAGGTCATTCGACTATGCAAGCTATTTGGAAAATAACCTAAATCAAGGGCTTGAAAGGATAAAAAATAACAGTGACTACATAGATTTCAAACACTATTTCTTGCTAATGCATTTACTTTTTAATGAGGGACATGCTAGAAATGTGTGGAGTAAAGAACTGAAGATCAGAGATACAGATGAAAATGGAAACTTTAGACCTATACAAATGTGGAATTCACTATGGTATAGTTGATGTGAAAGGTCTCATTATTTATATTTTAAAGATTTTTTTGTTAAACCACTAATGAAGCTAATAATATATTCATATGAACACAACTTATCCCCTAAGGTATACAGATTTCTAAGACAAAAGGAGAATAACCCAAAAGGAAAAGTGAACCAAATTGGGGAGACTGGTATGCTTTCTCTGACTGCACAATAATAAGAGTCTATGGGTTTGAAGGGATTCCATAATTGCTACCTCGTGTAATTCAAATAGAGTTGCTTATCTGGAGATTGTATGACAAATAGAAAAATATTATTCTAAACACCTCAAGGGTCATAATAAGCAATCACTCATGCATAAAACTCTTTATTTTGGAGATTTTATAGTAGTTGTAAATGAAGGATATGAGGAAATTAATGCTATAATAATACACTACAACCTTCCTCTTGGGTATGAAAGAGAGAAATTTGATGCAGAGGAGTTTATTCATCCAACAAGATTAACACAAGGGTTGTTAGGGTATGAGCATTGGTTTACGGTTGATAATGTGATCAAGAACCAAGATGAAGCTTCCACCAGTGATATAATGGCCACATATAATAAAGTTATGCTCGTAGAGGAGTGGAAGAGAAAGAATGTCCCATCATATTCAAAAGAATTTGGTGATATACAAGATCCTTTGGCTAGGCTTGAGCAACTTATTGCTCATATGAATGAAATAGTAAAAGATGTGCCTTCATATGTTTTTGATACATATAGTACAAATTATAAAGGAGTATAGGCTAAAGAGCTAGAGCCTCTAGATCACATACCGTCTCAACCTACTCATGATGTATGTTTTTCCATCGACAAAAGTGATGAAGAGGAAAGTAATGAAGAAAGTGATAAGGAGAGTAGTGAAGAGGACCACCTAGTAGAACAAATAAAAGCCCCTATGATTACACAATTTGAGCCCCCTTAGGAACAAAATGTTGTAAGATTTGAAGCAACAGATGAATTATTTGATGAAACTAGGGTCAAGGCTAGTCACAAATTTATTTTTGATGGTGAATTTGTTAAAACTCTTGAATTCAAATCATTTGTCTATGAATATAAGGAAAGGAAAATAAGAGAAAAGGAGCAAGATATTACTCCTGAAAAAGAAGTTGTTGCTTTAGAGGAATTGAAAAGGGAACCTGACAAGGAGATGCAATATATGACCCTCGAGAGAGGTAGAGAATTACTTCAAGAGGCTGGGGTATTACTTCTACCAAGATGGGATATTTTCTCTGTAATTATGTTCGATAGTTTTAGAAAAAGAGGGGATAACACAATGAACCTAACAGAGGAGGCTAGTGACAAGATATACTCAGGTTTTGGGTATAATCAGGATGAGGCTACCTTTCTTATTTGGTCACTATAACCCCATGAAAAGAGGTCGGAAGTAATTGATAATCCAAATCAAGTGTTTGGACATCTTTTAGTCCAAAGAGTTGGGGACACTAATCCCTTGGAAACTATAGAATTAAATGTCAATGTGGAAAAATTCACTAGAGGACAAATTGAATTTTTTTTTAAAGAAAATAAAAAATTGAAAAGGGAGCTATCCCATCAATAGGAGAAGTCATATTCCTCTCCTGCCTCAGAATTGTACTCCCCATGGCTCAGAAAGGACAAGAGAATATTAGATGCATTAGCTGATGTATATTATTGGAAAATTTCCCATTTGAAAGCCAGGGAAAAGTGTAAAGCACTAGAAAAGGAAATGAAAGTCATTAAGTAAGATACTATTTCTGAGATAATCAAGGAAAGGTTCAATAAGATGATGAAGCAAGCTGATGAATATTGGAGCAAGTTCAAGCAGATACAATTAGCACTAGAGGAGAATATTCGATTGCAAAGAAGAATGGTTGATAAAAAGAGGGAACTTGTAGATAAACAGATTCTAAAAGAACAAATACTATTGAGATATAACAAGTTGGTGGAGTCTCACAACCAATATCAACGTAGACTTGAAGAGGATATTGCTTGCTTTAATTTGATTCCTACAATCCATGATTATACAAGGAATCTTCGAGAATGGGATGATTGGAAAGCATAATTTATAGACTTTCTAACAACTACATTGCAAGAAAGTAATGATGAGGATATGGTCCTACAAAATACTCATAAAAAAATTGAGAAATTCATGTACATGGAGTATGATATGAAATAAGTAATATCTATTGTAGACACTCATGGAGAAAAAGAATACATTCATCACCTCTCAACATTCAATCTGTTTATCAATTAGGTGGTAGACATTTTGGGCACAACTGAGCAATAATCATAATCAATCGGTAGTGACGAAGTGGACCCTATTACACAATAAAATCCTTGAATAGGTCTTAGGTGATCATGGGCTTCTACTCAAGGATTAACGGATTGGTGCACACATCTACAATTGTGTTAATTACTTAATTATGCTTAGTTTTAAAATCATGTTTCATTATCAAAGGACGTGTCTTTTGGTCTGAAGCTTGTTGCCTCTCATATATATAAGAGAGACCAAGACCAAAGAAACATATAGGAGATAGTATTAGAATATGGATAATAGATAAATAATAGAAGAGTTCCATAATTTTTACATTTCGAAAGAGTATTTTGCAAGCATAATTTTGAGGAAATCAATGAAAGATCTTTGATTATGTGGTTTTGTATTGGTGTCAATTGTTTGTTGAATTAATTGAAAAATATTATAAGGTTGTCTCCAAGGTTGACATTTCCTTATTATTTAAATTGATGTATCAAGGATATTTTCAATTTATTAGGGCACATTTGTTGTTCTCGTGCAGTTAAGTTAATTGGCTCCTTCAATGAAGGATTAAATTCTTTTAATTAATCACAATAATCTGGAAAAGGTCATTTGTATCTATAAGAAAAACTTGATAATTGCATTCCTCCACGTTTATACAAGATATAAACCAACATTAGTGTGCCAAATAGATTGATTTATAGCCATTATGAATCATTCATCCTAGATCTTCATTTGACTCCATTTACCTAACAAGGAACTGGTCTTACCCATCTCATCACCTAATTTTATCAAATCTATTTTCAAAACCATACATCATTTAATTGAACATATTAATGAACTTCACCTTGATATTGCTTATGCAATTCATACCAAATTAGGGTTGCATCTCTCCACTTCCAATTTCCATTGTGGATAGATTGCTCAATTAGGAAACACATAGTTTAATTTTAGTTCATTTGTATAGGTACACCTGCCTAGGTCTAGTAGAGCCTGAAGAAAACAAGGTTCAAATACACCATTTGGCCTTGTTTGTTAGCCTAAAACATACCAAGAGCTTGGCAACCTCTTGGGGTTTTCCAACTAGCATTTTTGAGACCTAATAGATTGGCGACTCTGCTGGGGAGCCAATTCTGAACCCAAGCCTTCCATTATAGATTCAATTCAAATATCAAAAAGGTAAACACTCTGCTAGGAAGAAAAGTTATTTCCTACTTATGAACAATAGGTGGCGACTCTGAAGAGATTTTATGAGTGATAAAGTGAACATCATATCAAAAAGGATAAACGATAGACATCAGAGAACAACCATATCATCAAACATGAATGGAAGAAGATATTTGCAATAGGAGAGTCCCAAGAAAACCAATACTAGGTGGACATATAAGCATGGATCTACCCATGGGAAGAACAACACAAAAAAGGGTGAAAATTCATCCAAACAACCAAAAGATAATGTGAATACAGTAGAATATCCTTTCACAACTTATACTTCCCCTTTTCATATTGGTGGTGAAAACCCCTCAACACCTGAGAGAAATAATATAAGTAAAGGTATCCACAAGCTTGAACTGGACCCTCAAAAGGAAAAAGGTTTTTTATGCCCGGGCTAAAGAAGAAAGGAAGAAAAGACAAGAGGAATATGATTTGGGATTCTCATCACAAAAAGGATAAGAAAAAAAAAGATGGCCTAATTGATCAAACTATTGTTGACTTTAACAGTATGACCAACCAAGAGATTGAATTACATCTTGAATGGAAAAGGCAAGAACTTAGAAGGATGCAACAAATGATACAAGAAATTTAGGCATTGAATCAATAGTTGGCTTAATTAAATATATAGGCATCAAAACCACCTAAGTATGTACCTCCACACAAGCAAGGTGTTAATGTGGGCTCATCTTAGGCTATTGGTGCTCCTAGACTACCACATAATACAGGAGGTAACCCACATCAACGTACTCAACAAAATGTGCCACCAAGGCCCCATCCTCCAAATCATGGCAATATTCCCAAAAATTATCCACCACTAGGTCAACAATACCCCCCACAATATCAACAACATGTGCCCCATCAAAATATGTACTCCCAACAACACATCCAACAAAATTCTTATCATCAACCTCAATATGGGTACCAATAATGACCTAATCTTCCACCCTTGAAATTGCCTCCACAAAATCCTAAAAACCCATGTAGAAAATTTGATCTAATAGGGTATCAATTGTACCCATACCCAATGGATAGTAATTGGAGAAATATGGTTCCCAAGTTTACTAGGAATAATGTGATATCATCTAAAGAAAATATCATAAATTTTAATGCCTTTGTTCAAGATATTGGTATGGACCATGAGGATGTGAACATGAGATTGTTCATGATGTCTCTAACAAAAGAGGTGAGGGGTTGGTTCAATGTCCTACTTGATGGTTCAATTAATTCTATATCAAACTTCCAAAATTAGTTTTTGGAGCAATATGGGATTGATTTTTCCCCTAAGTTTTCCTTGCATGAACTGATAAGTATCCAAAAACATTAGAATGAGTTAGTTTATGACTTCAGCCATAGTTTCTCCAAATTGCACAATAAGATAATAGCTGGGTCCAGACTGACCGACCCTGTAGCCTTAAGCATTTACCTAAAAGCCTTTGATCCGAAGATAGGATACGAGCTTAGAAATAGATGCCCTAGAAGTCTAATTGAAGCACAAAAAATGAAATTGACTATTGAGAACAAGAGAAAGGCTACTGGGATGATTGGTAAGAGAGATAATCTCAAGGTTCCCCAAAATTTTAACAATCCTCAAAACAAGCAAGAGAATACATACAAAAATGAAAGACCAAAGTTGCATGATATGCCATAAAACACAAACTAGAAGGATGGAAAACCCATAATAGATATGCCTAAGAATAAGGAGACTCTCGATCCCTTAATTAAGAGGGGAGCATACATGGTTAACCATAATCCTTGGTGTCAAGTTTGCAAGCTGCCACATTCCCCTGATCATTGTATTGTATCTCAATCAATACAAGAGGAAGAAATACTAGTGGACAATGAAGAAGATGATCATACAATATATTTAACCTCTCACATCCTTCATCTAATTGAGTAGGGATATTCATCTTTAGAAGAAGGCTATGAGTATGATGTTGATAACCAAAGGTACAATATTCATATGGTGGAACAAGTCTTTTCTAATTATGATGAAAGCAATGACGAACCATATCCTCCTTGTGCACCATCTCAGTCATGTAAATATAGAATGAGGAGGCCTATAGAGGAAGAGATAAAAGAATTAACTATTTATGCAGTAGAGCAAGTGAAAAATAACTATAGGCTCAGAAAAGAACAACAAACATAGATGGAGGTGCTCCAAGAGGAGTATTTGTGAAAGAAAAAGAAGTAGCACAAGAAAAACAAAAAAAGGATGGAAAATAAGGAACTAAATCGAAATGAATAAAAACATACTCCTAAAGAAGAAAATAAGGAGACACCTAGAGACAAGAAGAATTCTGATGAAACAAACAAAAGAGAAAAAAAGGAGAGCAAAGGAGATCCACTGGAACAAAACAAGATAACCAAACTAGAAAGTATCTCTTTCAACTTCACACAGGCCTTGTCCCAAGTAAAGATGTTTGTGCCACTATTAGAGATAATGAAAATAAAGGAATACAGGGATAGTGCTATTCAGCTAATATCTAATGGAACTAATAGAAATACAAACTCTAAGAATAAAGAGATGACTAAGATCAGTAACAAAAATCAGGGAGAAGTAAAGGTTCCTGAAGTTTGTCTTGGTGATGCATTGGTGAATCCTCCACAAATTGATCCATTCTTTACTACACTGCTCATAAATAACAAGTTGGTAAGAAACTATATGATAGATTTAGGTGTTGCTATCAACATCATGCCAGTAGGGGTCATGAAATAGCTTGGCATGTGGGTAGACACTATTGGTAGTAAATGCTATGTTATGGATAGTAGGCCTATCCCAATGGTAGGAATTATGAATGATGTAGAAGTGAAGTTGTCTACTTATCCACATGTAGCTTATAATATTGACATAATTGTAATTGATAGACCTCCTCATTTTGGGATGCTCTTGTCAAGACAATGGACTATAGCAGTTGTAGGAAATGTACAATTTGACTTGTCCTATGCCACAATACCCGTAAATGGTGAAGAGGTCAAGCTATATAGAGAGCCAAGGGTGAATTGGATTGTGGACTATGTTGCTCAACATCATTTAAATTGCTTTTGTGATGTGGATCTAGGAAGTTTCAGAATAGATCCTTCCCAGCTTGAACTACTGAATATTGATCCAATTGATAAACATGTTTCCAAGAATCAACACAATGTATGGAAGATGTATTTTGATGGAGCATGTAGTTAGGAAGGTAATGTAGCAGGCGTAATTTTTATCTCACCTGAGGGTACTACATTCAAGTATTCATTCTTGTTGACATTTAAATGCACAAATAGCATATCAGAGTATGAAACCCTACTAAATGGTTTGAATATGGTTTTCAAACACAAAATCAAGCTACTAATTGTTCTTGGAGACTCTGAGTTGATCATTTCACATATCAAATCAAAATATGCTACAAAAATCAAGAGGCTAAAACAATATAGAAATGTTGTATGGGACACAATTGAACTATTTGATGCCTTTTCTATTGAATGGATAGATAGGTACAAGAACTTAATGGAAGATTTACTATCTAATGTAGCTCTGAAAAGAGATGATATCACCTTGGCTGGAGTGTTGCAAGTTGAATTCAAAACAAGACCTGCCATCCCTAATAACATCTATAGTTGGCAAGTTTTCAATGATGACACTAATCTCATCAAGTTTCTACATTGCATTGATCAGTATGAAGCCCAAGAGATTCATTTTAATGCATTTGTGGAAGAAGTAGATGGAAAATAGACTGTGTTTGGAAATGATATTGTGTAGCTCAAAACCAACAAAATTCCTAAAGGACTTGCAACACTAGAAAGGGTGTTTTATGGAAATGATCATGCTTTCATGAAACAAACACCAATAAAGAGAAAAGATGTTGAAGAGATCAACCTAGGGACTGAATTGGCACCAAAAAGGGTATACATTGGAAAGAAGATAAGTCCAACAATAAGAAATTTTTTTATTGCATTGTTAAGGAAATACAAGCACATTTTTGAAAGGTCTTATAAGGATCTTAAGGCATATAGAGAAGATTTGTTCCAACATGAGATACCATTAAAGCCATATGCAAAACCATTCAGGTAGAAACAAAGACCCATAAACAGGCTACTTTGGAACCTAAAATGCATGAAGAACTTATGAAGCTTAGGGAAGGAGGTATTATCAAGTCGATTAGACATTCATCTTGGGTCTCCAATCTAGTACCAGTCAGAAAGAAAAATGGAGATATAAGGCTTTTTTTAGACTTCTAGAACCTAAATATATCTTCTCTCAAGGATAATTACCCACTTCCAAACATGGAGGCTATACTACAAAGGGTCATAGGCTGTGAGTTACTTTCCATTATGGACAAATTTTCAAGCTATAACCAAGTGAAGGTTAAGGAATCAAAAAATACAAGACAACCTTCACTACACCATGGGGAACATATGTTTATGTTAGGATGCCATTCAGATTCCAAATGCTGGTGCAACATTCCAAAGGGCCATGGATGTTTCTTTTGTTGACCTTATTAATGTGATAATGGTAGTTTACCAAGATGATTTAACTGCATATTCCAAGAAGGAAGAGGATCATGTGGTTCACCTTGAAAAAATATTTCTGAAAGCATTGGAATACGACATCTCCCTCAATCCTAAAAGGTGGCATTTTGTAGTAACAGAAGGTAAGTTACTTTGGAATATAGTCTCTAAGGAGGGAGTAATGATTGATCCCAAAAGAGTGGAGGCCATTAATAAGATACCTATCCCCAAGACAGTCAAGGCTATTCAATCCTTCTTTGGAAAAATCAATTTTGTAAGAAGATTCATATCAAACTTTGTTGAGATAGTAAAACCAATATCAAAGATAGTAAAGAAAGGTCCAAAGATTGATTGGACAGTTGAAGCTATAGATGCATTCATATCCATAAAAAAGAGCAATCAAGGAAGCTCTAGTATTGAAATATCTATATTTTAGCAAACCTTTCCAAATCTTTTCATTTGCATCTTATCACACAATTGTTGTAGTGATGCTTGAAAAGAATGATGAAGGGTATGAGCAGTCGGTCTCCTTTTTCAGAAAATCCCTTCAAAATGTAGAATTAAAATATGATATTGTGGAGAAACAAGCCTATGCATTGGTAAGAGGTCAAGGCATTTAGACCATATCTAGTGGGAGAAAAGGTAATAGCTTATGTGCCTAATGCTACAGTGAAGGATGTATTCATACAAAGTGAAAAAATAGGGCATAGGTGTCGATGGATAAACAAAATCCAGGAGTTTAATATTGAGTTTCAGATTACTAACCTCGTAAGAGGATGAGGATTGTCCAAATTGATGCTTGAAACAAATTTGAAAGCTGCCCAAGTATGCAATGTGGATGATGAAGAAAATATGGTCACTAGTATTGAAAATACATCATGGTACATTGATATTGTGTAATATCTTAAACATTTGAAATTTCTAGAAGGGTTTGGTGACAATAGAAAAAGGAAACTCAAGTTGCAGGCCTCAAAATATGTATTCATAAAGGGGGACCTCTACTGGAAGAATAGGGATGGTTTTCTATTGTTGTTCTTAGATGAGAAGCAAGCGAGACATGTCTTAAAGGAGATGCATGAAGGAGTATGCGGGGGGAATTTCTCAACAAAAACTACTGCTCATAAGATACTAAGGGTAGGGTACTATTGGCCTAAGGTTTTCAATGATGAACATGAATATACTAGGAAATGTGAGGCATGTCAAAAAAATTCTAAAAAAATGAAGTATCAAGGGGCATTGCCTCTAAGACCTATGCAGGTTGAAGCTCCATTTCACCAATGGGGAATTGATTTCATAGGGAAAATTACAGTAGAGCACACAAATAGATATTAGTGGTCACATATTACTTCACAAAATGGTTGGAAACCATACCCACTAAGCAGGCAACCAGTAAAGTTGTGAAAAAATTCTTATTAGAGAACATCATCACAAGATTCAGAGTTCCAAAAAGGATTGTAAGTGATAATGGAATGTTCTTTAGGTCAGATGAATTCAAGGAATTTTTCTAGTCATATGGTATAGTAATTTCATACTCACCATATCACCCATAAGAAAATGGGAAGGTTGAATCCAACAACAAGAGTATCATGAAGATCATCAGAAGAATGTTGGATAACAATAAAAAATCCTCAGGATTCCAAGTTGAGGCTTGCCTTATGGGCAGAAAAAATCACTATGAAAAGGGCCATTGGTAAATCACCTTTTGAGCTTGTCTATGGAACTCAAGCCAGACTCCCTTTGCATAATTTAATACCAATATGAAAGTTCATCTTGCAAGAAGATTTGGACGTTCTTGAACCCATGGAGGAAAGGATGGAGGAATTAATGGAGCTCAATGAAATAAAAACCAAGCCCAATAGCATAATAGGAAGAAACAATTACAAATGAAATACTAGCATGATAGGAAGGCTAAAAATAGGAAGTTTGAAGTAGATGATATAGTCCTCATGTGGAATGCTAGGAGCCAAGACAAAGGAAAGCATGGGAAATTTGAGGCATTATGGTTAGGACCCTTTGTTGTTGTTGGCAATGGAGGTGAGGATTCATACTTTCGCTAGAACATGTTAGGAGAGGAACAAGAACTACCAGTTCATGGACAGTTGCTAAAACATTTATTCTCATGATGAACATAAAGAGGATTAAGGATTTCCAGTGCATGGACAATTCTTTGCATGCCTATCAAAATAATTCTTTCCATGCATAGTAGTCTAGGTGAAGGTCAAGAACTACCAGTGCATGGACAATTCCTGAGATACCTTCTGAAATTTGTAAATTTCCATGCATAGTAGTTTTAGGTTCTCATAATATTCCATCTCCATCCATGGTATGCTCACCTAAGTTTTCTAGATTCTTGCAATGATCTTATAGTCATTCATCCCCAAATGGAGCCACTCTTAGGACTAGAAAATCCCACATATTTTCATTAGCCTTTATCCACTTACCTCCTAGTCCTTACAAAATTTCACGACACTTAATTTTATGATTTAGATAAATTGCTAAGATTTGTATGGAAAAATCCATTTTGCAACTGCAATACCCAAACAATTGCATTCATAAAATAATTTAGTCCCATTGACATCATCGGCCCAACCATACCTCATCAGTGGAACTCTCATCACCACCCCCATCGATAGCCCGATGAGGATAGTTCATAGCTTTGCATCAATGTAACCTCATTTTGTCAGGATAACTTCCAAGGTAGTGTCCTCGATAGACCAATAGAGGCAATAATGATGATCACATCGCCAAAGCTCTAATACATCAATGGAATGAATCATTGTGGTCCCGTGATGGCCTGATACAATCATAGATTATCAAAAGTATAAAATCTCAACGATGAAGCTGTGGTGCATCGGGGTAGCATTGTTTGGTTTCCCACCAATAGACTAAAAGAAAGACATTCATCAATGGAGAAGGTGGCCATAGATGGAAAATAAATCAAGGCCCCAACAATATAGAAATAAAACAATTATTACTAGTTGATGTGACGTCCAAGAGCATCGTCAGGATATTTAACATAAATTCTCCCCCTGATGACAAGAATAAAGAAAGTGGTATATTAAGGAGCCAAGGCATAAGTAAATTGCACCACAAGTTGATCATACAGTTGCAGAAACCAAGAGGGTTATGCTAAGGGAAAAAGTAGAAAAGATGGAACTTAGAGCTCTTACGTAGCAAAACTAGGGGAGGCAGAAATTAATGTAAGTACATCACTCTTATCTAGAAAGTTGTATTTTTTCAGAGATTTCAATGGTGGAAAATGTGGAAAAACCTAAGGAAAAGAAACAAAAAAACTGAAAAAGGGAATTTAAACCAAGATTTGATAGACCAATGTCCCAAGTTAAGGCCAAGACCTAGAAGAAGTGTTCAAACAAGTAATTTGTTAGAAAAAAATAAGGGTCTAGGTGATGTTTGGATGCCACATCGAGGATATGAGATTTTTATGTATCACTACAGAAAGAAATTCAGATTTCAACCAGTCTATAACCCATGGAGATTGAACTTAGGAAGACCTATGGTGCCAAACATATGCATCAATGTAGAATTAATGAAAGCTCCTTCCAATCGGTATAACACCAAGAAGAGAACTATCCAGTTACTAAGTGGAGCTGACATGCTTGTTATCGCCCAATACCTAATCTCTAATTTATTTAAGTTAGAATGTCCCCAAAATTTTCCATTCACAATTAGAGATCTCTTAACAACATATCGTTGCATGGATACTAGCTACAAGAGATGGAAATTTCCTTTGCATAGACCTAAAAATGAGGAAGGCCAGCTCAGGAGGTTTTCAAGCAATGAAAACCCTCCTTTTCATGTAGATTTGTTTCAAGAATACTTTTAGTATACCTATTACTCAACTGGTCAATTCTTGGGAATAGAGGTTCCACCCTTTATGTCAATTGCACTGATGGTTGTAGATGGGGATATACAGAGTAAGGATGCTAGGTCATTCGACTATGCAAGCTACTTGGCTAATGCCCTAAATAAAGGGCTTGAAAGGATAAAAAATAATAGTGACTGCATAGATTTCAAACACTATTCCTTGCTAATGCATTTACTTTTGTATGAGGGACAATGCCAGAAATGTGTGGAGTAAAGAAATGAGGATCATAGATACAGAAGAAAATGGAAACTTCAGACTTGTACAAATGTGGACTTCACTATGGGTTAGTCAATGTGAAAGGTCTCATTATTTATATTTTGAAGAATTTTTTCGTTAAACCACTAATGAAGCTACTAGGATATTCATATGATCACAACTTATCCCCTGAGGTGCAGATATTTCTAAGACCAAAGGAGAATGACCCAAAAGGAAAAGTGACCCATAATTGGGGAGACTATCATGCTTTCAGTGACTTATATGCTTTCTCTGACTTCACAATAATAAGAGTCTATGGGTTTGAAGGGATTCCACACTTGTTACCTCATGTAGTTCCAAATAGAGTTTCTTGTCTAGAGATTGAACAACAACTAGCAAAATCTGATGCTAAACACCTCAAGATTCATAATAAGCAATCACTCATGCCCAATACTCTTTGTTTTGGAGATTTTACAATAGTTGCAAATGGCAGATATGAGGAAATTGATGCTAAAATAACACATTACAACCTTCCTCTTGGGTATGAAAGGGAGAAATTTTATGTAGAGAGGTTTATTCATCAAGCAAGATTAACACAAGGGTTGTTAATGTATGAGCATTGGTTTTACGGTTGATGATGTGATCACGAACCAAGATGAAGCTTCCACCAGTGATACAATGGCCTCATATAATAAAGCTATTCTCATGAAGGAGTGGAAGAGAAAGAATGCCCCATCATATTCAAAAGCATTTGGTGATATACAGGATCCCTTGGCTAGGATTGAGCAACCTATTGCTCATATGAATGAAATAGTAAAAGATGTGCCTTCATATGTTTTTGATACATCTAGTACAAATTATACAGGAGTAGAGGTTGAAGAGGTGGAGCCTCTAGATAACATACCCTCTCCAACTACTCCTGATGTGTGTTTTTCCACCGATAAGAGTGATGAAGAGGAAAGTAATGAAGAAAGTGATAAGGTGAGTAGTGAAGAGGAGCATGAAGTAGAACAAATAAAATCCCATGTGATTGCACAATTTGAGCCCCCTCAGGACTAGAATGTTGTAAGATTTGAAGCATCAGATGAATTATCTGATGACAATAGGGTCAAGGCTGGTCACGAATTCATTTCTGATGGTGACTTTGTTAAAACTCTTGAATACAAATCATTTGTCTATGAATATAAGGGAAGAAAAATAAGACAAAAGGAGAAAGATATTACTCCTGAAAAAAGAAGTTGTTGCTTTAGAGGAATTGAAAAGGAAAGTTGACAAGGCCATGTAATATATCACCCCCGAGAGAGATAGAGAATTACTTCAAGAGGTTGGGGTATTACTTCTACAAAGATGGGATATTAGCCCTACAATTGTGTTTGATAGTTTCAGAAAAGAGGGTATAACGCAATGAACTTGACAAAGGAGGCTAGTGACAAGATATACTCAGGGTTTGGGTATAATCCAAATGAGGCTACCTTGCTTATTTGGTCACTGTACCCCCATGAAAAGAGGCAGACAGTAATTGATAATCCAAATCAAGTGTTTGGACATCTTTTGGTCCAAAGAGTTGGGGACACTAATCCCTTGGAAACTGTAGAACTGAATGTCAATGTGGCAAAATTCACTAGAGCATAAATTGAAAAGTTTGTTATAGAAAATGAAAAATATAAAAGGGAGCTATCACATCAAAAGGAGAAGTCATCTTCCTCTTCTACTTCAGAATTGTACTCCCCATGGCTTGAAAAGGAAAAGAGAATATTAGATGCATTAGCTAATGTATCTTATTGGAAAAGTTCCCATATGAAAGCCTAGGAAAAGTTTAAAGCACTAGAAAAGGAAATGAAATTCATTAAGTATAATACTTTTTCTAAGATAATCAAGGATAGGTTCAATAAGATGATGAAGAAAGTTGATGATTATTGGAGCGTGTTCAAGCAGATACAATTAGCACTAGAGGAGAATGTCTGATTGCAAAGAAGAATGATCAATAAAAAGAGGGAACTTATGGATAAAATATTCTTAAAGAACAAACACTACAGAGATATAACAACTTTGTGGAGTCTCACAACCAATATCAATGTAGACTTGAAGAGGATCTTGGTTCCTTTTATTTGATTCCTGCACTTCATGATTATATAGGGAATCTTTGAGAAAGGGATGATTGGGAAGTAGAATTTATGGAGTTTCTAACAACTGCATTACAAGAAATTAATGATGAGGATATGGTCCTATAAAATACTCAGAAACAAATTGAGAAATTCATGTACATGGAGTATGATATGAAAGAATTAATGTCATGTGCAGAAACTCATGCAAAACAAGAATACATTAATCACCTCTTAGCATTCAATTTGTTTATCAATCATGTGGTGGACATTTTGGGCACAACTGAGCAACAATCAAAATTGGTCAGTAGTGATGATGTGGACTCCATTACATAGTAAAATCCTTAAACAAGTCTTAGGTGATCACGGGCTTCTACTTAGAGATTAACGGATTGGTGCACACATCTACAATTGTATTAATTTCTTAATTATGCTTAGTTTTAAAATCATGTTTTGCTATCAAAGGACGTGATTTTTGGTTTGAAGCTTAGTTCCTCTCGTATATATAAGAGAGACCAAGACCAAAGAAACATATAGGAGATAGTAGTAGAATAGGGATAATAGATAGATATTAGAAGAGTTCCATAATGTTTACATTTCGAAAGACTATGTTACAAGCATAATTTTGAGGAAATCAATGAAAGATATTTGATTTTGTGGTTTTGTATTTGTGTCAATTGTTTCTTGAATTAATTGAAAAATATTATTAGGTTTTCTCTAAGGTTGACATTTCCTTATTATTTAAATTGATGTATCAAGGATATTTTCAATTTATCAGGGCACATTTGTTGTTCTTGTGTGGTTCAGTTAACTAGATCCTTCACAGAAGGATTAAATTCTTTTAATTAATCACAATAATATTGAAAAGGTCATTTGGATCTATAAGAAGGACTTGATAATTGTATTCTTGCACATTTATACAAAATATAAACCAACATTAGTGTGCCAAATGGTTTGAGTTATAGCGAATATGAATCATTCATCTTAGATCTTCATTTGACTCCATTTACCAAACAAGACACCAGTCTTACCCATCTCATTACCTAATTTTATCAAATGTGTTTTCAAAACCATACATCTGTTAACTAAACATATTAATAAACTTCACCTTGATATTGCTTATTCAATTCATACCAAAATAGACATGCATCTCTCCACTTCCAATTGCCATTGTGGATAGATTGCTAAAGTAGGAAACACATAGTTTAAGTCTGGTTCATTTGCATAGGTACACCCACTTAGGTCTGGCAGAGCCTAAAGAGAAGAAGGTTCAAATACAAAATTTGGCCTTGTTCATTAGCCTAAAATGTACCAAGAGTTTGGCAACCTCTTGAGGTTTTCCAACTAGCGTTTTTGAGACCTAACAATTCCTACAACACTCATCCTTGAAACCCTCCAATTACACACAAAACACCTAGGGTTTACTGAATCTCACATGACCCAAGATTCTCATACTTCATAATTGCATCCAAAAGACTCTAAATTGTCTACACAAACTCACAAGACAGACACATAAGAAACTCTTTCACTATTTATACAAAACCCTTCATTAGCATCCTCTTTTCATATGGAAACATGCACTCTTTAACCCTATGGCTCCACCCAAACCATACAATACCAACTCCCCTACCTCCAAACACATTGGAACACCTATCTTACCATCAGAGCAGTCATTCCACTGAGAAATAGATCCAAATAGTAGGTGGAATGACTAATTCATAACTTAGACTCCAATCAAAACCTTAATTTTGAGAAAATAGGGCTGCTTCAAACAACCAGAGAAATATCTCACTAAATTCAAAGTTATTCACTAAAAATGGTGTCAAACAAAAGGTAACACATATATCTTCAAAACACAAAATAATTTAGAGCATGTTCAAGACTGTACGGGTTGTATAGAACCAGAAAAGTTTAGGAAACACAAAAAAGAACGGAGAAAAACGTTGTTTCTTGATTGATCCCATAATACAAACTTCAACAACTAGTTCCAGCCCTTGGAGGATTTAAATATATTTTTGAATCAACTTCTAACTATCCAACACCCATAAGCACTTTTTGAATTCCAAGACATTTCAAATTCCCTTAAAAGTTGCATTTTGACAACTTTTGTCTTTAACACCATTTACAACTTTATTTTTGCAACTTTCACCTATTTTGAAAACTAAGACACAAAATCTATCCCATTAAATATTAAATGGTCTTTTAAGACCTTATTTAGTATAACAAACTCAAAACACTCCCATTCCAGCTACCTAAAAATCATAACTCAGTTACACAAGAAACTTGGTCTTATTGACCTTATTAAGACTAAAACATTTCAAATCCTAAAGCTTGCTCAATAGCAACCTTGCTTGGACATTGTTGATGAAAGGTGCTCCTGCACCATATACCCCAACATGGAACTTTTCTAAGTCCCTTGTAAATATTGTAGTAGACTATCTTCCTTTGCATCCTTCATTGCTCTATCCTTCACACTTGCCTTTAACAGGTTCATCTTTCCTTAGTGTATCACTTTCCCTATTCTTATTGTCTTTGTCTTCTCTTGAAACTTGCTTCACTCTGTCATATAGTGTTATGGGGTTTTTTTCATTCTCTCCATCATCAAATACTAATGTCCTTTCTTCTTTCACATCTGTACTCAAGCTCTCACCAACTACCAGCGCTTCATACTTAAATTTTTGATCAACTCTCTGCTTAACTCCTTTCACTCTGTCAGTCTTACAAATCCCTATACCATCACTTTTGGTGGTCTCTGTCAGACCTATACACACCTCATTCATTGTCTTATTAACATCATAAACCTTTGTTTTCTCATCAGTTGTCTTATCAAATTTTTAGACCTCTATACCAACACCCTTAATATGCCTTTTCACTGTATTCACAATTATAGGGCACATGACTGACCCAACAAGCACTCCCTCACTGATTTCTTGCCTTACCAAAAGATTTACACTCTCATGATACTCTATACTAGACTGAGGCACATTCCCCTTCACTTTCTTTTACCACACAAAGGCATTCTTCTTCCTCTCTATCTGCACATTACCCTGATCCTTCCTATTCACTGTCCTAATAATATCATATTTGAACATGGCTGCAAACTTCATGCTCTCACCTTCCTCATTGTTCACATATTATTTTCTTCCTACCATTATAATCTCACCTTGACCTCTTACCTCTTCAACTAGTGGAGTTAGAACAAATTTCTTCCCATCCTTTTCAATTATATATGTGTTTTCTCTTCCATGATATACTATAGACTTGTCAAATTGCCAAGGTCTCCCAAGAAAAACATGGAAACAATTCATAGGTGGGATGTCACAAACAACTTCATCTTTGTATGGACCAATTTGGAACACTACAATGACTTGTTCACTCACCAAAACTGTTTGGTTTTCACTAACCCAAGACACTTTATATGGTTTTTGTTTAGGTATCCTTTTCAAATGTAATTTTGCAACCATATCACTAGAGACCATATTGTCTATACATCTAGAATCCACAATTACTTTACATACCTTATCTTTGCATCTATAAGTGGTCCTAAACAAGGATTTTCTCTGAATTTTCTCTTTCTCCATGGATTTCTTCAAGGTTTTCTCTCTCCTCATCAACATCTCTCCAACTTCAAGAGTAGCACATAGAGTATTGGAACTTGAGATTTCAACCTCATCTTCATAAGCAATTTGGGCTCTCCTTTTAGATTTCCTTTCTCCTCCACTTGATGTGGTTCCAATATTCTTGGGACACTTGAAGGAAAGGTGAAAAAAATCACCACATTTATAACATCTTCCTGAAAAACTCATTGAAATCCCTCCTTTTCCTAAAGCTTGTTCTTCCACCTCTCCATCCACCTCTTGATTCAAGGGCGTGTTCTTTATTCTTATCAACTTCTTCAAGATCTTCTTTGGATTTCCTTGGTGTTGAAGATGTACCTTTTCCCCTAGAATTATTCCCTCTTCCTCTTGTTTCCTTCTCTTGTCTCCTCTTGAATTTCTCTTCTGCTCTAATTTCCATTTGAAAACATTGTTCCATAGTTTTTGGTGCCAACAAACTGATTTCATCTTGAATGTTATATCTTAGGCCATTGAGATATCTAGCTACTCTTTCTTCCTCATACTCTTGATGCTTAGTTCTTATACTTAGCCTATAGAACTCTTCAGTATATGTTTTCATATCTTGTTCTTTTTGCCTAATATTTTGTAACCTTTTAAGTAACTGAACATTGTAATCACAATGAAGGAACTTACCTTTCAATTTTTCCTTCATTCTCTCCCATGAAGTGATCTTGTTCTTTTCTTTTCTCTCCCTTTCATCTTGCAAAAATTTCCACCACAACAAAGAATTTCATTTCAATTTGGTCTTGACCTTCTTCAATTTTTATTCTTCATCAATCTCCTCACTATCAAAATAGTTCTACAAAGCCCCTATCCAATCCAAGATCTCTTCTCCTTCTATTTTTCCCCCATACATAGGCACATCCATTTTGATATGTCTATCTTTCTTCATAGCCTTCAAAAGCTTCATCATCCTCACATCATCTTGATCCATCTTGTCCTCTTCACTAGAAGTCTCTTCTTCTTCAGTATCACTTTCATCCATAGCCACTCCAGTCTTTGATTTCAATGCAACCATCTCTCTTCTCAAGGGTTCTATTTTTCTAGCCCAATCATCCATCTTTCTTGCAACTAGGCTTCATTTAGGAGGCATCTTGATAGTATCTCCTCTTCACCTTCGAACCTGCAAAAACCAACCAAAACACCAACAAGGGATCTAATAACTGGGATTTGATACCACCTGATGCAAGACTCTCTTCAACTTGAAAATGACTAGTACCAATAAGAAAAATAACTCCTTACAACACAAATCCCTCCACTTGACTCAATCACTCTTCTTATAGCTTGTAGCCCTCAATAACTAGCCAATGGAGATATCTTTTGGAGAAGGCTGTATAGTGGCCTATCAAACACCATAAAGGTTCACCATAGAGTCCTAAACCACATACCAAAAGATTTTATAGGGTTTCTTTTACCCAACATCAAGAACCAATAACCTTCCCTATTTTTGGGCTACTAAATTAGCCCACTTTTCCATAGGAGGTCCCTCCTAAACAATTGTTTAACACCCAAACTCTATTGAAAGAGTCAAATTGTGTCCCAAAACATCAGATTCCAACATTTATTCTCAGATACATGGTTCCTACAACACTGATCATTGAAACCCTCCAATTACACACAAAACACCTAGGGTTTACTAAATCTCACATGACCCGAGCTTCTCAGACTTCATAATTACATCTAACAGACTCTAAATGGTTTTCAAAAACTCACAATATTGACACATAAGCAACTCTTTCACTATTTATACAAAACCCTTCATTAGCATCCTCTTTTCATATGGAAACATCCACTCTTTGACCCTAGGGCTCCACCCAAACCATACAATATCAACTCCCCTACCTCCAAACACATTGGAACACCTATCTTACTATTAGATGAGTCATTCCATTGAGAAACCGATACAAATAGTAGGTGGATTGACTAATTCATAACTTAGACTCTAGTCAAAACCTTAATTTTGAGAAAACGGGGCTACTTAAAAAAACTAGAGAAATCTCTTACTAAATTCAAAGTTATTCACTCAAAATGGTGTCAAATGAAAGGTAACACATATATCTTCAAAAAAAAGAAGAATTTAGAGAATGTTCAAGAATGTACGGGCCATATAGAACAAGAAAATTTCAGGAAACACAAAAAATAACAGAGAAAACTATTGTTTCTTGATTTGATCCCATAATACAAACTTCAACAACAACTAGTTTCAGCCCTTGGAGTCTTTAAATATAGTTTTGAATCAACTTCTAACTACCCAATTCCCATAACCACTTTTTTAATTCCATGACTTTTCAAATTCCCTTAAAAGTTGTATTTTGACAACTTTTGTCTTTAACACCATTTACAACTTTATTTTTGCAACTTTTACCTATTTTGACAACTAAGAAAAAATTTATCCCATTACATATTAAGTTGTCTTTTAAGACCTTACTATGTATAACAAACTCAAAACACTCCCATTCCATCTACCTAAAAAACATAACTCACTTACACAAGAAACTTGGTCTTATTGACCTTATTAAGACTAAAACACTTCAAATCCTAAAGCTTTCTCAATAGCAACCTTGCTTGTACATTATTGATCAAAGGTGCTCCTGCACCAATGAGCTAATCCTCACTGTGGTTTTTCCCTTCTTTGGTTTTCCATGTAAATCTAGTGTTCTCAAGTGTTTGGATATGTTTGCATTACTCTTTCTGATGTTTACATTCTTCTAATGCATGATAAAGGTTTTATAGTTTTTAAGGGTTGAAGGACTAGTGTAGAACTAAATGCTAATGAGGGTTTTTGATGTTTTAATGTACAATTGATTCACCCCCCATCTTAGTTATCTTGTGCATTCAACACTAATATGTATTGTATCCAATATCTTGATAGAATGTTGTCAACAAACCATTAAGTAATTTAAAAGTGTTTTTCTATTGTTGTAGCCATTGTGCTAGCTTCTATGGTAGCCATTTTTTTCTATTATTTCTATTGATTAATCAAGTTTAATGTTTATACTTTTTAAAATTGATCTTGAGATATCAAAAAATATCCCTCTTAATTCTCCATAGTTTGAGTTTCTAGTATTTTATGAACATGTGATTAATCAATTTATTTTGTTATATTTTTATTGTGCTATAAAAAATTGAAAGTAAATCATTAGGTTAAATATTAAGGGTTTTAAAGAAACTTTTTTTGTTTTTAATTTTAATTAAAATTGTAAAAAAAATCCTAAATGATATTATCTCATAAGAATAATTACAATCATTATAGTGGTAACAAAGTAGAATATTCTATTAGGTTGCAAAGTATCTTGATGGTTTGAGTTTCCTTGTGATCAAGATACCGCATATCTTATATGAGAACAAACAAAATAATAGGATACATGCCTAAAAAATTGAAGATCCAAACACAACATGAAAATTTATGGATAAGGGAGGTAAATGAAAGAATAAATGATAGATGAGGAAAATGTAGTGTTCTTCTAGATAACAATCTTGATTAAGGCCAAAGAGAGTCAAATCAACTAATAAGGAAGTTGATAGAATAATTAAGCATGAGAAATATCCAAGGGAGGAAAATACAAACATGGAGTAGTAGAGAAATGTATGATATACCCTTTTAAAATCCTCAAGACCAATTCTTATAAGAGAAAGAATTGAAACAATACCCATCATCCCCCATGAAAAATCTTATGAAGAAATGGATAGAATAATGGAGAAATAATAAAATCAATTTAAATTTATAAGGGAAGTCTTAAATTTAAAAAAATATCTTGGCATGGTAAGAAAACTCCCCTTCTACAAAAGAGGATTAGGGAACATACACAAATTAGAAAACAATCAAGAATAATAAAGAATAGGTTCTCTACGCCTACTTTTGATGGAAGTTCCAATATGATAGGAAGGGTTTGGATAGAGAAATTATAGACCTACCTCACCCTAAATCCCATGAAAGATAAATTTCCAATACAATTTTCCTCCTTACATTTAGAAGATGTTGCATATGACTAGTGGCACTATGATTGCATCACACAAGGTTATGATTGAATACTAACATTAAATGAGTTTCATTGAAGAATTATTAAAAATGTGAGCTTAAAGATAAACAGGAATATTTAAAGGAACTCTCAAATATTCTGTAGTATATTACAATAAGTTTTCATGTGCCACAGTCCTAGATAATGTATAGCATAGCGATAAACATATTATAAAAGGGAATAATGTACTTTTTTTATTGAAGGTGTATTGGAACCAATAAACGGTCTTGTTAGGGATTTTTCTCCCTAAATATTGTTATAAGCTATCAAAAGAGTTTTGAATCTAGAGCCATATGTACTAAATAATATATTTCCTTATAATTGTATGGAAAGGCCTTATGGGTAGCATAAAGGAAAGTTCTAGAGAAAAGGATTATCTACACATTCTCAAAGTACCACTCCTTAGGTCACTAAAATAAATTAAATGAAGAAACTTGGAATGGGCTCAAGATAAAGAAGCTATGCTTTACTTGTAGGGAACTATGGGCTCCAAGTAATAGGTGCCTTGGCAAGGTTCAAGTGCATTTATTTGTGGTAACAATTGATAAATATTAAATTTCATATGAGCCTAAAGATTTTATGGATTTAAGAGATCATGTACCTAAATAAGAGTAAAGGAAGAAATGAATAATTGCACAATTTCATCTCTTTTAGGGGAACCAAAATACCACCCTTTCAAACTACAAGGAGTATTATCTAGATAGAGGATTTCAATGGCTATAGATAGTGGTCCAACCCACAATTTCATTGATGGGGGTTGGGGATCAAAAGGGGATTCAAGATGGATGATTCTGAGGGATTTAATGTAAGTATGATTGATGGGTCCACTCTCCCTTGCACCAAGATAATCTATAAACCAATCTATCCTTGGAATACCATAAGGTATGTGATGTTCCTTATATTTTTTGGTTTGAAGAAACATATATGGTTCTAAGTGTGTAGTGGTTACACTTGTTAGGTGAATATACTCATAATTACTAGTCTATGGAACTAAAATTCAAACTAGATAGTAAAAATATTATCCTCAGAGGGATCTCCAATGTCACCTCAAGACAGGTCACAAAAAATAAAGTGGAAAGGGATTTTCATAGGGTCAAGTGACCCATGTGACTAGTTTTTAGTCATGCCCATAGATTTTTCTACTGGAATACAATCCTGTGATCTTATTAATACTCAATTTCTTTGAAGATACCTAATGAGGTATTGAATGAATTTCCCCTAGGACCACCTCCACATAGGGAATTCAAATGTGTGATAATATTGGGATTGGGTGCAAAAATAATTATAACCACTTCATGCCATCATCTAAGGGGTCATAAAATAGAAATTAAAAATGATATATAGAGGGCTTCTAGAGTTGGGATACATAAGACTTAGTCCCTTTACATCCTTAGTAATTCCTGTAAAAAAGGATGGGACCATTTAGATGTGTATTGATTATAAGGCTCTAAATAAAAAATCATCAAGAAATATCATATACTAAGGAAAGATGAGTTAATAGAAAAACTACATGGAGTTGAGTATTTATCAAAGATTAATCTAAGGTCTATTTACCATCATACCTAGGTAAAATATGTTGGATGTTCATACAAATAGATTCAAATGTCACTTTGGACATTTTAAAATTTTGGTTATGCCCTTTGGTCTAACAAATTCCCTAGCTATGCTACTACTGCCTATCATGGTCTCAAGTTGGCACAAAGAAAAGGGTATTGAAAGGTCTGGCTGGAGGGTGACTCCTTGAATGTTATTAACAATTTGAAGAATGTTTTCCCTCCTTCTTGGACAATTGAGGCCATAGTTTGGGACTCTATTAATATTATCAATTCTTTTGATAATGTTTACATTTCCCATGTCTTCAGAGAAGGAAATAAGTTGGTGGATTTTTTTTCCAACTATGGTGTTAATGAGAGTAAGGAATGGGAGTTAAATGACCCAATTTTGTTTGAGGCTTCCACCATTGTTAATAATAAGCACTAATTGTTTACGTCGAAGAAAAGGTTGGTTGTGCTTAGTCACGTGCTTGATTTTAATGACTAAGGTTGTTCAAGATTTGATTAGATGTGGTGGCTTTTACAAGGCTTGTAGTTCATTATTGAATCTTTCTTTGGAGGATAATTTTACATGGATTTTGGGAATTTTTTTCCTTTGTTTCGAGATTCTTCAATTCATCAAGGCTAGTTTGTCTGGCTCTTTCTTTTGTCACAAGTGCTTTTGGCTGAGTCCTGGGTTTCTGTGTGTCAAAGTTTCTGCCATGGGAGGGGATAGAAATAGGGCTGAGTGATGCAGAGGGTCAGGGACTTTGAAAGAAACACCAAGTTACAAGACTAACAATGATTCACTCTCAACCTTTCAACTAGGCACCAACATGGATATAAGGCCTCAACTTTGCATTCATGATTTATTTTCCTTCTTTATGGACCCAAACCCTAGGAACACTCTTAAGAGACCCAAAAAAACTTGTTTTAAATGATTTCAAAGCCCAACCCTCTGACTTATACACAAAACCAATTTTTCACCTTAACTAGGCTACTAGCCCAATTAGGCCTCCTGCAGTGATTTTTTGACTTTGCACTCAAACTTTCCAAAGGAAACCCAAATATAATGACTGTTTCAAGTGTGGTTTGTGATGAAAAACAACATATCCAAACCTTGATATCACTTGCTTTAGACAAACCCTTCCAAAATCTGCTGTCTCCTAAAAGACTAGGCCTAATTAGCCCACTTTTACAAAGCAACCCCCCTTAAAACTCAACCCCTGACCATGAAAATTTTAGAAGTCTTCTAAAATGACTCAAAACCAAGGAATCCAAGTTTTTAGACCTCTAGGACACATATAACACGCTCCAACACAAACCCCTCCTCAACTTACCTAAAAAACTAGGGCTTCTTAAAAACTAACATTCCAATCACTTCCAGAACTTTCTCATTGACTCTACACCATTAGGACAACATATTTAGTTGATAAAAACTCAAAAACATGCCCCTCATTAAGGAAGATCTTCTGCTGCTACACCCTAGCCTCCATCTTCAAGCACTTTTCCCTTTGACAACTTGGTGTACACCTTGATATTCTTCCTTCCTGAATATTAGTTGGTTAAATCTATATGATAAATGTTAGTAATGATCCATTTCACAGGTCACAGCAGCATTCTACCTTGAAATGGATCAATCATCCATGAAAATCACCAAAATTAGTGAAAAATCTGCACTTTTTTTAGGACAAAGGTAATGCAAAAGAACGATTATAAACGTATCAGATCATTCAAGAGGACTAATTGAAAAGTAAATAAATATTATTGAACCATCCAATTGATTATAAATTCAAAAGGAATCAATAGATCATCAAAAAGACTCAAGAAAATGTAAGAAAACTATGTTTTTTTTCACTATTTTCTGTAGCAGTTCGTACAGTCACTTCTCCAAATGCCCAACCTCTGTACAAATGATTATTTTGGCTTTGTATATCCTTTCCCCAACTGATCCAACAGTTTTGGATTGATTAAGTTGCATAAAAGTGATTAAAACTCAAACCACGTACTTCCAAAGTAGAAATTCAAAATCTGAATTTTTACAATCTTGAAATTTATTAAAATCTACCACCTTTAAAACTATTGGATTCTTCAATATCCAAAGTTTATTTGACCTACCCAAAGCATTAGATCATTAAACAAATCCATAGAACATGACTTTCCCTTTACATTGCATTTTTAACCTAGGATCCTTATCAGGAACCTTAGAACTTTTAACATTCCCATTACATTTATTCATCCCAAATGCCATTATAGGCTCCAAAAGATCATAATTAATGTTTTGACTTGCTTGGAAGGTCCTCCTGACCCTTGCACTCTCCTGGTTCTTGAAGTTCTCCTTGAAGGCCCTTGGTGCTCCAAGAAAGAAAGATTTCTTGCCCCAAAAAGCATCCAAATTGTTGCTACCATAATACTCCTTGTTCCTATATGTTTGTACCTTCTGAATACCAAGCATGAAATCTCCCAAAGTTACCTTTTTCCTTTTCTTCCGACCTGCATTCATGTCACTCAACATGTTAGTGTCAAAAATCAGTTTTGTTTTTCCTTTTTGCTGCTTGATAACAACCTGTCCTTGTACCCTGTTTCTGCCTTTATTCCACTCATTTCCTTGTGAAAGAACACAACTCCTATTACCCTCAACAATAGGGCATTCAATACTCCCAATCTTAATACTGTCCAAGTCCCAAATATTCTGATTTTTAGGACTGTACTCTTCATATGTCTGCTGCAACTCATCATTTCTCTTCCAACTGTAAAAGATCTTCCACATGCTTACTCCCCGCTTCATTTACTCCAAGAAAATGCTTCAAAACAAATCATAAAATTTTCATTTGACTGGCTCCAGCGGCAAAGGAACCAACTAATATTTAACATCCCCTTGTGAACCGCAAAATAGGTGTTAAGAAACACATCATGCAAAGTTCTTCTAACATACTGCCATGGCCTTCCCAAGATGATATGACCACAAGTCATTGGAATGACATCACAAAGCACCCTATCATGATATGAATCAATTGAGAAATCAACAAAATCTCTCTTACCAATCTCTACATGCTGTCCTTGAGTTACCCAAGTGGCCTTGTAGGGAGTAGGGTGATCAAAATTTTCAATCTCTAACTTGGTTATCATATCAAGTGAAACTAAATTGCTATGTGACCCTGAATCTATGAGCAATCTGCAGATCTTACCATGACTGAGACAATTTGTTTTGAAAATGGTTACCTTTGGTTCTTGATGAAGCCTTTCTCCTTGCTTGATCATGAAAAACTCACCATCAGTCACAGGGTCTGCCATAAATATTTTTGGTTCCTCCTTCTTGTCTTCTTCTTCTTGTACCAAGTTAGCTCTCCTTTCTTTGCCCCTATTAGCTTGTTCCCATTTAGGACACTTGAAGGAAGCTGGATGCCCCAGTTCGCATTCAAACATCCGGCCTCGCGGAATGGTCCTCACCTTGTCCACCCACCTCCCTCCTCTTGAGGCATCCACCTCTTTGACCTAAAAAAACATCTCTCACCCCTTTCATTGCTACTCTGTCATTACTACCTTGTCCTTGCTCTCTATTACCTTTTCCCTTGTTTGAACTACCTCCTCTTCCACCATTGCTTGATCTTGCTTGCTTCCTTTTCACCTTTTCTTCTGCTCTAATGGCCAACTAAAAACATTCTCCCAATGTCCTTGCACCTCGTAAACCACTTCATCATAGATTGTACCTCAAGCCATTGACAGCCCGCTATTTTCTCTCATCCTCTTCCTCATAACCTCCTCTAATACTAAGCTTGTGAAATTGTTCAGTATAGGACATCACATCCAAGTCCTTTTGCTTTAAATTCTGCCTCATTCTTTTCACATGAATGGTATAATCAGATGGTAAAAACTGCTCCTTGACCAAACTCTTCATTCTTGCCCATGTAGAGACCTTTGCCAATCCTCTAGCCATCCTATCATTCTGGAAACTTGTCCACCATGTCAATGCTGTGCCTCTCAACTTGGTTTTAGCAAACTTGACTTTCCTCTCTTCATCCATCTCCTCAAATTCAAAGTAGTTTTCCATGGCATCAAGCCATCCCAATACCTCTTCACTGTCCATCTTCCCTTGATAGATAGGTAAGTCTATGTGACTCTTCCCTCCATGACCCTGTACTGCCTTCAATAACCTCACTAACCTCCTTTCTTCAGGGTCCTCTGTATCATCAGCTTGCTGTTCCTGATTTACCCTCACATGCTCTTTCTTTCTTATCCTCCTGACTTTGGTTTTTCCGACTTTGATCCTTGGTTTGTATAGTGTCTCCATTGTCTTTCTTTTGTTAAGCTTTGTTCCTTTTCTTTCTCCTCTCCAAGATCTCTCAACTCTTAACCTAATTGTTTTAAAAGCATTGCGCATTTCTCCTAATCCTTTAGTTGACCTACTACTTCAATTTGATACCAATTTGCGGGTCGACTTTGAAAGAAACACCAAGTTACAAGACTAACAATGATTCACTCTCAACCTTTCAACTAGGCACCAACATGGATATAAGGCCTCAACTTTGCATTCATGATTTATTTTCCTTCTTTATGGACCCAAACCCTAGGAACACTCTTAAGAGACCCAAAAAAACTTGTTTTAAATGATTTCAAAGCCCAACCCTCTGACTTAGACACAAAACCAATTTTTCACCTTAACTAGGCTACTAGCCCAGTTAGGCCTCCTGCAGTGATTTTTTGACTTTGCACTCAATCTTTCCAAAGGAACCCCAAATATAATGACTATTTCAAGTGTGGTTTGTGATGACAAACAACATATCCAAACCTTGATATCACTTGCTTTAGACAAACCCTTCCAAAATCTGCTGTCTCCTAAAAGACTAGGCCTAATTAGCCCACTTTTACAAAGCAACCCCCATTTAAACTCAACCCCTGACCATGAAAATTTTATAAGTCTTCTAAAATGACTCAAAACCAAGGAATCCAAGTTTTTAGACCTCTAGGACACATATAACACGCTCCAACACAAACCCCTCCTCAACTTACCTCAAAAACTAGGGCTTCTTGAAAACTAACATTCCAATCACTTCCAGAACTTTCTCATTGACTCTACACCATTAGGACAACATATTTAGTTGATACAAACTCAAAAACATGCCCCTCATTAAGGAAGATCTTCTGCTGCTACACCCTAGCCTCCATCTTCAAGCACTTTTCCCTTTGACAACTTGGTGTACACCTTGATATTATTCCTTCCTGAATATTAGTTGGTTAAATCTATATGATACATGTTAGTAATGATCCATTTCACAGGTCACAGCAGCCTTCTACCTTGAAATGGATCAATCATCCATGAAAATCACCAAAATTAGTGAAAAATCTGCACTTTTTTTAGGACAGTCAGCAATATAATGCAAAGAACTGATTATAAACATGTATCAGATCATTCAAGAGGTTAATTGAAATTAAATACAGGTTCTTGAACCATCCAATTGATTATAAATTCAAAAGGAATCAATAGATCATCAAAAAGACTCAAGAAAATTAAAGAAAACTATGTTTTTTCACTATTTTCTGTAGCAATCCGTACAGTCACTTCTCCAAACGCCCAAACTCCGTACAAATGATTATTTTGGATTTTTATATCCTTTCCCAAACTGATCCAACCGTTTGGGATTGATTAAGTTGCATAAAAGTGATTAAAACTCAAAAAACTACTTTCCCGCCCAAAGTGAAATTCAAAAATCTGAATTTTATAATCTTGAAATTTATTAAAATCTACCACCTTAAAACTATTGGATCTTAAATATCCAAGTTTATTTGACCTACCCAAAGCATTAGATCATTAAAAAAATCCCTAGAACATGACTTTCCCTTTACATTGCATTTTTAACCTAGGATCCTTATCAAGAACCTTAGAACTTTTAACATTCCCATTACATTTATTCATCCCAAATGCCATTATAGGCTCCAAAAGATCATAATTAATGTTTTGACTTGCTTGGAAGGTCCTCCTGACCCTTGCACTCTCCTGGTTCTTGAAGTGCTCCTTGAAGGCCCTGGGTGTTCCTGCACCATTCTCCCCAAGAAAGAAAAATTTCTTGCCCCAAGAAGCATCCAAATTGTTGCTACCATAATACTCCTTGTTCCTATATGTTTGTACGTTCTGATTACCAAGCATGAAATCTCCCAAAGTTACCTTTTTCCTTTTCTTCCAACCTGCATTCATGTCACTCAACATGTTAGTGTCAAAAATCAGTTTTGTTTTTCCTTTTTGCTGCTTGATAACAGCCTGTCCTTGTACCCTGTTTCTGCCTTTATTCCACTCATTTCCTTGTGAAAGAACACAACTCCTATTACCCTCAACAATAGGGCATTCAATACTCCCAATCTTAATACTGTCCAAGTCCCAAATATTCTGATTTTTAGGACTGTACTCTTCATATGTCTGCTGCAACTCATCATTCCTCTTCCAACCAGTATCTTCCCCTGTTTTACCCTGCTCATTTACCTGCAAATGCTTCTCAAAACAGATCATAAAACTTTCATTTGACTGCTCCAAAGGCAAAGGAACCAACTGATATTTAACATCCCCCTTGTGAACCAAATAGGTGTTAAGAAACCCATCATGCAAAGTTCTTCTAACATACTGCCATGGCCTTCCCAAGATAATATGACCACAAGTCATTGGAATAACATCACAAAGCACTCTATCCTGATATGAACCAATTGAGAAATCAACAAAACTCTCTTACCAATCTCTACATGCTGTCCTTGAGTTACCCAAGTGGCCTTGTAGGGAGTAGGATGATCAAAAGTTTCAATCCCTAGCTTGGTTACCATATCAACTGAAACTAAATTGCTATGTGACCCTGAATCTATAAGCAATCTGCATATCTTACCATGACTGAGACAATTTTTTTTGAAAATGGTTACCTTTGGTTCTTGATGAAGCCTTTCTCCTTGCTTGATCATGAGAAACTCACCATCAGTCACAGGGTCTGCCATGTATGTTTTTGGTTCCTCCTTCTTGTCTTCTTCTTCTTGTACCAAGTTAGCTCTCCTTTCTCTGCCTTTATCAGCTTGTTCCCACTTAGGACACTTGAAGGAAGGATGCCCTAGTTCATTGCAATTAAAACATCTGCCTGTGAATGGTCCTCTACCTTGTCCAAATCTACCTCCTCCTCTTGGAGTGTATCCACCTCTTTGATCAGAAAATATCTCTTTACCCTTTTCATTGCTACTTTTATCATTACTACCTTGTCCTTGCTCTCTATTACCTCTGCCCCTATTTAAACTACCTCCTCTTCCACCATTGTTTGATCTTCTGCTTCCTTTTCCTTTTCTTCTCGCTTCTCTAATGGCTAACCCAAAAACATTCTCCCAATGTCCTTGGCACCGTAAAACCAACTTCATCTGATTGTACCTCGCTCATTGATAAACCAAGCTCATCCCTTCCCCTCATAACCTCCTCTTAATACTAAGCTTGTGAATTGCTCAAAGATAGGACATCACATCCATGTCCTTTGTTTTAATTTCTACCTGCTTCACATGAATGGTATATTTGTAAAATTTATAAAATCACTTTGATTCAACTCTTCAATCGGAGTCGAGGACTTTTATAACCCTCGGCTTTATCCGACATTCGAACTTTGTCCACTTTGTGGTTAATGAAGCTTTAACGGAATTTCTGATCTTCATCCATTCTCAATCTGTTTATGGATAGCTTATCCCACACCTTCTTTCACGATCCATCTCTTTGTCTATTCTCCACCCTGATCGCTTTTCATTAACCTTTACTTTAACCTCAGTATCCTCGATTATCACTTTGTTTGTTCCCGATGACTCTCATGTTTTCATCCTCTTTCATTGTTTCTATCTGGTCTTCTCCTCCCATCTCTCATATGTTATTATTGATCCTGCCTGGTGGTTCTCTTCTTTCCATTGTCTCTTGTTTTAAGTGCTTTGTTCCCTTTCTTTCTCTCCCTCTCCTCCAAGATCTCCCTTCCAACTCTTCCAACTCGCCAATTGGTTTTGCGCGGCTGCGCTTCTCCAATCCATAAAGGACTCATCACCTTTGATACCACCTCGGCGCAGGCCGGACTTTTGAAAGAAACACCTGCTACAAGACTACGATTCACTTCAAACTCAAATAAAAACCTCAACATGGATAACTAAGGCCTCAACTTGTATCTTGCCATCATTTTCCCTCTTGCGAAACTTAGGAACACTCTTAAGAGACCCAAAAAAACTTGTTTTAAATGATTTCAAATCCCAACCCTCTGACTTAGACACAAAACCAATTTTTCACCTTAACTAGGCTACTAGCCCAATTAGGCCTCCTGCAGTGATTTTTTGACTTTGCACTCAAACTTTCCAAAGGAACCCCAAATATAATGACTATTTCAAGTGTGGTTTGTGATGACAAACAACATATCCAAACCTTGATATCACTTTCTTTAGACAAACCCTTCCAAAATCTACTGTCTCCTAAAAGACTAGGCCTAATTAGCCCACTTTTACAAAGCAACCCCCCTTTAAACTCAACCCCTGACCATGAAAATTTTAGAAGTCTTATAAAATGACTCAAAACCAAGGAATCCAAGTTTTTAGACCTCTAGGACACATATAACATGCTCCAGCACAAACCCCTCCTCAACTTACCTCAAAAACTAGGGCTTCTTGAAAACTAACATTCCATTCACTTCCAGAACTTTCTCATTGACTCTAGACCATTAGGACAACATATTTAGTTGATACAAACTCAAAAACATGCCCCTCATTAAGGCAGATCTTTTGCTGCTACACCCTAGCCTCCATCTTCAAGCACTTTTCCCTTTGACAACTTGGTGTACACCTTGATATTCTTCCTTCCTGCACATTATTTGGTTAAATCTGTATGATACATGTTAGTAATGATCCATTTCACAGTTCACAGCAGCATTCTACCTTGAAATGGATCAATCATCCATGAAAATCACCAAAATTAGTGAAAAATCTGCACTTTTTTTAAGACAGTCAGCAATATAATGCAAAGAACTGATTATAAACATGTATCAGATCATTCAAGAGGTTAATTGAAAGTAAATACAGGTTCTTCTACCATCCAATTGATTATAAATTCAAAAGGAATCAATAGATCATCAAAAAGACTCAAGAAAATGCAAGAAAACTATGTTTTTTCACTATTTTCTGTAGCAGTCCGTACAGTCACTTCTCCAAACGCCCAAACTCCGTACAAATGATTATTTTGGCTTTGTATATCCTTTCCCAAACTGATCCAACCATTTGGGATTGATTAAGTTGCATAAAAGTGATTAAAACTCAAAAAACTACTTTCCCGCCCAAAGTGAAATTCAAAAATCTGAATTTTACAATCTTGAAATTTATTAAAATCTACCACCTTAAAACTATTGGATCTTCAATATCCAAGTTTATTTGACCTACCCAAAGCATTAGATCATTAAACAAATCCCTAGAACATGACTTTCCCTTTACATTGCATTTTTAACCTAGGATCCTTATCAGGAACCTTAGAACTTTTAACATTCCCATTACATTTATTCATCCCAAATGCCATTATAGGCTCCAAAAGATCATAATTAATGTTTTGACTTGCTTGGAAGGTCCTCCTGACCCTTGCACTCTCCTGGTTCTTGAAGTGCTCCTTGAAGGCCCTGGGTGCTCCTGCACCACTGAGTTGAGGTCCTATGAGACTTTGAAGAAGAAGAAAGAGGTTTGGGAAGTCCTTGAGAAGGGTGGCCTTACTCTGTACATGGAAAAGCTACATGGAAATAATCCCAAAGTTACAGATTTATTTGTTCAAGGTTGGAAGGAGAGGTTTGTGAACCTAAAAGGGAGGGATATTGCATTGGATGAAGAATTCATTGCCCAGATTATTGGCCCTACTATGTGCAGAATGAAGGTTTTTAAGGATAAGAAAGAAGCGAAGGCAACGATGGACATTTTCTTTAAGAAGAATGAAGTAGCTAACTTGAAGACAACTAAGAGCGACAGGTATCAAAGGAGCTCATTGAAAGTGCTTTGGTGTGATGTGGCTGAGGAAATTATGAGGTATGTTACTCTAGAAGGAAGGTATACTACGATCAATTTGTATCATTTTTTGCTGGTCAACCATTTTTGTCACAAAAAATGGGTTTCTATCCCTTATTATTTGATTGTCACTAGATTTGGGGATTAAGGAGAATTTTAAAAACCCCAAGAACACCATTCTGTATGTGGGGTTGATTCTACTTATTTATGAACATGTCAAAGCCCTTGATCTTCATAAAACCCCTACTACCCTGTAGGATAAAATTGTTAAACCTCGGGAGGGATATGAGACAGATTCGAAGGATGAAAGGGGTAGTAAGAAGCCTAAGAGGAGGAAGCTTATTTTGAATGAGGACTCGGAGTTGGATAGGGCTGGTGATGCTGACTATGTTCCAGATTCTTATGCTTCTCTAGAAGAGGTCCCCATCTACCCTATTGTGGGAAAAAGTGGGCTACGTGACATGTAGTGATGAGGTGGAGGAGTTTCTTGTTAGGAGGGGTAAGGAAAAATGCAACCTTTATGGGGAAGCTTCTTCCCTTCCCCCTACAACTAGAATTGTGTAGGAGGTGGATGATGGTATCCGAAAATGTAAAGTACTGAGTGGGGACCCTTTTCTAGAGAAGGGTGTCCCTTTAACCCTGGCTGGTGGTGTTGATGGAGAGGCTCCTACTAGTGTTGTGGTTGTGCTACTAAAATAAGGTAGGGAAAGGGGTGTGGGTGCTGTGGAGGTGGGTACTAGTAAAGAGGTTTCAGATAGGATGCAAAAAAGGAAGGTCGTTGCTGAGGAAATTGCTTGCTCCATGTGGATGTTGAAGACCCCCATTCCTACTAGTAAAGGTAAGGATGTTTCTGAGAAGAGAGCTCCTCCTTGTATTCTTGATGAGGATGTGGCTATTGGTAAGCATATTGAGAATTTTGATAGTGAGGAGATTGATGTGTTGGGTTCAACCCGTGATTCTACCAATGTTTTGTTTAAACTGTTTAAATGGTTTTTTCATGAGATCAATAGGACTAATATCAAAATAAGAGGTGTTGCTAGTAAGGTTGAGGAAGTTTCTATCCAAATCTAGATTGATCATGTGATGGAGTCTCTTAATTTTGTTACTTATACTGTTGCTGAGGAGACTACTAGTTTGAAAAAGAATTGGGAGAGCGGATTCTCTACTCTTGAGGAAAAAAATGATGATATTAGGAATGATGTTATCAAAAGGGTGATGCTTCTATGGGTGTGGACAATCATGTTAGAAATGTGTGTCTCAATCATCACAGGTTGTAACCTCTACTAGAGCCATGTCGGTGTGACATCTTCTATGTCTGGCCGACAAGCAAATTGGTAGCATTGTGTTTTGTACAGGTTGTTGTGACCTTGCAGAAGTCTGGCCGAATGATTACACTAAGGAGTCTTCATTATGCCAAGAAGCAGTCGTTGTAACCTCTCACCACCCGTGGAGTTCTCTGGCTGACAGGCCACTCATATCATATATTGGGATAACCTATGGCAGCTTGGTGAGAAGTTTTATCGGAAGTAATATGTCTCATCAATAGCATTTTGCATTGAAGTCATCAAGATAACTAAGGGGTCTCAGTATGAAGTCTCAGTGAATAGCCAAAGTCTGGCCGACAGGATGTTTCACATGGAGTCGTCAAAGTAACATATGGTGGCTCGGTAAGAAGTCTTACCGATGAAGGAATGTCTCATCGACCGTTTCCACTTGGGGTAACTCAAAGGACTTTAGGATGATGTCCCAGCGAGAGTGGAAGGTCTCGCCGATGGAAAAGAAAATGTTTCGGTATGACTCTTGGCGACTAGTGGTGCTTAGTATGACTTATGAGTGTTTGGAGTAATGTCTCTGTGATAGTGTTGTGTCTTGCTGACCATTTGGACACTTTGGAATAACATGAAATATTCTCTGTGAGGTCTTAACGATGGAAAGAAGTCTTGCCAACTATTCGGTATGACTTGAGGCTTCAGTATAACCCTTAAGAACTCGATATGATGTCTCAGCAAAAGATGATTGTCTGGCCGATGAGAATACTCATGTCTATGTGACATATGGAGCTTTGTTATAACGTCTCACCAAAATCGATGAGTCTTGGCGATAGCGATACATGTGGTGAACATTGGTATGAGGTCCTGGCGACTTGAGGAAGTCTTAGCGATGATCTTTTGAACTCGATGTAACATCTAGCCAATAGGTAAACTCTTGGTGACATTGATGGTAAAGCTTTTGGGAATCGGGGAGACACTTCTTGTGTCTCACCAACATACTGATAGAATGTGAACTCTTTTGACCAAATGATGACCATGTACGTGGTTGGTATTTAACCAATTAGAGGAGCTGAATGGGAACTGTTGGAAGAAAGTTCATTGTGGTAGTTCTGTGAGGAAGTTCGACAGACAGGGAGTGACATGAATATAGTTTGTAGTTGAAGATGCTTGGAGGTTCGATGGTTGATTCAATCAATAGTTTGATGAGCAATTCAAATTTTATTAGTGGATGAATTCTATTCTGTGAAGACTGTAACTTGTATGTTTATGGTGAATGTTGCTATAATATGACATCAGAAAGGTTAGTTTGATATTTGTATGTAATCTCCATTACTGTAATACAAAGTGATTTCTCTTCGTGTGGCGGGTTTTTCTCCTGTAAGGGTTTTCCCATGTATATCTATTGTTCATATGTGTTTGTCAAATACTCTGTTTCTGTTATTGCTTTCATGTGCATCTTAATTTGACTATAATTATAAAATTTAAAAGTGTCTCTATGTTCTTCCCTGTGGTTTTGACGTTAGGAGAGTTGTTTTTGCATCTAATTTTCCTTACAAGTGGTATCAGAGCCTGGCCAGTTGTGTTATCCTTGTGGGTACGTTGGGTTTTTTGTGTCAATTTTTGTTCAGTGGGAGTCATGTAGAAGTTTTTCAATTTCTAATTATATATTGAGATGGCTAGCACATCAAGAAAGATTGAAATATAGAAGTTCAATGGCAGCAATTTTGAGCTGTGGAAACTTAAAATGGAGGATCTCTTAGTGGATTGTGATCTTTGGTTTGTTGTGTCTGGAGCGAAGTCTACAGCCATGAAGCAAGAAGATTGGGACCTTGCAGATAGAAATTCTAAGGGGCTTATAAGGCTCTGCTTGGTAGACTCGGTTCTTCTGAATGTGCATGAGGAGAATACTACATCTTCCTTATGGAAGAGATTGGCATCTATTTATCAGGGGAAGTCCTTGGTGAATAAAATGTTCCTGAGGAAGAAGCTATATAGTTTGAGAATGCAAGAAGGAGGGTCTGTAGCTAATCATTTGAACACATTCAACATGTTGATTGCACAGTTAACATCTATTGCTGTGAAGATTGAAGAAGAGGATCGTTGTATGCTTATGTTGTGTTCTTTGCCAGACTTTTGGGATCATCTGGTGATGGCTATTGGGAGTACAACATCCAGTTTCAAGATGGAAGATGTTGCATCATTTTTGTCAGAAGAGATGAGAAGGAAATCTTTTGAGATGGCGAAGGAGGCCCTTGCTATTAAAGGAAGGTTGAAAGAGAAAGGCAAGAAGAAGGATAAGAAGTCTAAATCAAAATCAGAGGGGAGATCAAAGTCTCCTAGCAAGAAGTCCAATGTGACGTGCTGGAACTGTGGGCAACCTAGTCATGTCCGAAAGGATTGTAAAGAGGAGAAGAAGAAGAAGAAAAAGTATTCTTTTGACAATGATTCTTCTCACAGTGATGGAGACACCTTCATTGCAGCCTTGGCTACACAGGCATCAAATGATGTTTGGCTGATTGATTCTAGAGCATCTTTCCATATGACATCTCTTAGAGATTGGTTCATGAAGTATGAAGAATACAATGGTGGAAAGGTGTACTTGGCAAGTGATTCAACTTTGGAGATAGTTGGCCATGGAAGAGTCAGAATTCAATTCCCTGATGGCATAGTTAAGGGAATCAACAATGTAATGCATATACCAGGTCTGGCTCGAAACTTACTTTCTATAAGTATGCTAAATGATATTGAAGTGCAAGTCACGTTCTCTGGAAATGGCTACAAGATGACTAGAGGCATCAGATGATGTCTGGCTGATTGATTCTAGAGCATCTTTCCACATGACATCTCATAGAGACTGGTTCATGAAGTATGAAGAATACAATGGTGGAAAGGTGTACTTGGCAAGTGATTCAACTTTGGAGATAGTTGGCCATGGAAGAGTCAGAATTCAATTCCCTAATGGCAGAGTCAAGGGAATCAATAATGTAATGCATATACCAGGTCTGGCTCGAAACTTACTTTCTATAAGTATGCTAAATGATATTGGAGTGCAAGTCACATTCTCTGGAAATGGCAGCAAGATGACTAGAGGCTCTATGGTGTTGGCTAGAGATGCTCGAATTGGTACCCTATACAAGCTGGATGCACAGGTTGTTCAATGTAATAGTGTCTCTGTAAAGTCACAGAAAGCTACTCTTGGAGGTAAAGAGGGAAATATCCCTAATTATGTAAACTCTATGGAAGTAAAAATTCCAGTAGAGAATACTATGCTCTGGCATCATAGGCTAGGCCACATAAGAGAAAAAGGTTTAAAAACCTTGAAGAATAAAAACCTGGTTGAGGGGCTTGAAGATTGTAATCTCAAATTTGAATTTTGTGAGCATTGTATATATGGAAAACAACATCGTGTTTCTTTTTATTCTAGTCCTCATAAATCTTCTGGTTTGCTAGATTATATTCATTCAGATGTGTTTGGTCCAGTGAATGTTCCTTATTTGTCTAAATCAAGATACTATGTATCGTTCATTGATGATTATTCGAGAAGAACATTCGTTTATTTTTTGAAAAGTAACTTAGAAGTATTCAGTCGATTTAAGGAATTTAAGAACCTTGTAGAAAATTAGACTAGAAGAAAAATTAAATGCTTAAGGACTGATAATGGCAATGAATTTTGTTCTGATGAATTTGAGAGGTATTGCAAAGACCATGGGATTAAAATACATAAGACTACACCTTATACTCCACAGTAGAATGGAGTTGCAGAAAGGTTCAATAGGACAGTGATGGAGAGAGCACAAAGTATGCTCAGTAGTGCTGGATTGGAGGAGAAGTTCTAGGCTAAGGCTGTATCTACTATATGTTACCTAATTAATCATTCTCCAAATTCCGCTCTTGTTGAGAAAACACCTTTGGAAGCGTGGTATGGTAAGAAGCCCTCTCTAAGACATATTTGTGTTTTTGGCTAGAAAGCATATGTTCATGTGTTGTATGAGAAAAGATCTAAGTTGGAGAACAAGGCTGTCAAATGTATTTTTATTAGCTATAGTGTTGGCATAAAAGGATACAAGCTTTCGAATCCTGATACAGAGAAGGTTGTATACAATAGAAGTGTAATCTTTCATGATTTGAAGCCTTCTACCTTGGATCTGTAGTTAGAGACAAAGTCAGAAAATAATAAGGATGTAGTTGGAATTCCTCCTACTCCAGATAAAGAGGAATTGAAGATTCACAATGTACCTGAAACTGAGGAGAGATCAAGCAGTTCTGAAAGTTCTAAAGAAGAAGAAGAACCTCAGCCTCAGCAAGTGAGCAGGTCAACCCGTGAAGGAAAACAACCTGATAGGTATGGGTTCTCTTTGATAGATTCTACTTGCGTCTATGCTTTAATTTCTAGCACTGATGAGCCTACGACTGTAAAAGAGGCATTTATAATGTCTGATTCAGACTCTTGGTTGGAAGCCATGAATGAAAAAATGGCATCATTAGAAAAGAATGAAACCTAGAGTTTGGTGCCATTTCCTAAAGGTAGAAAAGTTGTGGGCTGCAAATGGGTATTTAAAAAGAAGATTGGTCTAGATGGCAGTGTGGAAAAGTATAAGGCGAGATTTCCTGTAAAGGGTTATTCCTAGGTAGAGTGAATTGATTATGGGGAATTTTTTTCTCCTATAGCTAAGCTAACATCTATCAGATTTCTTTTGTCACTTGCAGCAGCGTATGACTTAGAGGTCGAATAGATGGATGTGAAGACAACCATTCTTCATGGTGACCTTGAAGAAGAAATCTATATGTCTGAGCCTGAGCACTTTGTTGAAAAAGGTAAAGAGAAACTAGTTTGTAAGTTAAAGAAGTCTTTGTATGGGTTAATGCAGTCACCTAGAATGTGGTACCAAAAATTTGATACTTTTGTGTTGTCTTTGGGATTTGTGAGATCAAAATCTGATTATTGTGTCTATTATAAAGCTGAAAGTGATCAAGTACTTATTATTGCTCTCTATGTTGATATGTTGTTCATAGGCAATAGTAAGCTAATGATTTTTGATCTTAAGTCTTAGTTGTCTGCTAAGTTTGAAATGAAAGATCTTGGTGCAGCAAGGTATATTCTGGGGATGGAGATAACCAGGGACATAAATTGTAGAAAACTTTGGCTTAGTCAGAGTAAGTATATCAAGACTATTCTAGAGAGATTTTGCATGAATGATTACAAGCAGTTAGTTGTTCCAATCTTGTAGGGAACAAAGCTATCTATTGAAGACTATCCAAAATCTCCTACTGAGATGTAGGACATGACCAGTGTACCCTATGCTAGTGCAGTTGGTAGTCTTATGTATGCAATGGTCTATACAAGGCCATATATTGCCCAAGCAGTGGGAGTTTTTAGTCAGTTTATGGCTAATCCAGGAAGAACACATTCAGATGCAGTGAAGAGAGTGTTTAGATATTTGAAGGGGACTTCAGATTTTGTTTTGTGTTAGCATGGGAACTTGGTTGAATCACAGAGGACTCTCAATATTCGAGGATATGTAGATTTTGATTAGGTAGGGGACATTGACAGTAGGAGGTCCACCAGTGGCTATATTTTCATGTTAAATGGTGGTGCAGTGAGTTGGATGAGTAAGAAGCAAGTTGTAGTCACTTTTTCTACTACGGAGGCTAAATACATGGCAACTACACCTGCTTGTAAAGAAGCAGTTTTCTTAAAATGTTAGTGTTCTAACATTGGTTTTGATGCAGGCCAAATAACTATTTTTTGTGATAGTCAGAGTGCAATTTGTCTGGCAAAGAATCCTACTTTCCATGCCAGGATGAAACATATAGATGTACAGTACCACTTTGTACGAGATATGGTAGAGGATGGAAAGGTCAATTTGGAAAAGGTTGATACTTTGGAGAATGTTGCAGATGCATTGATGAAGCTAGTGACCATAGACAAGTTTAGGTGGTGTGCCAGTTCAATGGGCCTTAGTGCCCATGATTTTCGGTAAGTTTTGTTGTGCTCTGGAGCTGCCTGTGTGATCTTCGTCAAGTGGGAGATTGTTAGAAATGTGTGTCTCAATCATCATAGGCTGTAACCTCTACTAGGGCCATGTCAGTGTGACATCTTCTATGTCTGGCTGATGAGCAGATTGGTAGCATTGTTTTTTGTATAGGTCATTGTGACCTTGCAAAATTCTAGCCGAATGGTTACACTAAGAAGTCTTCACTGTGACAAGAAGCAGTCGTTGTAACCTCTCACCACCCAAGGAGTTCTCTGGCTGATAGGCCACTCATATAGTATATTGGGATAACCTATGGCGGCTTGGTGAGAAGTCTTATCGAAAGTAATATGTCTCACCGACAACGTTTTGCATTGAAGTCTCGGTATGAAGTCTCAACGAATAGCCAAAGTCTACCTGACAGGATGTTTCACATGGAGTCATCGGAGTAACATATGGTGGCTTGATAAGAATTCTTACAGATAAAGGAATGTCTCATCAACCGTTTCCACTCGGGGTAACTCAAATGGCTTCAGGATGATGTCCCAGCGAGAGTGGAAGGTCTCGCTGATGGAAAAGCAAACATTTCGGTATGACTCTTGGCAACTAGTGGTGCTTGGTATGACTTGTGAATGTTTGGAGTAATGTCTCTGTGATAGTGTTGTGTCTTGCCGACCATTTGGACACTTTAGAATAACATGAAGTATTCTCTGTGAGGTCTTAACGATGGAAAGAAGTCCTTCTAACTATTTAGTATGACTTGAGGCTTCAGTATAACCCTTAAGAACTCAATATGATGTCTTGACAAAAGATGATTGTCTGGCCGATGAGAATACTCATGTCTATGTGACATACGGAGCTTCGTTATGACGTCTCACCAAAAGCGGTGAGTCTTGGTGATAGTGATACATGTGGTGAATGTTGGTATGAGGTCCTAGCAACTTGAGGAAGTCTTAGTGATGGTCTTTTGAACTTAATGTAACATCTAGCCAATAGGTAAACTCTTGGCGACATCGATCGTAAAGCTTTTGGGCATCGGGGAGACACTTCTTGTGTCTAACCGACATGCCAATGCAATGTGAACTCTTTTCACCAAATGATGACCATCTACATGGTTGGTATTCGACCAATCAGAGGAGCTGAATGGGAACCATTGGAAGATAGTCTGTTGTGGCAGTTATGTGAGGAAGTTCTATAGACAGGGAACGACATGAATATAGTTTACAGTTGCAGATGCTCAGAGGTTTGATGGTTGGTTCGATCAATAGTTGGATGAACAATTCAAATTGTATCAGTGGATGAATTCTATTATGTGAATATTGTAACTTGTAAGTTCATGGTGAATGCTGCTATAATATGACATCAGAAAGATAAGTCTAATATTTTTATGTAATCTCCATTACTGTAATACAAAGTGATTTCTCTTGGTGTGGTGGGTTTTTCTCCCGTAAGGGTTTTCCCACGTATATCTAGTGTTCATATGTGTTTTCCAAATACTTTGTTTCTATTATTGCTTTCATGTGCATCTTAATTTGACTGTAATTATAAAATTTAAAAGTGTTTGTGTTCTTCCCTATGGTTTTGACATTAGGAGAGTTGTTTCTGCATCTAATTTTCCTTACAAATCTAGTCTCTACTATGGTTATTCCACCTATGATGAAAAAGAAAAAGAATAATGTTTCTGTGGATGATAATGTGGTTGGTGGCAAGCTAATGACTATGGCAGGTGAAGGTGAGAAAGTTGTGGGTAAAGGTTCTATTTTAATTGATGACGTTAAGACTGGTGGGCTGGGGGTTCATACCAAGAACAAAATGAAAGCACAGATTGGTGCTTCTGTTGAGGCATTAGATATTCTGGAGAATTTGCACAAGATGGTCAAGAATGAAATGGAAGTTGTGGAGATCCTGAATAATATGTAGGGCTATTGTCTGGTTTCTATCCTTCTAGCTATTTTTTGGTTACTTTTTTGTTGTTGTTGGGCAGATTGTTGTGTAATGGTTTCTTCCTTTTATATCAACTACTCTTGTTTGTAAAGGGTTTTGGGCCCCTTCAAAACCCATGCTTTACCTTTAATCAAAATAAATTCCCTAGCTACATTCAAATCCAAAATGAATCAAGTATTTAAAAAACAATTGAGAAAAGTTTTGTTAGTCTTCAATGATGAAATTCTTATTTATAATAAAATTTGAGAAGAGAATTTGAAGAACTTTGACATTGTGTTAGGAATTTTTTAACATAAATAGTTTTATGAAATGAAATCCAAATGTGAATTGAAGATGATATAAACTATATAGTTAGGGCACATCATAAGAAAGAAGGGAGTGCAAGTGGATATACAAAAGAATTAATCCATTTTATACTAGCCACCTCCTATAACATTAACACAATTGAGAGGTTTCCTTATATTTTATGGTTACTATAAGACACTTGTTAAGGATTTTTTTTATCTTGTTTCACTCTTAATAAAATTTTTGAAGAAAGAAGCATTTGAATGGATGGAGACTTCTCAAGAAACCTTTGAAAAAATTAAAGGGGTAATGAGCTTATGATTAATGCTTATATACCATATTTTTCTCTTCTATTTGTATTAGGTGATGCCTCAAGAGGAATAATAGGATTTTTCCTCATGTAGGGAAGGCATATGATACACTTTACAATTATGAAATTAAAATAATTGGAAAATATTTATTCCATCTATGAAAAAAAAATATTGGTTGTTATGCATGCATTAGATAAATTTAGGGAGTACCTAGTATGTGTAGAAGTTATTGTAAAAAATGATTATATTAGTTTAAAATTATTCTTAAGATAACATAATTTAAATGATAAAAAATAGAAGTGGGTTAGTAAGATACAACCCTCTGATTTTATATAGAATATGTGAAGAAGATGAAAAAGTTTATTGTTTATGCTCTTTCTATGAAGTCCAATCAATATTATCTTTCCATAATTGTAATTGATTGGAAAGTAACTAGTTTAGTAGAATATGATAAAAAAATTATACTAACATTATTGGTGATTTAGTTAAGGATGATAGACATAGATTAGCATACACGAACATTTTATATAAGAATAAAGTGATTTTTTTCCTTAAATCTAATATGAAGGAGAATATATTAAGAGTGGCTCAAGATATTCTATTAGTAAGGAATCATAGTTACTTGTAGGGAAAATTTCATATCTTCTTGGTTCCTAGTCTTTTACCTCAAAATTTTGTTCATGATTGATACTCTGATAAGGTTTTTTGATAAAATTGTTTCCCATGCTTAAACCCTACCTAAAACCCTAAGTCTAGGCAGCGTTACATTCATTTTTGTTATAATTTCATGTTGATCACCTATGCCAGGTTACTCAAATTTTAAGTTGTCACTTAAGGGTTATTCCCTCATTCCTTTACTAGCCCCTCATACTTAGGTTACTAACTAGACCCTTCACTTAAAATAATTTATTGTATGCCTAAGGTCTTAAATTTGTGTCCCTCATATTTTATTTACCCATCAGCCCCCCTTCATTCCCAAGTGAAATAAAGTTGTTTTAAGAGCATGTACCTTATAAATCCTTAACTAACTTGTGCCTCACATATGGGCCCCACTACCTCTATGCTCCATTCCGAAAGAATATTTTATTATGAAAAAATGCTCTGTAGAACCTTTAAAATATCGATAGGTGTCACCTTTTTAATGAATTCTACATTCTATGGGAGGTATATTACTAAGGGTGAATATTAGTTGTGGAACTACAAAAATGATGACACATTGCGTGTTCAACATTGTTCATTACTAAAAATCTGTTATGATGACTAGATGTGAACATAGGGCATGTTTTATGGATATTCTATATATGAATCTATTGGGTATCTTGAAAGGGACCAAATGTGCCTTGTAGAACTATGGAAAAGGGAAATGTTGTGCATTCATAAGGTGTTATATGAAATATGATGGGAGCTAGACACATGGAATCTAATCATTGTTCAAAGTCTTTTTATACTGAGTGTGACACATGGTATGATTCTACATGGCCTATCAGGTTTCATGGGCTTGGTCTGATGTAAAGAAAGGTGGTGGAATATAAGAATATTGTGGGATATAAGTGAATTGATGGATATGAGGATCTTGTGTTTGAGGTATTCCGAAATGAACTTAGAAGTAGCTGCAAGGCCACATCTTTCTGGACCTTGGGCCCCAGTCATCCCACCGCCATCTGGGATTTAAACTCACCAAGCCTCCTGTCGTTCATATGGGCATTAAATGAGGGTATTAAATGCTAAATGGGGGTATAAATCTCTGGCCCAACCTATCATTTTCACATGTTAGGTTTTCCAAAAGAGTTTAGAGCTGAGTTCAAGGAGTCCAGTGCATCCGTCGACTGCCGCTCTCACACCCGTTGTCATCATTTGCTCATCCTTGGCGGATTTAACAACCTCTTCCATTAGACTTTTGAGGTAGGTTTTCCGTCCACCCTCCCAAGAGGTCTTTTTTGAATTCACGCTTAAAATAAACAAAATGGGCTAGAAATACATTAAATTAATAAAGGAGGACAACACCTAAAAAAACCCATGAATTCAAATTCTTGAAAACCCTCCGAAACACCCTCAAATTTGATGTTGAAACTGGGGGTTGTCGTGACCGTTCTTTGTGTAGGGAATTCGTGCCCTTTGGGCCCATACCAACCCACTACCATTGATATTTTGTAAAACAAAACAAACTTTCCAAATGGTGGGTTGCCTTCTCGGGTCCGAGACCACGGATTTCTGTCGGTTGTTAACTGTTGGATTTAAGCTTGACAAACTTGAAATTCAGCCTCCATTTTGGATTCCTGGGCTCGAACCCCCGAACTTCCATGTCCAAGATTCTGCAAAGTTCCTAGCCATTCCAAAACGGCAGGGAGAACCCTTCCACCCAAACTCTGGGGCCCACCTCGCCTTTCACTGTTTGGAGTTAAACTTAGAAATCAATTGACCAAACATCTACACGGGTCCCAGTCCCCGGATGTCAATCTATGGACTTTTTTAACGTCTTTGCAATTCTCGACGACAACCAAATGACATCCTTCCACTTCCCAAGTCCTGAGCTTTCATTCGCCGCAAAAACTAATGAACATCAAACCTCAGCATCCATACCCTCGCAGGGCCCCAACCACCGGGATTTCGTGCCCTTCCAGCTGACATGCAAAGGAAAAGCTGCCTCACCTTCCCGACCTTCAGGTTCCACCCTCTTGTTTTCCAAGAAAATTAACAAGGAAATCTTGTGGCCAAGTTGGATGATGGGTCTAACCCACTGGGCCACTTCCTTCGAACCTTCGTCCAATAGCCGCCATTCAAAACGACAATTCACCATCGGCTCCCCGCCTCTTCAAGCCTGAATGCTTCAAATATTAAAAGAAACAATTGGCCTTCCTTGGACCTCCTGGGCCGCAGACCCCGAACTTCTAACCCTGGAACTCCGTTTCTTCTTGGCCATTTCAAACAACAAAGTCCTGAGAGCTTTCTGGCCCTGAACCTTTGGGAGCTCCAAAAGTGATCAAAATAACCTTAAATTTGAAAACCAATCTTGACCCATGTGCTCAAATTCAACCCTCTTCAACACGAGCCTTCAAACCATCAAAGTATGAAGATGGGACAAATCATTTGGATTTCCCTACCTTGTTTTCCCTTCAAAACAACATTCCTGCTAGGGAAATTTGGCCCCCTAGGCCCAGATTGTCCAAAATCCCTCCAAAAAATGTCTAATGACATTTGGAAGTAAAATTTTGGTTTTATGAATGATAAATTATCTAATCAGATGTCATCCACAATATTTCAAATAATGTTAATGCTTTTGTAATCGGTTGTAATTATTACGTCTCTGTTTGCAGGATATATGGAATTGGGTGTAGGACCCTCGGGGGTGGCTGTAGAAAAAGAAAAAGGAAGGAAAGTGGGAAAGACTCCTCGTGGAAGAGAGGACAAAGACCAAATGAAGTAATAGTTCCAGGGTGAACCTCTACATTTGAAAATTGTGATTGACGAGAAGGAGATCACAGACACCATTATCAACCACGTCGATATTGACGAATTTAAGCAAAGGGTTAGGATCCACCCAAAGACTGATAATACGAGGTCAATCAGACAAAGTGGAATTGAAAAAGTTGCAGGTTTTCCTCCATCCCTTATAGCCCCCAAATTGGTCATGGATTGCCAGCAGGCCTATCAGCCACATACATGAACCATTGTTGATAGAGACAGGAACATCCTTGCCGACATGTCAGCTGAGGCAATTACCAAACCTTTTCACATCCCCACCTTTGATGAGATGGAGATGCTTATCATGGATGAAGGTAAGGAAACCTGGGATGAGGACCCTATGGGCTCCAAAAAGCTAATAAACCAGTACTGGCTCAAAGAGAAAAGGGGCAGTGCTACAAAGGTGCCTCAAGAACTCTTTTTCAACGACTTTTATGAGGACTACCATGACCTGGTAACCATGTTGAGCAGGGTGATGGGCCTTCCTACTACTACATTTTTCCAAAAGTGGATGGTGTATTTTGTTGAACAGATCCTCCATGGGGATGAAGGTGTCACTGGAAAATCCTCATTCTACTAGGAAGGCATCATAAGTGTCTACTTCCATGAGAAGTTTATGAATGTGAAGAAGAGCTCTAAGTTTTACATGACCTCCTATCTAGTCTACTCACTGGATGACCAGAGGCAATACAATGGACTGTTTGTGGCACTTGATGAGGATCCAGGCCAAAAATTCAAGGTTTATGACAAATATCCCCATCTCCAGTTCAGTAACTTCAAGGAGTACTACAGAGTGAATGACGCCTTCATTAGCCACATCATTAGGTTGCTAAGAGGGGATTTTGAGAGAATGATTTCTCACAGTGCTCAGAAATTCCTAATGAAACATGCCTTCCTATTCATACAATACCCCAAGATTACATATATTCATGCCCAGGATTTCATAGAAAGGCCGAATAAGCTACCCTGGTACCCCAATGACTGGATTATACTATTAGAGCTTTCCCAAAAGCTGCAACATATACATTTAGTCCTCAGTGGCAAACACTTGGCAAGGATCCCTTATCCCTTAGCTTTTGGCCAGGGGATGTAGAAATTGCACACTTCCTAGTGTGTCGGGAATTCTGAGAAGGAATTGGTAGAGTATCAATTCCACCTACACACTGCTTGCCCATGGATGGACCCATATGGGAACATAAGAAAGGAATTGGGACCAAGGTTTGCCCATTTGCATCATGTTGAAGATTTCTGGGTAGATTGTCAAGATGACAAGGAGGTGCGTGAAAGGCATTACATGCAGATGACCACATACTTCATAAGAATGGTGCAACTATTTCCCATACTAGATCAAGTCGAAGAAGATGAAAGCACCGTAATGGACTCCAAATACAACGCAGTCACTAACCTATCACTGCCAATGATAGACTAGGATGAATAAGAGATCAATGACCTTGACATTATCACTAAGCTAATTCAAGCTTGTAGCAAAGAATGGGTTGATGGGCAAGTAGCCCGATCAAAGCAAAAAGGGGTTGTCCTAACATATGAAGGGCTCAAGAGTGAGCCTAGTGCTATGGAAGATGTTGCTGCTACAACTTCAACAGGAGGAACATCTAAATCTCCTCTACTCACAAGATCAAAGAAGAGGAAAGGGACTGAGGCAAAGCAGTCACCAGATTCCAAGGTTTATTCACAAAAAGATTCAGGAGACTCGCCGTCTAAGAGGCCCAAATGGATGGGAAGCATCGCATAGCAGCCACCAATTCAAGAAGACCCCCTTCAAGAGGGTGAGGCAAGAAAAACTAGTAAGCCAAAACCTCCTTCACTTCTCCCTGTTTCCACCACCCTTCCAGTTGTTTCCTAGGCCATGGTTACCACATCACCACTTGCGGTAGACATCTCAGTCCATATTTCCTCCTCTCCCCTAGCTGGGCCTATAATAATGGTTGGCTCCTCCTCTACTGCACCTTCTCTACTTTCCTCTGCCCCCATGTCACCTAGTACATCACTTCCACTGGCAACAACAACAATACCAATGCCCGCACTTACTTTTCCAGAAGCTTTCTCAAGGCATATGCAGAACGTCCCCTCCGAGATTTCTCAAATCCTTTTGGGCCTCACTATCCATGTTATTGTAGCATAGGTCCTCACCAGTGCTACACCCTCACTACCCCAAACAAGACCACCAACAATGGAGGCCACGATGCTAATCTTAGAAGAATGGGAGAAGTGGGAGAAAGAAGCCTCGAAGGCAATGGAGGAGGAAGCCAATGATTACCACGAACAACTAGAGTATGAACATCGGAAAATTGACAGGGTGGTCTATGAAGAAGAAGAAATAGGGTCTTCCAAAAGTGGAGATGAAGGAGAGGACATCGGTGCCAAGGTTATTCCCTTTGATGATTATTTCGAGGAGGAAATGGCCTGATAATTAAGAGATGATAAAGAAGAAGTGCAAGAAGGAGACATGGCAGTAGAAAATGTGGAACTCCCTATAGGGGAAAAACAGGAGGATGTGTCATCTCCTCATATAGAAGAAGAAAATGTAGAAGAATACAAGCCTGAGGGTGAGGCTCAGGTTGACAAAAGCCTCAAAATTGGACAACCCAAGGAACATGTGCACAAGGATAAACAAACTGAAGAAAGAGGGGAAATAAATTGAGAAAGAAGAAAGTCCCTGAGAGCAATTTCCTACTAAGCCTCCCATCAAGCACCATGTGTTTATCCAGGACTCCAATGAGGAAGAAGGAGACAACACTAAAGTGGAAAAAGGTCTCTAGCAGGTGAACAAATAGAAACCTTAACAAAGGAGGGCAAGGGTGATCATGAATCAAATAAAGAAAAATCTGCTATGCCTGAATGGCTAGAGAGGCAACTTGAAAAGATGACTCCTACCCTGAAGGATCCAAGAGCAAGACTTGAGGCTATCTTAGCCCGAGTACAAATCACAACCAAGAAAGAGAAGAAGCCAAAAATCAGATCCAAGGTGATGATGTATGTTTCTGGGTCCCGAACTGTGTAAATATCCACGCCGATGGTAGGCCAAGGAAGAGTAAGTTATAATATTTCTTCCATTGACTTGGGAATAGCTACCAGAGAGTAGAAGGTGGATCACCTCAAGGAGTTTGTTGCCATGATGGTGCATTTAATTTAGTAGGATAAAATTTCAAAGCACGAGCTTAAGGCACAGGTGGCTGATCTGACATCTTACATTCAACAATGGTCTTTAGTTGAGGAAATGCCTACCACATCCACAGCTCCACCATGACTATTGTCCAAGGAAAAAATTGATAAACTAGAATGGAGAAAGAATCTGGATAGGACTATAGAAAGTTGGTTCCGATAGGTTCTAGATGTTAGAAATATGCGCATTGGTCAAGCTGTCAAGATAGCCAACAAGTTCCTAGACTTACAATAGTCTCTTGAGAACATAAGGAGGCTTTGCTCTGACTTCCCAACAAGTTATGAGTCCACCTATCCAAAGATCGAGGCTATCCTCAAGTTTCCTAGTACGACATGGGAAAATGAGCTCGCATTCAGAAGGGATGACCATTGGCTATTGGATGTGTGGAAGCGTGACTTTGATAATAGGAAAGAAAGATTGGGGCAAGTAATTGACAATGTGGATCTAGATATTGAATGGGTCAAAGAGCTTATGGCGAGTTGCATTTGATACTTGAAGCTAATGATAGGATATGACATACCCGCGGTGCAAATTGATCTAGATAGGATAAAGCCCCATTTCTAGTAAAAAGATAGAGGATGGGATGGTAACAAAGATAACCACATATTTCATGAGTTTTTCTGCCTGTGCCTTCACCCAATTAGAACTGTGTAGAGACCATGCCACCAAGTACAATGAAGACTGGAAGAGTTTTGAGGACAACTCCAAGGAATGGAGCTATCAAGTGCTGCGGTCCGAGATCATAGAGGTCAAGAAACTCCAACTGGTAGTCCTAAAATTCATGGAGTATGCAACTTTGAAGTAGGAAGGAAGCCCTATTGTTAGTGAAGAGGTTCTGAACAAATAGCTATAGCAGAAAGGGCAACTAGCAAAAGAGAAAATGCTATAGTGTTGTCACTAGAAGACGAAATAGGGATGTGGACAAAATTGTATTTTAAATTGTAATATATTGGGGGGGTTAGGTAGAACCCTAGTTTGTAGTGAATCCTAGCCACACAAGGAGATTAAATCTTTTCCATTCATTATACTTTTTGGGCACTATAAATAGGGGGTCTCCTCTCACTTTCAAAGGGAGTTGTTCTAAAGACATGCTGCAGAAATTTCTAATGAAAATACATTGACTTGGTGCATTTTTTGAGTTCCTCACATGTTTCATTATTCAATATCCCATTGTTAGATGCTTTATTCATATTTGCATTGATGTTCTAGCTAGCTTTTAATTACTTAGATAGACTTTGTTAGATGTTGTTCCGTGATTACATAAATTTATGTTGTGTTGATGCCTTCCAGTCCATACTTTTTGTTGTTTGCTATTGGTATATGGTCTTGTAAAGTTAGTCTGGGCTGAAATTTGAAGCTACTTTTAAACTTTTATCTTTATTCATGCATAAAAATGGTGGATCAATGATAAAATATCTCCAAACCTTTGAATATAGCACAAATTTCATGATACTATAGGTTTCTTGGTTAAGCGGAATCCTGTTTCAAGGAAGCTATCCATAGTAGAACCTCCATGATCACTGTTCACAGTTAGTTGAAAATCCAAGAACCTTCCCTCTTCCCTGCCGCTTTTTCCTTTTCTAGAAACAACCTATGCTAAGGTTCATTGCACATTGCAGAACCAAAACTTAAGGAAAAAATTGAAGTTTTAGATTGTTGTATGAATTTACAGCGAAATGCACCTTAACTCCCATCTTAGAAACTTCAAATTTTAAGATCCACCTCGCATCCAAATACATAAGTCTACCCTATGATTACTAGAAAAATCACATCAAACATCAACTGAGGAGTTCCATGCAAGTCATGACCTGACACTTGAGAGACATTGGGTATATTTTCAGCAACTTGTTGTTGGAGATTTCCTTTCAAGAGAGGTAGTGCACGTGTGTATTGCCTGTGTTGAGAAAGTGTGCAAAACACCCATCAATAGAACTTGCACTAGAAGGAGGGCCTTGTGAAGCTAGATCAAATTGGATCATTCTTCCCAGAACGATTTCAAAGAGTTTTACGGTCGACACCAAACAAGGGAGAATTTCGAGAGTTGTAGCCCCCCACAAGGGAAAAATGAACTAAGGGAGGAAATGCTGCTTCTTCCTCTTGCTCTACCCTATCCACTTCCCTTCCACCTTAACCTCCATTCATCTCTTGTCCACCCTCCACCCAGCCACACAAAAATACTTTTCCACCTCTTGTCTCTGACAGCCAAGAAATTGCCTCTCTCCTGGCCCTTCAAGCCCAAGGTACAGTCCAAACAGTCGTAGCCTAGGTGCAATCCCAGGCTGCTATTTTACAACAACTACATCTCTAGATTGTTGTCCCACAAAAAGAATTACAACCTCCACCTCCCGCCATGGCTTGGTTGGCAGAAAATTCTTCGCCATTGCACTTCGACGCCTACCATGACATGCCAAAGAATCCAGAGGGCTTTTGCTCAAAATTCAATCCTTATGACCCACAAAGAATGGCAGAAAAACACATCAAGATATTTGAAACAACAATTATGGATATGCAAGTTGGTCATGAAGATGTTACATGCTGCTTTTTTCCATACTCGTTGGGAGAGGAGGATTTTTATTGGTACATCAATTTTCCGAGAGGGTTTGTTACCTCATGGGACCTCAAGAAAAATGCCTTCTTGTAAAAGTATAAGATTCCAATTAGCCCCTCAGAGCTATATCGATAGTTTATGTCCATTTGGAGGGAAGTTAATGAACCTATTGGATCCTTTAATGATCATTTCCATCGTGCCTTCATAAGAATTCATGATCCATACATACATAATGATGTTGTTTCCCTCCCTGTCTACTATACAACATTGGATAATCTCATGTGAGCATTGGTAAAAAGGATGCGCCCGCTGCTCACCACACTAGTAACTGCTTATGCGGAGGCTGTTGTCGCCAATGGGGATTTGTGACAAAAAATCTCTGGTTTGTTGCCTTCTTTGGGACCAATAGCTCACCCAATGCAAGTTCAAGGGCTTAATCAAGCATTCGCTCATCAAACTCCTCTTGTGAACCTGGTGCCTTAGCTACCCATCATCCCACACCCTAGACAACAAATGAATTATGCACCTCTTGTGCCTTCTTATTTGCAACCTCGGCAACAATAGAGTTATTCTTAGGTTCCCCAACAACAGCATGTGTACTCTCAGCAGTCGCAAGCACCATTGTACTTTCCAAGACCAGAATTCCCCACCTGTGTATCTCCAAAATCCAGTACCACAACTGAGCATCAACACTTAGAAGGAAAAATTGGAAGAATTGACCTAGATGATAAATAAAATGTCTACGAAAATGATGCATTTAAAGAACCAAAATAATCAATTGCAGGCATCCCAACGCACATCCAGGCTAATTTTAATCAGGAAAGCCAAGACAACAGGGCTGGTAGGAACAACTAGGAAACAAGCACTTCATCTAGGAAGAACTATGATAGAGGACAAAATTCAAATCAAAACTTTGAGAGGAGACCTTCTTAGAGGCAGAATCACACATGGAATACAAGGCCTAATAATGAAGGCATCCCCACTCCTCTTGATCAACCTGCCAACAATGAAAATACAACTAGTGGGGTATATCTTGCCAAGGAAACTTTATCTAGATGGTGTCAGATCCACAAAAATAGAAGACACTCTGAGTTGGATTGTCCTGAATTCCAAAAAGCCGCTGAAATCTTCCAAGTGGAGGTCCAAAATGTTTTTGATAGTGTAGGTTGCAGAGACATCGTTCTGTCTAAGCCTTATTGTAGATAGGGAAAAATCCAAAGGTTTAAATGTGTTGAAAACAATAAACTAATTAAATCCTATCAAGCACCATGAAGCACAAATTAGAATGAAAATATAAATAAATGAAAGACATGCAAACCAATTTTCAAACTAAAATTCATTGATCTCCATGGCTCTTCTCCACCTACACAAGGATGCAAGATTTCAAAGGTTGATTGTTGAAGGAATGTTGGTTGCTCAATTTTGTAGCATAAAGATGTGACAAAAGTGATAGATGAACATGGATGGAAGATTGAAGACTGATTTTGATAGAGTGAAGATACTAGATCCAGATTCCATTCAAATGACCTGTGAAAGGTTAGATTTATAGAGTTTTTGAAGACAAAAGCTTAGTTGGAAAAGATCAACAGTTGAGATTCAGTCTGGTAAGATGAACGATAAGAGATGGAGAAGTTGGAGAGAAAGATGGAAGCTAGAGAAAAAGAAGGAAGATGTTTCCTTCCCACAAAACCTTTCACTCAAAGATGAAGGCAACTTGCCATTTGTCAAGTTTAGTTATGAATTGGTTTTGTAGTTGAAGATAATTCATTAATTAAATAATAAAATTATTTAATTTCATGTGACATGTGGTTTTGGAAGTTTCTAATTAAATATTGAAAAATATTTAATTATGTGTGAAATGAGGATAAGAAGTTTCTAATTAAATATTGAAAAATATTTAATTATGTGTGAGATGGCTTTTTTAGAAGATTTTAAAGATGATTTCATGATTTTGGAAAAAAGAAGAATATTTAGAAGATTTAAGGATGATTTTATGATTTTGGAAAAAGAAGAATATTTACTTTATTTAAAATAAAGCAATGTGATTATTTAGAACATTTAAAGATGATTTCATGATTTTGGAAAAAAGAAGAATATTTACTTTATTCAAAATAAAGCAATGTGATAATTAAATTAAATAAATTGTAAAGCTAATTTAATTTAATTAAGAAGAATTAGAAAAGTGATTAAATTAAATAAGTAATTAAACTTATTTAATTAAGATAGAAGAATTAGAAAATTAACAATATAAATAAATAATTAAATTTATTTATATGTAGATTGAATTAGAGATTTAACTAAATAACTTGTATTTAATTAATTACCAGACTTATTATAATGTGACCATTTTTAGGTGTATACATTTTTCCCCTCTTTGAGATGATGTTCGAGATGATGAGATTTGTGTCGAGTAACATCATTTCAAAGACGTTAGGGTATGGATAGAGGAAAATGGTTAATGATAGAAAGATAGGATGATGGAATGATGATGCCCCCTTGAGAGGATAGTTGGGTTGAAAAAACACAGGTAGGCTCTCGAAATGAAATGATAAGGATAGAAAAGATGAATGATGTAAGATAGGAAGTGGATGAAAGAGATGAATGATACATTATGTTGCAATGAAGGTGAGCAACCATGATGTTTGATATAGCACTAGACATTATGCACCGAGATATAAGGACCAAGGTGACTATGTGTCTCGTGCCCCAACGTAATACAACCTTGTCTAGACGTATGAGGAAGGAGACTTAGAGCATTAAAGTCCTAATGCACAAAAGGTATTATGTGACCTTAGATGCAAAGGATAATGCAAAAAGATATTCCAACACACACAAGATATGAATATTAGCTGGAATGATATGGATTTGATACAAATGCAAGAAAAAATGATAACACACATAAGAAAGCAAGCAAGCATGCACAAATGATTCAAAAACAAACAAGGAATTGCCCCTGTCAAGCTGTAAACCATTGATTGATTGATTGATTGATGGTGATGATAGTGTTGTGATTGTGGGGAACGACATATCCCTAGAGCAACACAAGGATAATGATAATTGATTGATTAACTGGTTGATTTGGTTTATGACAAGATTAGGATCAAGACCAAAGGATGTGATTGGATAATTTGACAATATTGATGAACTTGATTGGTATGGATTAAGGATTGACTTGTATTTGGATTATTGCTTGGATTAATTTCATGTATTTGATTGGATGAAATGGTTTTGATGAAGATGATTGATTTGGTTGAATGGTTGGATGAATTGAATAGAAGAATTGATGCAAATGGAATGATTTAGGTTGAAGTGATTTGATTAGATCATTGATTGATTGAATTGAGGAATTGATTTGATAGGAATGATTTTGATTGATTGGATTGATGAAGAAATGAATTGATTTGATGATAATGATTTGGTTTTATTAGAAGAAGTGATGTGGTTTGATTTTATTGCTTGGATTTTTGTTGGTTATTTGATTTTTTTGGATTTTTTTAAGGACCTTTTTCCATTTTTTGTATTTTTCGGAATATTTGGATTTTTTTCTATTTTTAGAATATTTGATTTTTTGGATTTTGAAATGTTTTGAATTTTGTTTGGATTTTTAAATGTTTTGAATTTTTTGGATTTTTGAAATGTTTTGATGTGTCAAAGGATGAAAATTTGAGTAGCCTTTGTGCTAGAGACCAATGACAAGGGGAAAACCAAGTCTAGGTGCAAGGAGATAGATGGGATTGATGGATGAAAGGGTGGGTGATGGGATAAAGGCGCATGATAGATGGATGGATATAATGGATAGGTCATAGTGAATGGAATGGATGTATGCATCATAGGAGAGAAAGGATATGATTTCCAAAGACTATGTCGCATAGGAATAATATGCCCCATTCTAGGTACAATACTTAGGATTTTTCATGACAAAACTTATGACAATAGGATAATGATAGGCTTGTTTGGAAGGATGAGGTATGTCAAGAGATACTCAAAACATGTTTCAACCTTTTCCCCTATATCTTCACCAATATCAAATAAAGAAGGGTGGATGAATGGACTCAATATGATAGGTATGTATAAATAGACCCAATATGATAGCTAAAGATGGTAGGTAAGATGGAAATGATATGACATGAAAATGATAGGTTGGATAGATAAGACATTGTGCCCCCAAGTGTAAGTGACATAGAAGATCAACCTACAAATGATGCCTATTTGCTAGGTTTTCATCATGGTACTTATCCAGGGTGCCTGTTTACCAAGTTTTCACCATTTGATGAAGGGATTTCTCTTTACTTTTTTTCTTTTTTCTTTTTTTTTTGTCTTTTTGGATAGGAGAAGGGAAATATGGATAGAAGGGACTCAAGTTTCTAGTTCCATGAAAGGTGGTAGTCCCACTAGAGATGGATGCCATTGCATGGACCATGTCAAATGTCATTATGCTCATAGATGTTGGTAAGGGATGACATGAAATGGAAATGGAGTAGGTAGATAATGGATTATGATGTGGATTATGTAGGGAAGATGATAGGGATTATGTGGGACTTATGAAAAATATGAATGGGGAGGCTTAGCCAAAATCATGGACCATAGGAAGGTTATGGGGGAGATATGTAGGATAATGAGTGAAGGATGAGGAGATTGAGGTATGTGGAATTGTTGTGAAATGGAAGGGAACCATGACCAATGGTTGCACACACTATGATAAATGTTGAAGCTTTTGATGTGGATGGGGTGTAGGAAGCAATGGAGATGTTTTCTTAGGAGGTGGTGGATGAAGTGATTTAGGTATCCACATAGAATTAGTATTTTTATGACTGTTATTTTGCTTGTGGGTGTTAGGAATTTTAGATTTTTTAATAGAATGTGAATTTTGGATGGATGGAGATGGTTGGGATTTTTGTGATGTAGATTCCTCATTTGACTTGCTTTCTTTTTTCTTAGGGACCCAAACCATTTTAGTTTTTTCCTCTACTTTTGGAGGTATGGGCTTATATAAATTTTGTGATGTATTTTTCTTTGACTTTGTGCAATTGTATGCTAAGGCATTAGTACCTTTAGAATTTTTGACTTTATGTGTAGAGGCATCCCCATTTTTATTTTGGAATCCCTTGGGTTTGGTGGAATGAGTGGAAGCTTTATGTTTAGAAAATGTGTGCAGTGATTGGCCATGGTTAGGAATGTTAGGGTATTCATGGATAAATGGATAAGAGGGTTGAATGGTAGGGATATTAGGAGTTGGAAGTAATGGTGGTAAAGTGGATGGAGGTATATTAGGAGTTGGAAGCAATGGTGGCAAAGTTGATGGTGGAAAGTGTATGGTCACATGCTTTTGACATTTGTAGGATGATGGAGGAGGGGTGGCAACATATGTTTTAGGGATACAATAGGCTTTATGATGGAAAGTGGACTTGGGATGCATGGAGGAAATACCAACATCTTTAGGTTGTTGTCCTTGGGGTGTATGTCCGAGGCCATAAGAGTGTGGAGGTACTTTGACATGGATGGGCTCCAAAATACCTTGTTCATAAATGTCTAGACCTTTACCTTGGTGGTTCATGTTTTGGAGTTTGCAATGGACAATGGGACTAGGTGTAGGTGGAATACTAGACACAAGTTCCTTATTGAATGGAGAAAATGAAGCAAGGGAAGATAATGGTTGTTGTTGTTCTAAGGAGGAAAATTCATGAATGAGGGTGGAAAGACCAATAGAATATGATGGACTTGCAATGGGGTCCATAGTGGGTGATGGAGGATCATTAGGATCTTGATTAGCATTGTGTTCACTTAGATCCAAGATACTTGTTTGATCTTCTATGTGTTCTTGGGAGGAACTTATCTCATCATGGGAAGCAGATGTTGATAGATCATGGATAGGACTAGGTGGGGGTGAATTTGGAATATCTTTATCATAGATGGGTATAGGATCAAGTTGCTTATGGATAGGCTCTTCATCATTATGCATATCATCTTGATCATAAAAATGATATAGATTATGGATAGGTTGGATGAAAATGATTTGATCTTGATTAGGACTAGGGCTCAATGTTTCCACATGCTTGGGAGTAGACTCTTGATATAAATCTTGAGTTGCTTGAATGGAAGTGGAAGGGGATTTCTCATGGAGATAATTGACATGTTCTTGATGGTCAACAACATAGAAGCATGAAAGAGGGTGACTTGAACTTATGACGGGAGACTCTTGAATTGGCTCAAGGGGTTGTGGATGACATGGTTGACTTGAAGGACTTGGCATGATGTTTGAGAACTCTTTTATATGTTCAAGTATATGTGTTGAATGATGTTACAACAATTGATTCCTTGCTTTTAGCCCTTGGGTCACATCCTTTATAGGTGGATGGGTGGATTTGGGTAATCCCATAAATTTATTTTTTATATATCTATATTTAGGGGATTGACTTGATTTAGAAAGTAAAGAGGCCAATGAATTAGGACTCAGATGTGGTGGCTTATGGATAGGATTTTGATTGGATAGTGGTATGATATATTTAGAGGGTGAATGACCTAGATTAGTATTCCCCTTGTCAATGGTTGCATTAGAACATGAAGAAGTTGGACCTTGTTGTAATGTAGAACTTAAATTCACATGTGTTTGTTGTGTTGTGGCTTGATAGGTTGATGTGGTATTGACATACAAAGAAGTGGTTGGATTATATTGGTATGATTTGGAAGGCTCATAATGAATGGATAGGGGGTGATGTGGTGGTTGTTGTATTTGAGAAGTGGCCATGAGGTATTGGGCTTGTGCTATGAGTTGTTGAATTTGAGATGACCTTTTTGTTTGAAGTTTTTGTATTATGTCATGGAATTCATGAATGAGTTGTTGGGGTAAAGGTGTTTGACTTGTTTTAACCATGTGAAGCATGTGAAAAATCTCTTGTGCTATGTCTTCCAATGTTTTCATGGTGTAAAATTATGTTGATTGGATTAAAGAGATGATGATGATTAGGATATGATATGGAATGACAAGATTGTATGATTTGGATGATGTGGCAAGTGTTAATTGGAATTTTGACTTGGGCACTATCAAACATAATATTTCACATGTAAATGCATGAACACACACACCAAACACAATGATAAATTTTTCTTTGAATATTAGATGTTATGATTAAGCAAACACTTGAATACACAACAACAAGTCCTATGACTAGTCAAGTGGGCTATGGCCAATTAGGTTTCAAGCTAGTCTGCAAAAGGTTGACTAAGGATGATTTGAAAGAAAAATCCTACCACACAGCCAGGAGAAAGGGGTAACGCACCCTTCACCTTCACTTCCCAAAGGTATATAGTTCTTTGGGGCTTAGCCAAGAGTGACAAGATTTTAACTCCCAAAAAAGCATGTATTTTGATTCACACTTCAATTGAGGTCGTCCCCATGGGTGATGAAATCCCCTAGAAGGCATCCTATGAAGGGTTTGACAAAAGCAAACCAAGTGAGGTGTTTGTGATCACACACACACTTGATTGACACTCACAATTGTTAATTAACCCTTTAGAAAATTGAAATGTTTATAAAATGGTTCAAGAACTTGTTCTTTTTAACCCTAAATCAAGATGTGATGGAAGACAATGATTAATTTTAGACCCAATTTTTGAAGTGTGATTGAAGACAAAATTTGTTTTAAAGCCAATTTCAATGATGTGGTCAAAAAGATTTGATTTTATGCCCCAAATTGAAATGTGTGACAAAAAAGATTAAGAGATTAAAAATGGAATGTGTGCACTTGATTATTCACTTTCCAAATTGTGGTTGTGATTGATCCCAACACTTTTCTAGCTCCGTATGATTCACCAACAAGTCACCAAGACAAAAAGAAATAAATTACAAATGTGCTATAACAAAAGTCATATGCACTGAAGAATATATGAAAATTTGAGAACTTTAACTCTATAAAAGTTGATAAAAACCTACACCATTGGATATATTATGAAATTCTACCCCATTTAAAAAAAAAAAGCTCTAAAAAAGACCAAAAAATGACCAAGATATGGCCATTTTAAGATTGACTATTAAAAAGCTAAAATAGAGACATATGCACTAAAATAGTCATCGAATGCATTAAAAGAAGTACCAAAAGTGTTAAAACAGTGCCATATGTTCTAAAATAATCATCGAATGTGCTAAAAGAAGTGTCAAAACTATTAAAACAAAGCCATATGTGCTAAAAGAATCATCAAATGCATTAAAAGAAGTGTCGAAAGTGTGAAAACAGTGCCATATGCACTAAAAGAATCATCAAATGCACTAAAAGAAGTGCCAAAACTATTAAAACAGAGCCATATGCACTAAAAGAATCATCGAATGTGCTAAAAGAAGTGTCGAAAGTGTTAAAACAGAGGCATATGTGCTAAAACAATCCCTGCATGTGCTAAAGAAAACCTTAAATGCGCTAAAGGAATTTTATTTTTTTACAAATTTTTTAATGAAATGAACTGAGTATATGCACCATTTTGTTCCTTATAAGCACCATTATGTTCCCTAAATGCACTGGAACAACTCTAAATGTGCCGAAAGACCTGTAAAAGTGCTGAAATAAATCACAGATGCTCTGTAGAAAGACATGCATGCGCTTCAGAAATCCTCGTATGTGCTAAAACAAATTTTTTTTCCAAAAATCCAAATTCTAGAATGCGAGATCCTTTCAGAAAACCCACAAGTGGATGTTAAAAATGGGGCAAGGCCCCACAGTGGGCACTAGAAATGTGTATAGGGAAAAATCAGTAGGTTTAAATGTGTTGAAAACTATAAACTAATTAAATCCTATCAAGGACCATGAAGCACAAATCAGAATGAAAATGTAAATAAATGAAAGACATGCAAACCAATTTTCAAACTAGAATTGATTGATCTCCATGGCTCTTCTCCACCTACACAAGGATGCAAGATTTTGAAGGTTGATTGTTGAAGGAATGTTGGTTGCTCAATTCTGCAACATAACAATGCGACGGAAGTGATAGATGAAGATGGATGGAAGATTGAAGACTAATTTTGATAGAGTGAAGATACTAGATCCAGATTCCATTCAAATGACCTGTGAAAGGTTAGATTTATAGAGTTTTTGAAGAGAAAAGCTTAGTTGGCAAAGATCAACGGTTGAGATTTAGTTTGGTAAGATGAACGGTAAGAGATGGAGAAGTTGGAGAGAAAGATGGAAGCTAGAGAAAAAGGAAGATATTTCCTTCCCACGAAACCTTTCACTCAAAAATGAAGGCAACTTGCCATTTGTCAAGTTTAGTTATGAATTGGTCTTGTAGTTGAAGATAATTCATTAATTAAATAATAAAATTATTTAATTTCATGTGACATGTGGTTTTGGAAGTTTCTACTTAAATATTGAAAAATATTTAATTATGTGTGAAATGTGGATAAGAAGGTTCTAATTAAATATTGAAAAATATTTAATTATGTGTGAGATGGCTTTTTTAGAAGATTTTAAAGATGATTTCATGATTTTGGAAAAAAGAAGATTATTTAGAACATTTAAGGATGATTTTATGATTTTGGAAAAAGAATAATATTTACTTTATTTAAAATAAAGCAATGTGATATTTTAGAAGATTTAAAGATGATTTCATGATTTTGGAAAAAAAGAAGAATATTTACTTTATTCAAAATAAAACAATGTGATAATTAAATTAAATAAATTGTAAAGCTTATTTAATTTAATTAAGAAGAATTAGAAAAGTGATTAAATTAAATAAGTAATTAAACTTATTTAATTAAGATAGAAGAATTAGAAAATGAACAATATAAATAAATAATTAAATTTATTTATATTTAGATTGAATTAGAGATTTAACTAAATAACTTGTATTTAATGACTCTTCTTGTCTCATGGTAAACCAAGAACCATTTCTGCTAAGTGAACGCAATCAGCTCGAGGTCGAGCCGACCCCTGTTGAGAGCGAAGACATGCAAGAGGTAAGTAATGAACAAACCTTGGCTCAGCTTTTTGATTCAATAGATAATGGTCCAGTAGATGAGGAAGAATTGTATGTAGATGAAGTTCACATGTTCCACCAAAGAGCAACTCCCTACTTCCTCAGGAATAGGCAAGTGGGTGGAACCTTCACAACTTCTACTCCACCAAACAATTTTACTACCCCACCTGACCCTAATTCTAGCAAGAACCCTGGGCCTCCCCACATACCCACTTAGTATCTTAACAAGGATAGGCCCCAAAATCAGTCATAGAATCAGCCTCAAGGCCAACCCCAAAACTAGTCAGATCAAACGAAAAAGCAACCTTCTAGTTTTGCCATAGGCTGAGCCTTTGACTCTAAAATTGAACAAATGGGTGAATATGTGGCAGAGGAGTTCAAGAAGGTAAAAATAAGTTTATCTACCTTCAAAATGCTCAAAGTACCTATCATAAGGCATGCCTTCTTCAGGGTACTTAATGAGAACTTGTCCCCTAAAATGACACAGGGGGCATCAGCTAAGAGAGTCACCTTTGAAGAACCTAGGCAGGAACCTATGGTTCAAGATAGCACAAGGGAAAGGAAGGATGTTCCCTCAAGTCAATCTATAGGTAAGCGGCCAGAAAAGGAACTAGATCAAAACAATAGACAAATTCTAAAGTATCAGCCACCTAGGCAAACCAAGGATAGAACTAGCGATAAGAATAGGATGCAAGTAGCTCAGGTAGACACGTTTATGGGCCTCTTCTAAGGAAAATTTGAAACCCCACCTTTCCTTACCACCATTCGGATATTTGGAAAGAATTTTCACAACTTCCTTCTCGATTTAGGAGCATCTGCCAATGTTATACCCCTAGCAGTGTGCAAGGCTCTTGGGATCACTCCCACACCCTCAAGAAGGAAAGTGACTTAGCTAGACAAAACAAAGATCAACATTGTGGGAGAAATGAATCGAATCCCAATACAAATTGTTGTAGATCCAAGGATACAACAAGTCATTCATATTCAAGTGGCTGACATTCCCGATGCATATGGGATTATTTTTGTAAGGGACTTCACTAGAAATTTGAATGGATATGTTGCCACGAACCATTCTCACATGTGGCTGCCATGGAAAGGGCTACCAAATCAAATTTGTATAGACCAAAAGCCTCATATGAAGTATATGATCACACAGTAAAACCTAAATGAGGTGTTGTTTGTGGAGACAAAATTGGGAAACTACTATCCCTTTGCCTACCAGGGTGAATTTGAACCCCAAGAAGAGTATACTACCGAAGTCCTCTTGGTGCAATGCAGCCCTCCAACTGACTTCACTCAAATGCCTCAATGTACAAAGATGTTGGTAGAATCAGATGATAAACCTGATGAAGACAACAACTTGGGACTACTCAATAGTTTCCAGGAATTCATGGAAAAGTGCGCAAAGGATCAACTTAGCTTGGGCGCCCAAATGGATTTCCAGGATCTCTTGCTACCAAATTAGTGCATAATTTACAATGCTACTTACTTCAAGTTTGATTTTTGTTTGTGCCAAACAACAATAGAGAATGTTAAAAAATCAGTTGTCCCTAAAAAGAAAACACCAAAGGGGATGCTATCAAAACCACCTACTATTAAACACACTAAGCTACAAAATTCACCAAAGATCATGAAGGAAACCACCCAGCCAAAAGGAAATAAGAGCCAATTTGGGCCCAGAGTCAAAGAGATTTCTAGCTTTTTGACACTTTGATTTGATGGATCCAAATCAAAACAAGGAGTTGGTTTTGGGTTCCAACTCATTAGTCCAATGGGTAAGACCTTTCTTGCTACCCATAGGTTGCATTTTTATTGCACTAATAATGCAGTAGAATATGAGGCATTAGTCCATGGTATTCTAATGGCTTCGAAGAAAAATGTCAAAATGCTGCAAGTGTTCAGGGATTCTGAACTTGTAGTCAAACAAGTTAGAAAATTGTATTCCTGCCATGATAGAAGACTTGCAAACTATAGGAATAGGGTTTGGGATCTCTTAGAAGGTTTAGATGCATTTAATAAACAACTGATCCCTCATGCTAAAAATCATACATCTGATGCTTTGGCTCAGGCAACCAACACTTTGGAACACCTCTCCTTGTTTGGGATTAAGAAATTTACAGTTGAGCTGACATCCACACTGTCTGTCCCAAATAATGTCACTCATTTTTAGGTCTTCAATGATGATAAGAACATCCTTGAATTCATCATGAGTTTCGATGTCTTTGGCACCAAAATAATTGATGAGGTTGATCTTGAAGAGGTCGAATTGGATATAGGAGTTATCAACCCCAAAACCAACACGGTTCCTAGAGGTATGGTTCAGCTTGAACAAATATTTGATTTGGACTAGATCAGAGACCATGATAGACAAACTAAGGGGGAAACCATAAGCAACCAGTGTAATGCTCACAATCTCGAGACAACTGAGGAGACCAAAAATGTTTTTATTGGAAAAGTGTGCATGCCCGAGGAGAAGAAGGGAATCATCGATGCTTTGCAGAGGTATCATGATGTGGTGGCATGGAGCTATGAAGATCTAAAGACTTATGACACCTCCATCATCATGCACACCATTCCTCTTAAGATAGAAGCTAGGCCCTTCTGCCAATGATGACATCCAATTAATTCCTTGCTAGAGCCTATCATTTACAAGGAGGTACAAAAGTTACTTTAAGAAAGAATTATCTTCCTAGTTAAGAATTCCACATGGGTGGCCAACTTGGTCTCGGTCAGAAAAAAAAATGGTGAAATTAGGTTGTGTGTGGACTTCCACAACTTGAACAGAGCTTCCGAGAAGAATAACTATCTAGTATCCTCATTGGACAAGGTATTGTAGATTGTCAATGGCTCTCAAATGATGTCCTTCCTTGATGGGTACTCTGGATTTAACCAAGTTATGGTGCAATACAAAGATCGCCATAAGACAGCATTCACCACTAAGTGGGGAACCTTTTCTTACAATAGAATGCCTTTGGGGCTCATCAACGTTGGTACCACTTTCCAACGTGCCATGGATATTTCCATTAAAGATCTAATTGGAAAGTGCATAATCATCTACATGGATGATTTAACTATGTTCTCTAAAAGGCGGAGTGATCATGTCTCCAATTTATGCAAGGTGTTTCAGAGGTGTAGGGAGTTTGGGGTTTCCCTTAACCCAAAGAAGTACATTTTTGGCATGACTGAGGGTAGATTGCTTGGGCATATTATTTCATAGCAAGGAATCTCTATAGACCCCAAACGTATCCAATATTTACTAAAGATCCTACCACTAGGACGCAAGAAAGAATTAAAATCCTTCTTCGGAAAGATCAACTTTGTTAGGAAATTCATCATGGGTTTTGCTGAGATTGTTAAACCGCTCAATGTCATGCTGAAACAGGATGCCAAAATTGAGTGGACCCCCAAAGCCAAATAGGCCAGTGTTGAGGCGCCTATGCTCATCAACCCAAACTATCTAAAGTTGTTCTACATTTATTCGTTCGCTTCAGAGCATTCTTGTGCTAGTATTTTGACTCAGAAAGATGATGAAGGAAATGAGCACCCGATTACCTTCATGAGTGCTCCTCTGAATGATGCTGAATTATGCTACCACAACGCAGAAAAGAAGCATATGTCCTTGTTAGGGGGTGAAGACATTAAGGCATTATATCTTGCGCAATAAAGTGTTCACCATCATCCCCGACCCATAACTAAAAACGTTTCTCATACAAAATGAATTAGGAAAATGAAGAGCCAAATGGGTCATATTGCTTTAGGAGTATGATATAGAAATGCAACTGATGAAGTTGGTGAGAGGAAAAACACTTACCTACATGATTTCTGAGGCAGCAGCAGAAGCAGGACCTGAACTCACTGTGCAGTAATACCAGCTTGAGAATGTTTCCTCGAGAGAGTGGTACGAGGACATTGTCTATTATTTGTTGAACCATGAGTGTCCACCCCACTTACAAGGATTCCAAAAATGTTCTCTTAGATTGAAAAGTAGTAGTTACATGTTATAGGGGTTCATTTTATACAAGAAAAATCATGAAGGCATTTACTTGAGATGCCTTTGCAAGGAAGAAGCAGATCGAGTCTTGAAGGAGTTTCATGACAAGTTTGGCACGTGTCATGGATGCAAGCCTTCCACTACACATCAAATACTAAGAGTGAGGTAGTATTGTCCAATTGTCTTCAAGGATACTTATTGTCATATTCACTCATGTCACATGTATCAGACCACCACCACCAAGGAGAAGAATGTTGTCCCATTCCAACCCATGTTGGAGGTGAGGCTGTTTGCTCAATGGGGTCTCAATTTCATTAGTTTGGTAAGCCTTCCATCATCTTTAGGACACAGGTACATTCTTATCACTACTAATTACTGCACTAGATGGATAGAAGCAATTGTGTGTAAGAAATGTACAATTGGGGTAGTTACAAATTTTTTGGAAAGTTTCATTTTAAATTGCTTTGGTTGTCCTTATGCATTGGTGTGTGACAATGGACCTACTTTTGCTTCAATAAAATTTTCTAATTGGGCCTTCGACTATGGAATTTCCCTTAAATTTTCATCAAATTACCACCCTCAAGGCATTGGCCTTACTGAGTCCACAAATAAGAACCTGATCACAGTGATCAAAAAATTGCTCGATAGGAACCCCAAGGACTGGCATACCCAGCTCTGATTCACCGTTTGGCCTGACCACACTCGCCACAAGGCTGCCCTTGGTGATTCCCCATTCCATCTTGTTTATGGTCTAAGCCCATATTTCCTATCCACCTAAAGATTCCCACCCTCCAATTTATCAATGACTTTTACAAAGGGAGGGATCGTACAGAAGCTCGGTTAGCTGAGCTCTTGCATTTAGAAGTCTAAGACTGTGCAATAGAAAATTTTTCCAAACATCGGGGTGTGGTTAAGAGATGGTTCAACCGCTTAGCCAAGATCAAGGCCTTTAGAATTGCAGATTTAGTCCTGTATTGGGACAAGGCCCATGAAAAAGAAAGGGGGACACAACAAATTCGACAAGTTTTGGATTGGCCCCTTTCAAATAGCTAAAATTTTGGGAGATAATTTTTTTTGCCTAAAGACCTTAACTGGTGAAGATGTCTCGTTTCCAGTCAATGGGTGGCACCTCAAGCATTACTTCTAAGCCTAAGCTCTGTCGAGCTCTTCCTTATAGATATTTGTACATAGGTTAGAGTAGATTTCCTTTTGGCCTGCTTGCATTTTTCTTTTTCACATTGCTTTGTTTTGCTTGTCCCTCGGTTGTTTTATTTCAAAGAGAGTGTCCTATGTTTTCTTGCGGTGGTCGTGCTCGTTCAATGAATGGTTCACTTCGCTATCCATCCTTGGTGTTCTTTGGCTAAACATTCATTCCCGACTATTGGTCCTTGAAGGCTTCCTAGAAATGGTTTCCTCATTTGAACTCTGCCTTAGAACACGACCCTTGGTTGGATCTTTCTATGCACATCTCAAATATTACACAAAAAATATATTTTTTATTTTTTAAGGATTGTACAATGGATGCTATGATACCCTAGTGAGTGAAAAATGCTAAGTCTACTCCAGTGACCACTGTGGTTCCCAAACCCATTGTAAGCTTTGGTGCTTACACAGTCGAACAAAGGATAAGTGAGAAAAAGCACATTGAAAGAAACATAAAAACACAGAAAAGGAAGAAAATTTTGAAATCAAGTGACCGTATGGGTGTGCGGATAACTCTACCTGGGCTATGGATGCCTAACAAGTAGTAGAGCAATGTTTTTGGGGTCACATCGACAACTCTACTAGGGCTATGGATGTCTGACTGGCAATGGGGCAATGTCCAGGTTACTTTTGGTGTTGGATGGTTTATGTAGCCTACTTGGTTAGATTGGCAGCTGCTTGTCATAGTTCCTATAGAAAGGAATGAATTCACCACACACAGTTTTGAGATGTCCTATAGACTGACCCAACTGAAGATCATGTCCTCCTAGTTCACTCTTGGAATTTTGCTCCTGGTCTGGGAAAATAGAGATTTTGGGTCTAGAATGAACACTTATCCTTAGAACGCTTAGGAGAATTCCCCAGCAGAGTCACCAATTGTTGTGCCCTCAACACACACACCCCGTTCAGAATGGGGACCCTCTTTTCTTTCACCTTGCCAGGTCATTTTGTCACCACCTCATTTTGTGTGCCCCATTTTGGTGTCCTAAGTGATCAACATTTTTCCAAAGTCTCATCTTGAGTTAACCATGTTTCGTCCCTTCCATTTTGGGTAAGTCCTGGTGCCTTGCAAGGCTTCCTTGGTAGTTTGCCTCTGCCAGTGGCCTTGGGGCCTAGCGGGCTGGCCTCACTGGGTTTCCCTGGCTAGGTATCCTCCAGGTGTTTGTCATTCCAAAAAGGTAGAAGGCTTCCGCCTTCCTGAGCCCCAAGACTTAGCTCCTTCTTTGCCGCCCTGTTTGAACTTGTGAAAAAAATTGATTGCTTTTATCACTCCCGAGCACGCACCCCTAGACTTCCATGTCTAGAACTCTGTGTTTTCTTCACTATTTCAAACGGACAAATTGCGGTGACACTCTGCCATTCAGGCCCCAAGCTCTCCTTCACCGATGGCTTTCGAAATGAACTTAGAAGCGGCCACAAGGCCACGTCTTTCTAGACCCCTGGCCCTAGTCATCCCGCTGTCGTCTAGGATTTAAACTCACCAACCCTCCTGTCATCTATACGGGAATTAAATGAGGGTATTAAATGCTAAATGGGGGTATAAATATCTAGCCCAACCTGTCATATTCACATTTCAAGTTTGCCAAAGGAGTTCAGAGCTAAGTTCGAGGAGTCAAGTGCATCCATCGACCGCTGCCCTCACGCCTGTTGTCATCATTTGCCTATCCTTGGTAGATTTAGCAACCTCTTCTATCAGACTCTTGAGGTAGGTTTTTTTTCCACCCTCCTAAGAGGTCTTCTATGAATTCGTGCTTAAAATTTAAACAAAATGGGCCCGAAATGCATTAAATTCATAAAGGAGGACAACACCTAAAAAAACCCATGAATTCAAATTCTTGAAAACCCTCCAAAACATCCTCAAATTTGAAGTTGGAATTGGGCATTGTTGTGGCCATTCTTCGCACAGGGCATTTGTACCCTCTGGGCCCGCGCCAACCTATTGTTGCTGATATTTTGTAAAACAAAAAGAACTTTCCAAATGGTGGGTTTCCCTCAAGGGCCCAAGACCTCGAATTTCTGTCAGCCGTTAGCTATCGAATTTAAGCTTGACAAACTTGAAATTCAACCTCTGTTTTGGATTCCCGGGCCCGAACCCCAAGACTTTCATGTTTGGGATTCTGCAATGTTCCTATCCATTTCAAAATGGTAGGGAGAACCCGTCCACCCAAACTCTGGGGCCCACCTCGCCTTTCACCGTTCGAAGTTAAACTCAAAAATCAACTGACCAAACACGTCCCCAGGTCCCAATTTTTTGGATGTCAATCTATGAACTTCTGTAACATCTTTGTCATTCTCGACAGCCACCAAATGGTACCCTTACACCTCCTAGGTCATGAACTTTCATTCGCCATGAAAACTAATGAACCTCAAACCTCCTCATCCATACCCTCACCAGGCCCCAAGCACCAGGATTTCGTGCCCTTCTGGACGACATGCAAGGAAAAAGTTGGCTCACCTTCCTGACCTCTAGGTTCCACCCTCCTGGTTTCCAAGAAACTTAACAAGGAAATCTCGCAGCCAAGTTTAATGTCGGGTTCAGCCTGTCAGGTCACTTCCTCTAGACCTCCATCTAACAACCATCATTCAAAACAATAATTCACCATCGGCTCCCTACCTCTTCAAGCCTGAATGCTTCAAATATTCAAAGAAACAATCGACGATCCTTGGACCTCCCAGGCTCCAGACCCTAGAGTTCTGACCTTGGAACTTCGTTTCTTCCTAGCTATTTCAAACAACAAAGTCCCGACAACTTTCCGGCCTTGAACCTTCGAGAGCTCCAAAAGTGATCAAAATAACCTCAAATTTGAAAACCAATCTCGACCCACATGCTTAAATTTGACCCTCTTTGACATGAGCATTTCAAACCGTCAAAGTATGAAGATGGGAAAAATCACCTAGATTGCCTTACCTCGTTTTCCCTTCAAAACAACATTCCCACTAGGGAAATCTAGCCCCCTTGGCCCGGATTGTCCAAAATCCCTCCAAAAAATGACTAACAACATTTGGAAGTAAAATTTTGATTTTATGAATGATAAATTGTCTAATTGGATTTCATCCACGAGATTTCAACTAATTTTAATGCTTTCATAATCGGTTGTACTTATTACGTCTCTGTTTGTAGGATATATGGAATTGGGTCTAGGACCCTTGGGGCTGGCTGCAGAAAAAGAAAATGGAAAGAAAGTGGAAAAAACTCATCATGGAAGAGAGGAAATAGACCAAATAAAGTACAAGTTCCAGGGTGAACCTCTATATTAAAAAATTGTCACCGACGAGAAGGAGATCATAGACACCAATATTAGCCACGTCAATATTGATGAATTTAAGCAAAGGGTCAGGATCCATGCAAAGACTGATAATGTGAGGTCAATCAGACAAAGTGGAATTACAAAAGTTGTAGGCTTTCCTCCATCCCTTGTAGCCCCTAAATTGGTCATGGCTTGCTGGTAGGCCTATCATCCACAGACACGAACCATTTTTGATAGAGACGGGAACATCCTTGCCAACATGTCAGCTAAGGAAATTACCAAAACTTTTCACATCCCCACCTTTGAGGAGATGGAGATGTCTACCATGGAGGAAGGTAAGGCAACTTGGGATGAGGACCCTAAGGGCTGCAAAAATCTAATAAAGCAGTACTAGCTCAAGAAGAAAAGGGCCAACACTGCAAAGGTGCCTCAGGAACTCTTTCACAATGACTTTTATTAGGACTACCACAACCTGGTAACCATGTTGAGTAGGGTGATGGGCCTCCCTATTGCTACATTTTGCCAAGATTGGATGGTGCATTTCATTGAGCAGATCCTCCATAGTGACAAAAATGTCACCACAAAAGCCTCATTCTACTGGGGAGGCATCATAAGTAACTACTTCTAGGAGCAGTTTATGAATGTGAAGAAGAGTTCTAAGTTTTACATAACCTCTTATCTGGTCTATTCATTGGGTGACTAGAGGCAATACAATGGACTATTTGTGGCACCTAATGAGGAGCCAGGCTAAAGATTGAAGGCTTATGAAAAATATCCCCAACTCCCATTCAGGAACTTCAAGGAGTATTGCAGAATGAATGATTCCTTCATCGACCACATCATCAGGTTGGTCGGAGGGGATTTTGAGAGAAGGGTTTCTCACAGTGCTCATAAATTCCTAAAGAAATATGCCTTCCTATTCATACAATACCCCAAGTTTACATATATTCATCCCTAGGGTTTCACAGAAAGGCCGAATAAGTTGCCCCGGTACCTAGTGTTAGAGATTTCCTGGTAGCTGTAACATATACATTTAGTTCTCACTGAAAAACACTGGCAGGGATCCCTTATCCCTTAGCTTTCGGCTGGGGGGTGTACAAATTGCAAACTTCCCAGTGTGCCGAGAATTCTAAGAAGGAATTGGTAGTGTATAAATTCCACCTACACACTGCTCACCCATGGATGGACCCATATGGGCATATAAGAAAGGCACTAGGACTAGGGTTCACCCATTTGCATCATGTTGAAGATTGTTGGGAATATTTTCAAGATGACAAGGAGGTGCATGCAAGGCATTACATGCATATGACCACATACTTTGTAAGAAGGGTGCAACTATTTCCCATACTGGATCAAGTCAAAGAAGATGAAAGTAACATAATGGACCCTAGATACAACGCAGTCACTAATCTGCCACTGCCAATGATAGACTGGGATGAACAGGAGGTCAAGGACCTTGCCATTATCACTAAGCCAATTAGACTTATAGCAAAGAATCAGTTGATTGGCAAGTAGCTCGATTAAAGCAACAAGGGGTTGTCCTAACATATGAAGGGCTCAAGAGTGAGCCTAGTGCTATGGAAGATGTTGCTGCTATAACTACAATAGGAGGAACATCTAAATCTCTTCCGCTCACAAGATCAAAGAAGAGGAAAGGGACTGAGGAAGAGTAGTTGCCATATCCAAAGGTTTATTCACAAAAAGATTCAGGAGGCTCACCCTCTATGAGGCCCAAATGAATAGGAAGCATCGTGGAGTAGCCACCAATTAAAGAAGACCCCCTTCAAGAGGGTGAGGTAGGAAAAACTGGTCAGCTAGAACCTCGTCTGGCTTTCCCTATTTCCACTACCCTTCTAGCTATTTCCTAGGCCATGGTTACCACATCCCTGCCTACAGTAGACATCTTAGTCCATTTTTCCTCCTCTCCCCTGGCTGGGCCAATAATAATGGTTGACTCCTCCTCTATTGCAACTTCTTCACTTTCCTCTACCACCATGTCACCTACTACATTGCTTCCACTAGAAACAACAACAATACCAATGCCTGCACTTACTTTTCTAGAAGCTTTCTCGAGGCATATGCAAAATGTCCCCTCTGAGATTTGTCAAATCCTTTTGGACCCCACTATCCAAGTTGTCGTAGCGCAGGTCCTTGCTAGTGCTACACATTCGCAACCCCTAATAGGACCACCAAAAATGGAGGCCATGATGCTAATCTCAGAAGAATGGGAGAAGCGGGAGAAAGAAGCCTTGAAGGAAATGGAGGAAGCTGATGATTACCACGAACACCTAGAGTATGAACACCAACAAATTGATAGGGTGGTCCATGAAGAAGAAGAAATAGGGTCTTCCAAAAGTGGAGATGAAGGAGAGGATGTCGGTGGCAAGGTTATTACCTTTGATGATGATTATGAGGAGTAAATGGCTTGACAATTAAGAGATGATAAAGAAGAAGGGAAAGAAGGCCATAGGGAAACAAAAAATGTGTAAATCCCTATAGGGGAATAGTAGGAGGATGTGTCATCTCCTCATTGAGAAGAAGAAAATGTAGAAGAAAAAAAGCTTAAGGGTGAGGCTAAGGTTGATAAAATCCTCAAAATTGGACAGCCCAAGGAACATGTGCACAAGGATGAACAAACTGAAGAAAGAGAGGGGAAAGAAATTGAGAAAGAAGAAAGTCCCCAGGAGCGGTTTCCTACTAAGCCTCCCATCAAGTGTTGTGTGTTCATCCAAGACTCCAATGAGGAAGAAGGAGACATAACTAAAGTGTAAAAAAGGGCTCCAACAGGTGAACAAATAGAAACCTTAACAAATGAGGGTGAGGGTGATCGTGAATCGCGAAAAGAAAAATCTGCTATGCCCAAATGGCTAGAGAGGAAACTTGAAAAGAAGACTCTTTCCTTGAACGATCCAAGAGAAAGACTTGAGGCTATCTTAGCCCGAGCGCAGATCATAACTAGGAAAGAGAAGAAGCCCAAAATTAGACCCAAGGTGACAATGGATGCTTCTAGGTCCCAAACTGTGCAAATAGCCACGTCAATGGTAGGCCAAGGAAGAGTAAGCTATAATATTTCCACCATCGACTTGGGAACAACTACCAGAGAGCATAAGGTGGATCACCTCGAAGAGTATATTGCCACAGTGGTGCATTTAATTCAGCAGGATAAAATTTCAAAGGATGAGCTTAAGGCACAAGTGGCTGATCTAATAGCTTACATTCAATAATGGTCTTCAGTTGAGGAAAAACTTACCACATCCGTAGCTCCACCATGACTGTTGTCCAAGGAAAAAATCGATAAGCTAGAAAGGAAAAATAATCTAGATAAGACTACATAAAGCTAGTTTTGATAGGTTCTACATGTCAAAAATATGGGCATTGGCTGAGCTGTCCAGATAGCCAACAAGTTCCTGGACCTGCAGTAGTCTCTTGAGAACACAAGGAGGCTCAGCTCTGACTTACTGGCAAGTTACAAGTCCACCTATCCAAAGATTGAGGCTATCCTCAAGTTTCCTAGTACAACATGGGAAAACGAGCTTGCGTTCAAAATAGACGATCATTGGCTATTGGATGTGTGGAAGTAGGAATTTGATAATAGGAAAGAAAGATTGGGGCAAGTAATTGACAAAGTGGATCCAGTTATTGAATGGATCAAAGAGATTAGGGCTGATTGCATCTGATACTTGAAGCTAATGACATGATATGACATGCCCGCGGTGCAAATTGATCCAAAGAGGATAAAGCTCCATTTCCATAAAAAGATAGAGGATGGGATGGCAATAGAGATAACGATAGATTTCATGAGTTTTTCCACCCATTCCTTTTCCCAATCAGAACTATTTAGAGACCACGCCACCAAGTATGATGAAGACTAGAAGAGGTTTGAGGAAAACTCTAAGGAATGGAGCTATCAAGTGTTGCAGTCTGAGATCATAGAGGTCGAGAAACTCCAACCAGTAGTCCTGAAATTCATGGAGTATGCAGCTTTGAAGAAGTAGGAAGGAAACCCTATTGTTAGTGAAGAGCTTCTGAATGAATAACTATAGTAGAAAGAGCAATTAGCAAAAGACAAAATGCTACAGTGATGTCACTAGAAGACAAAATAGGGATGTGGACAAAATTGTATTTTAAATTGTAATATATTGGGGGGTGGGTAGAACCCTAGTTTGTAGTGAATCTTGGCCACACAATGAGATTAAATCTTGGCCATTCGTTCTACTTTTTGGGAACTATAAATTAGGGGCCTCGTCTCATTTTCAAAGGGAGTTGAGTTGTTGTAAAGACATGCTGCAAAAATTTCTAATGAAAATACATTGACTTGGTGCATTTTCTGAGTTCCTCACATGTTTCATGATTCAATCTCCCATTGTTAGATGCTTTATTTAGATTTGCATTGTTTTTCTACTTATCTTTTAATTACTTCGATAGACTTTGTTAGATGTTGTTCTGTGATTACAGAAAATTTTGTTGTGTTGATGCCTTCTAGTCCATACTTTTTGTTGTTTGCTACTACTAAATGGTATTGTAAAGTTAGTTTGGGCTGAAATTTGAAGCTACTTTTAAACTTTTATCTTTATCCATAGATAAAAATGGTGGATGAATGGTAAAATATCTATAGACCTTTGAAGATAACACAAATTTCACGATACTGTAGGTTTCTTGGTTAGATGGAATCCTATTTCAAGGAAGTTGTCCATAGCAGAACCTCCATGATCACTGTTCACAGTTAGTTGTAGATCCAGGAACCTTCCCTCTTCCCTGCCCCTTTTTCCTTTTATTAGAAATAGCCTATGCTAAGGTTCATTGCACATTGTAGAGCCAAAACTTAAGGAAAACATTAAAGTTTTAGATTGTTGTCTAAACCTACAGTGAAGTGCACCTTAACTCCCATCTCAGAAACTTCAAATTTTAAGATCCACCTCGCATCCAGCTATGTAAGTCTTCCCTATGATTACTAGAAAAATCACATTAAACATCAACTGAGGAGTTCCATGCAAGTCATGACCTGACATCTGAGAGACCTTGGGGATATTTTTAGCAACTTGTTGTTGGAGATTTCCTCTTAAGAGAGGTAGTGCACATGTGTACTGCCTGTGTTGAGAAAGTGTGCAAAACACCCATCAATAAGAACAACCTAACTAAATAAGATTGGTGATGAGTCTAGTTTATAGTTTAATTTTGGTAGAATTTATGATCTATTTGTTGAAATTGTCATGAACCTTGATGTTTGAATGTTGATATTTCCTCAAAACCATAGACATTGGGCCTAATTTTACCTCTATAAATCTTTAATGACATTGACATGTTATATGGACTATATGTGTTAATTATACATGTGGATTAATGAATGTTTTTTAAGATGGTTAGAGATACACAATTATTATGTGTACTAATATTGCCATGCAAATATGATTAGAGGCCTGCAAAATGTAGGAAGATTCTGCCATCTGGTCATTCACCATAATGGTCAACATAGGAAACTTTCAAAGGTCAATGGAGGTCGATGGTGGGAGATTCCTCATGCAAATTGAGTTGTAACCACCTTGTAAATGGTCTTTATTGTTGTTGAGAGAATATAGGCATTACTGTTGTGCTAAATATGCATTGAGGCAAGCACGTCTAAGAAAATTCCATGCATGCATAACCGCCTCTCCACTTTCTCTGATTTCCCTAAAGTGGCATCCTCCCAATTCATGGAGTTGACCACCTTGTTTAGTTAGTAGTTTCTTTTCCTATAAATAAGATGCAGATGCCCCTTCTTAGGAAGTTGCCCAATTTGATGATGTACTTGCATTCTTAGTTTTTAGCAATACAGTTGTGCTGCTCTATTGTACTCATGTTTACCAATGAATAAGATGAAGTTATAAGTCCATGCATCTAATTTTATATTAGTTTTAGATTATACTAATCCAAGGTGGCCATTTGGTGAGAATTTCATCCTTTAGTTTAAGTTTAGTTTAGTTAATACTTTATGTTCAGTAATTAGTTAAGAATCTGGCACTGACTATTCTTGGAACCACTAGAACTCCATTTTGTGACTATTCCTCCAGCCAAAGCAGACAAAGTAGTTTCTTGTTTTTTTGGTAATATTTTCATTTTTGTCATGCATTTCAACTTAGCATGGTTGTTGGCTGATGTTTAGCACTTATGTTATTACTTTCTAAGGAATTTTCCTTCAACATTATTTTTTTATTAGTTGTAGAAGGAGTATGGCTACTTGGGATCCTTAGTGCACATACTATGTTGACCCATTTCAAGTTCACATCCTTGGGTTGACAAGTTAAATGCACCTTCATGATGATTGAAATGGTTATTTAGTTTAGATGTCCAATATTTGAATCACAGTTGTAAGGGCTTAGTTGTTAAATCATTGTAGGAGGCCAACATTTTTGGTGCCATTGCCGGGGATGGTGTCAAACTAGGGAGTTATTTGGAGTCATCGATATTTTTTCTTGTTATAGTATTTCTAAAAAATTTTCTTAGTATACTCCTCATTTAGGAAGTAATGACCCCCATTATTCTTTACCAATTCTTTGTGTGAGGTGGATGATAGTGAGTTGATACCACATGCATAGAGGAAGGAGAAGAGATGCTTGTGGGAGATTCCTTCCTAACAATATTGATCCATTCTAGCTAGTTGAATATCATAACATGCCAAGAGAAGAAGAAGAAGAACATCCACATCCCTTCTCTGATACATTTCCTGAGCTAACTAGCTCTGAAGTTTCCTTTGTAGACCAAAATATGTTTGAGAATCCCTTTGTTTTGGAATTACATCAAGCAGGCATGGGTGATGCAAATAGAAACAGACCTAACCAATAGACTTTTCCTTTCTCCATTTCTCATCAAAATGAAGTAGACAACCTCAAAAATATCCATGCTTGAGTCCTTCCTAAGTTCTATGGACTTGTCACAAAAGATCCTTATACCTTCTTGTTCGAGTTTGACATACTCTATAGGAGTTATGACTATACCACCGATGCCCATAGGCTTAAGCTATTTCCTACCACTCTGAAAGAAGCTACACTAAGATGATTCATGAGCCTAGGAAAATATATTGTTGAGACATGGGATGAAATGAAGATAAAATTCCTTGAGAAATACAAGGAATATTGCAGGGGCAGTGACATGAGAGGAGATGAGATTTTTAGGATGCAACAAAAGGAAGATGAGAGCCTGAAGGATTACATTACAAGAATTTTGTTTTTCCTACAAAAATATCCAAACCATACACTTAATGAAGACTCATAAAAGTTGCTTTTCCTTAGAGGAATTAATGACAGCTGCACTAATGCCTTGGACTTGATGGGAGGAGTAGATATCTCCCAAGTTCCTTGGGAGGATATCAAGAAGATATGTCAGAACTACTCTAGGGAAGTTTCAAAGAAAGAGAGATCTTACCAATATTCTATGGGTAAGTCATCTACCAGTGGAGTTTCAAGAATGGAGATTACTCATTTGCTAGAAGAATTCAAGCAAAACATTATAAACAATCTAGCTACTTAGCTGGATACACTTCAGGCCAAGAAGAAACAAGAGGAGGTAGAGGCAATGTTGGCAAAGTATTGCCCCCATTGTAGACAAAAGAAGGACTGCAGATACAAGATGGTAAATAATATTGAAAGTAAGCAGATTCCACCTAAGTTCAAACCAATGTAGATTGAAGACAATCAAGTCTACTATGTTGCACAAAGGAGGCCTTGGGATCCAAGACAAGGTATTCCACCAGATCCACTCTCTTTTGTTGAGCCATAATTCAATTATTATTCATCTAGTAATTAGTGGCAACCCCCATATCAAGCCAACTATGGAGGATATCCACCACAAACTTGGAGTCACCCTCCAAATACCTGGCCTAATCATCAAAACTCTCCACCCCAGTGGCAATAGCCCTAGGGGAATTGGTAGTAGTTTCAAGGAAATTGGCAACAAACAAATCAATGGAGGGGAGAATAGTAATGGCCAACGCAGGTAACTAGTTACATGCAACCACCTTCTTAGCCCCAACAACCTACTATAATGCATCCTCTTGCTAATTAAACCTTAAATGTACCTAAACCTACTTAGCTACTAACCCAACCAAAACCCAATCAAAATAACAAACCACAACAACAACCTATATACTCTACTGATTCAACTCATTTACATGCATAGGCTATGAGTGTGAGTGACATCCACTTGCATTTAGGAACTACTTTTCCAGCTCCTTCCACACCCACTATCACTGAGCTTCTTGTGGAAGAAGAGGAACCTTTGAATGATCCCATTCAGCCAAGTGCACCTAAGAATCCTGAACCAGTCCTAGTCAAGTAGACTAAACAAGAACCACCATTTCCTCAGAGATTGGAAGTTTCCAAGAAGAAGGAAGAAAAGGAGGCCACAACTTTTGACATTATAGATCATCAGTTGAAGTATATATCTATCTAGATACCCCTATTTTAGGCAATAAAAGATGTTATAATCTATGGCAAGAAAATTAAGGAAGCATGCCTTAAGAAACCAAGTAGGAAAAGGAAAGACCCCACTATGGTTCATGTGGTGGGGCAACTAGCTAACATTATGCTTGGGAAATTGACTATCCCTAAGTACAATGACCTAGGTAGTCTTGTGGTAGGAGTTCTTATAAATGGGATCCAAATAAAGAATGCTTTGATTGATTTTGGGGAAAAAATAAATGTAATGACCAAGGATATCCTGCAGCAACGAAATGTTGCAAACATGAGACCTACCCCTACTATCCTGCAGCTTGTTGATAGTTCAATTGTTGAACCTGATGGTGTAGTGGAGGACCTTGTGGTAACTCTGGACTCATAGGAGTACCCAATGTATTTCATGATTCTTTCTCCTAAAGCCACACTTGGTGGGTACCCTAGCATTCTAGGAAGACCATGGTTAGTAAGAAAAAATGCATATATTGGATGCAGGACAAGAGACATGACCATTTTCGATGAGAAGAGCACCAAAAAGTTTGTTCTTTATCCTCCTGCTTAGCCATCCCATGATGAGGATAATCCCATATGGCCACATGTTGGTGAAGAGGTTGAGGAAGTTAATTTTGTGGCATAGCTTATGATGTTAGGCAAAAGCTCTTTTATGTAGATTCAAGATGAAGATGAAGTATTGGCTAACATCATTCAGACTCATTATGAAGTGGAGGAAGCATCATCTTCTTATTTTGCTGCTCCAGTCAACACACTTCTACCTACTCTTCCTGCAACAATAGGTATGTCTCATATATTGCTACCATATGAATTCAAGATACCATATATTAATGAAACAACTATGATAGAGCTAACTACACAAGTACAAGTGTTAGAAGGAAAATATCTAAATATTAATAGCAAACTGAATGAAGAACAACAATTGTTGTTGGAAAACTTAGTAAGGACCCACCAACATGCATTTTCATTGGACTATCATGATATGAATGGATTGGACCCTAAGCTTTGCACTCATAGAATCTACATTAGAGATGATTGCACCCCAGTTAGACAGCCACAAAGAAGAATCAACCCTACACTAAGAGAAATTGTAAATGGGGAACTACAGAAATTGCTTGATGCAAGATTTATCTACCCCATTTTAGATAGCTAGTGGGTGTCTCCATTAGTGATTTTTCCAAAGAAAGGAGGGAAATGGAGAGTTTTTGTTGATCACAGGGAACTCAATGTTTCCACCAAAAATGACCTTTTCCCCTTATCTTTCATAGATCAAGTTTTGGACTCACTTGCAGGAAAACAATACTTTTCTTTTCTAGATGGCTTTAGTGTCTATAACCAAATCCAAATTGAACTTGAGGACCAGGAGAAGACTACCTTTACCTATCCATGGGGAACATATTCCTATTCAGTACTTCCATCTTGATTATGCAATACACTTGCAACTCTTCAGAGGGCAGTCATTAGAATATTTTTAGACATTTCTCATGATTGCATGGAAATTTATATGGATGATTTCACCACCTATGGTGTTGATTTCAATGAAGCATTGGAGAATCTTAGGAGAGTCCTACAAAGATGTGAAGATACCAACCTATCCCTAAACAATGAAAATTGTTTCATTATGATGTAGGAAGGTGTAGTTCTAGGTCAATACATCTCTCACAAAGGAATTCAAGTAGACCCTACAAAGATTGAGGTGATCACAAATTTTCCCACACATACGAAACAAAAAGATGTTAGGAGTTTCTTGGGATATGTACGCTACTATATGTGGTTCGTCGAGGATTTCAGCAAAATAGCAGTACCCTTGTATACTCTTTTTACTAAAGATGCTAAATTTCAATGGACAGAAGACTATGACAAAGCATTTTTTGATTTGAAGAAAACTTTGACTCATGCTCCTATACTCAAAAGACCTAATTGGGAGCTTCCTTTTCAAATGCATATAGATGCATCAAACTATGCTATAGGAGAAGTCTTAGGGTAGAAAGAAGCTATTGAAAATGTCATTTATTTTGTCAGCAAAAATTTGAAAGGAGTTGAATGCAACTATACAGTGATAGAAAAAGAAATGTTGGCAATGATCTACGCTCTGAACATATTCATGCACTACATAAAAAGATATCAAATATTTGTGCACATCAATCATGTATCCATTAGATATCTCATGAATAAAACCCTAATCATAGGTAGGCTAGAAAGATGGTTATTGTTGATGCAGGAGTTTGACATAACCATTGTAGATAAACTAGGGAAGACCAATGTTGTTGCAGATTTTCTTTCAAGGATGACTACATTAGAAGACAATCAAGCCATAAATGACTCCTTTCCTAATGAGCATATATTCTCCATCAGTGTGCAAACACCCTGGCATGCTAACATAGCTAATTATCTAGTCATAGGGAGAGTTTCTCCTCACTTCTCTCCAAAAGAGAGAAGGGTGCTCATTGAAAAATATTTTCCTTTTTCATGGATTGTTGGATTTTTTTTATACTGGACTAGACCATTTCATGAGGAGATGTGTGAGAGAAGATGAGACATATGATATTTTGCATGCATGCCACAATGAACCATGTGGAGGAAAATTTGCAAGCCAAGAGATAGCAATGAAGATTTGAACATAGGATATTACTAGCCAACACTCCATAAGGATGCAAGAAGGTATACAAGAAATGTGATTGATGCCGTGAGGGATGGGCAAACCAACCAAATTTTGATGAGATGCCACTTTTCACTCCTGTGTATTAATCAATTCCATTTGATAAATGGGGACTAGATTTCATAGGACCCATTGACCTCCATCAAATGGTAGGAAAATCTTTATATCTTAGTTTGCACTGATTATGTAACTAAGAGGGTAGAAGTTAAGGCCATGAAGCATGCAAGAGACAATAAGGTTGCTGAATTTCTTTGTGAGGAGATTTTCACAAGGTATGGAGTTCCAAGAGAGATAGTGACTGATCAAGAGGCTCAATTCACATCAACCCTTGTTGCAACACCGGCCAATGAGTACAACATAAGACACAGGAAGTCTACTCCTTATCACCCCGAGACCAATTCCCAAGTTGAGGTGACTAATAGGGAGATTGAAGCCATCCTGACCAAAACAATGGCTTTTCATAAAAAATTATTGGGAAAATAGGCTGCCAGAAGCTGTCTGGGCCTATAAGACAATCTGGAAGATAACTATAGGCTTCACTCCATTTGATTTACTGTATGGAAAAACAACTATGATTCCCATTGAATTTGAACATAAGACTCTGAGTACTGCAGTACACTTGGGCATGGATATCTCTGAGGCACAAAGTGAAAGAATCATGCAGTTGAATGCTTTGGATGAGATGAGGCAAGAAGCCTTGCATCACACAAAGGTAGTGCAGAATCATAGAATCAAGTGGCATGATAAATTCATCAAGGACAATAAATTCCAACTAGGATATTGGGCCTTGCTCTATGATTCAAGATATAAGGATAATGTAGGAAAATTGCAGACAAGGTGGCTAGGACCATATAAGGTTGTTGAAGTATACCCAAATGGTGTTGCAAAACTTACTACTATTGACCCAGTCATATTTAAGTTGCTTGTTAATGGTCATCACCTCAGATTGTATTGCAAGCCAACTTTCAAAGAGGAGTTCCTGTAGCATTTCACTCAGCATGCAACACCCGAGCTTCTTATAGCCAAGGGAAGTGGACCTAGTGTCCCTGCTTCTGGCTAATTACTTTATGTACTTTTCGTAATAAAGACTTCCACTCCTATGGGAGTCCACTTCTCCACCCATCCACCCATCCATCTTCACCTTTCTCTCTCTTCCATCACTTTACTTTATTCCACTTCACCTCATTCCACCTCATTTTCATTAATTGCTCAACTTATTCCTTAAAAGGTGACCAGTACTTTCTCCATGATCTTTGCAATGAATCTTCCATGAATCCAAGTATGTGCACATTAATTGCTATCTATTAATTGTCTTTAGTGCATTTACTTAATTGTTGTGAATTAATATAGACATTCACCATAGCATGTCATTATTCCCTATCCCTATCAAATCATCCTTACCACCTCACATGTGAGGACACATTCTAAAATTTAGGTTGTGGGGGAAAGATGTGAGTATTTTTTCCATGTGTTCGTCCATACTAGTCTATGTTAGAAAACTTTAAATCAATTCAATTTGAATTATGAGTGAGATGATGACTCATGTGTGTGAGGTGACACCAACTGCCACTGGCTTTTTTATCCATCATAACCTTCCTTTATTACTCATTTACTACCATTATTGATCCTGTCATAATCTTAAGTCACCAAAAGGGTAAAATAGAAAGAAAGAAAAATGTAAAACAAAAAAGGAAAATTCAGACAACATTGGCATGGAAATTTGGCAGTGTTATAGGAACAAAAACTTTGTAGAGCCATTGTTTGATTGCATGAAACTAAACAATGGGAGGTGGATTAATCAGGAATGCACCCATAGCTCATGATGTATTACTGTAGGATGCACTTTCACAAGTTGAATTCAGAAACTATAGCTAGTTAGAATAATTCCTGAAGTTGGATGGTTTTAATGAAGACATTCCATTAGAATTTTCCTAGACATTGTCTGAGGGAAAAGCCATAGTAAAAGGGATGGGAGTATTGGCTACTAAAGAAATAATTGCAGAGGTTATAGGGTTTCCTGTTGATGGTGAAGATTACCCTACTACTAGAGATGTTAGGTCAACTAAGGCTGAATTTATAGAACCTGGCGAGCCTCCATTAAGCATGGATAAACAAGGTGCAAAAAAAACCTCTCTACCCGAGCCATGGAAGAAAATAATTGTTTATGTTATAAAATATATCACTTGTGAAGGATGCCAGTTTAATCTGCATTCCATGCACTTTAAACTCTTAAATCACATGAGGCATAGGAGGAGGATGAATGTGTTGAATGTGCTATACCACCTTCTTTCAATCATGGCAGTTGAGACTCACAAAGGTAGGGACAATTCCATTTCCCACCATTGTTTGATTAAATTGTTAGTTGAAAAGTCTCTACATGATGTATCTGGGATGACTTGAGAAAAATTCATAAATATTGATCAAATTAGACTAGAGCATTTGTGAGCTAGGGTTTTACCTCAACCCTATAGGTCTAGCAGGAGATTGAGTGTGGCTAAAGCCACTCCTGGTGCTTCAACCTTTGGCACAAGCCCTAGTGCAAACCCTCTTATAGTAGAACATAATATCAATATTAGTTCTTTTGAGACAGAGCACTCAAAAAAAGAAAGTTCTTCTCCAAATTGTGATGATGATGTTCCTTTTGGCATCCTAATGAAAACTAGGGCATAGAAGAGAGAGGCAAAAATAAGAAAAGGAAAAGCTAAAAAGCAGCTGACAGAAAAAAGAAGTACCAAGCTCTAGGAAGTGGAAGGCTGACACTGTTCATCTTGCAGCCAAAGAAAAATGTGAAAACCCTCCCAAAAAATCAAGACCAACTGAGCCAGCCTTTGATATGCCTCCGAAGGAAATCCCTAAGTATAGAGAAGTATCACAGGGGGACACATAAGCTCCAATAGGGTAGGTGAATGTTGAGGAAGATGATATATTTGAGAAAGCAACAAACATAACACTGGCGGATCTTACTGATATTGTAGGACAAGTTGAGAATCAAGGGTATGAGAAAAATTAGGATTTCCTGTAACAAGAGATCCTGCAGCAAGAGATCTTGCTGCATGAGCAAGAATGGGAACAAGAGGCCCTGCAGCAAAAATTGATTGAACAACATGAATCCCTACAGTTGGTACTATATGAAGAGCAAGCATTAGTACCAGGAAAAATTCTTGTAGGAATACATAACCCTCCTAATTTTTCAATGCACATGGTAGCTATGCATTTTTGGAAAGAGATGCAAAGAAGAGAATAGGAATGGAAAGAACAAAAAAGTAGGTTGAAGAAAGAAATTCAAAAGAAAGATGAGGAGATTGAAAACAAGGATGTAGAAATTGCTACTTTAAAGAAGAAGGTGGATGATATGATAGCCTTGGTACCCTAGATAGTAGAATGTAGGGCCCTTCCAAGGGTCTATACTTTGCATTTGAAGGAGAAATATATTTATTTTAAGTTGGAAAGGATTGTTTTAGGTTTGAACCCTTTCATTGACACTCCCATTGAATTTTTCAATGCTTATCAGATTGCTTCCTGTGAAATGAAGAATTTGTTGTGTGAATTCTATTTGCACAATTATGATGTGACTCAAGACCATGATTGGAATCCACTATTGTATGTTGGGGATTTCCAATTAAGGGAATTTATGTCCTGGGTACATAATGAGATCAGTTGGGGACAACAATACATGGCTTATAAGCAAATGAAATCCAATATCCCTCTACCCATTAGAGCAGAATGAAGAAATCCATGGGACATTTATAGGGATTGGTATAGAATGATTCTCAGACCTAGCTATGGTAATAGGATTATTCCTTGGATAGAAGCAGTTTATAGTGAATATGAGGTGGTGGAAAAGAAAAAAGAGGAAACTATGAAAGGATACTTGTCACAATTATGGAACAACCTAACTGATGAGCTAAAGCAATTTGATCCCCACTCTATACAGAACTATGCTACAACACTTAAAAGAATTGACAAGTATATATAGATTAGAAGGACAAAAGGATGATTTTGGCTTCCCCTAACTTTTCAGCCACCCATCCTAATGTGGCCTATGCCAAATTATAGGTTTTACCACTATGATATTGTTGTAGAGAGACAAAGATGGAACAAATTAGACATACATCAAGGGTTATACTGGGATCCTAATTCACACACAACAAACATTGATGTAGGACAGTTGGTAGTTACAAATTTTAGGGCTTTGACTAACCAAAAGAACAACCCTTCCCCTATTGCAGAACCAACAAAACCTTAGGTTGGTGGGAGTGATGAGTCTAGTTTATGGTTTCATTTTGGTATGTGGGTATGTGCAAGATCATCATGGAAAAAATAGGCCCTTAAGTGGCAAAAATAATCAGAAAAATCGAGTTAGGCAACTTGATGTAAAAAATTGAATAAGTTATCAATATCATTTCAAAAATATGTAAGAATAGAATATGTAGCAAATTGAATGTTGTTTCTAAACTACTAGGTTTGTTTTTTTAAAAATCTATTTGGCAAAATTTGAAATTTCAATGCAGAGTACTTAAATTTGAAGGAAAAATAAGAAGTAGGTGTCTCTGACCACCCTAACCACAATAAAATGATAATATTTTAGATATAAGTAGAGGACTCATGTCCCGATGTGATGCATATTTTTGTAATTTTTCTCCAAGTAAATAATTAATTATGAATTTTTATTACAACTTAAAAAAATATAAAAATTGTATGTCCACCACCTTAACTTGGTCAAACTTCATGAAATTCATTTTTCTTTTTAATCCTTTAGTATGATAAGCATAGAATGACGATGTTTTGGATTTAAAAAAGTGATACCATTTCAAAGCTATAGAACTTTTTAATCAGCCTATCAATGAGGACTTTAGTCATAATTCAAATAGAAAATGAATAATAATTACTTATTAAATTCAAATTAAAGCATAATTTATGTTGGTGGAAAGTGAGAATATCCTATAAAACCCTTTTTGTTTCATCAATTTTGGGTAAAAAGTCATTAACCACATACCCATCATATTGCCACTTTTGGCCCATCATGATCCCTCGCACATACCCATGTTATATGGACTATCTATGTTAATTCTACATGTGGATTAATGAATGTTCTTTAAGATGTTACAGATATATGATTATTATGTGTACTAATATTTCCATGAAGATATGATTAGAGTCCACTAAATGAGAAGATTACCAGCTGGTCATTCACCATAACGAATAACAAAGTGGTCAATGGAGGTCAACACGAGATATTCCTCATGCAAACGAGTTGTAACCACTTGTAAATTTTCTTTTGTTGTTGAGCTTAATATAGCATTAACAAGAAGCTAAATCTATGTTGAAGCAAGCATGTTCTAACCAAATTCAATGCATACATAACCGCCTCTCCACTTTCTTTGTTTTCCTAAAGTGGCATCCTCCCAATTCATGGAGTTGACCACCTTGTTTAGTTAGTATTTTATTTTCCTATAAATAAGACGCGGATGCTCCTTCTTGGGAGGTTGCGTGATCTGATGATGTACTTCCATTCTTAGTTTTTAGCAATATAATTACACTGCTCTATTGTACTCATGTTTTCCAATGAATAAGATGAAGTTATAAGTCTATTCATCTGAGTTTACATTAGTTTTAGAGGATACTCATCCAAGGGGGGCCACTTGGTGAGCATTCCATCCTTTGGTTTAAGCTTAGTTTAGTTATTACTTTATGTTCAGTAATTAGTTAAGAATTTGGCATTGACTATTCCTTTAGCCAAAGCAGACATAGTAGTTTCCTATTTGTTTGCTCAAATTTTTGTTTCTATCATGCATTTCAGGTTAGCATATTTTTTGGCTGATGTTCAACACTTATGTTATTTATTTCTAATCAAATTACCTTCAACATTATTTTTTTCTTAGTTGTATAATGAGTATGACTACTTGGGATCCTTAGTGCACATACTGTGCTAACCCATTTCAAGTTCACGTCCTTGGGTTGACAAGTTAAATGCACCTTCATGATGATTGAAATGGCTATTCTGTTTAGATGTCCAATCTCTGAATCATAGTTGTAAGGGATTAGTTGTTAAATCATTGTAGGAGGCCAATGGTTGGAATGATTTTGAGCCAATTCTGGGCAATAGGAAACTTTCCAAACACAAGACCAGACCACCTAAAGTAGGTTGGAATTGTTTAAGTGATTGTTTTGAAAAAATATGACTTAAAATATTTTACAAAAAATATTAGACATGAAGACACTTTTGTTTGGATGTAGAGATTTTGAGATATTTAGACAAGTATTGGCATAAAATGAGAATACATTTAAAACACACCCATATTATCTAAAAATAATCATTTAGGAGTGTTAACTTAGTGTGGGTCGACTAGCCAAAGGCTATTATCTCAAGATTAGTGCAAGGCACGTATCTTTCAAGAGTCAATAAATGGGGATCTAGTGGCACAAGGGCTCACCTTTTCCCTTTCTTTAGAGATCCTGGGACCTTTCCCAAATAACTTATATCTCTACTTAGGGAGATACATGGTGAGTAGCTTTAAGCATGATATTGTACCTTGCACAATACTAAGCAATGACCAAAAGGTCTCATCCAGGTTTGAAAAGCTTCTAGGGGAGTCCTATAAATACTAGGAGGGTACATGGGGTGCAACTATGAACACTAGCCTATCACAAGTGTGGTTCATGGACATAAATTAGGTCATTTGGACCAACCTTGCACTCCTATTTTGGTATCAACCAAACATTGTAGCTTCACTAGACATGATTTATCTAGATTGGGCTACAAAATTTTTTCTTACCCCTTTTTATACCCATCGATAACACGTGGTTGAGGTCACCCCTTGGGGTGATGAAATCCCCATGAAATACTCATAACTGAGAGAATAACTAGACATTTTTTATCTCCACATTACTCAAGGTGCAAGGAGAAAGGATAAACATAACTATTGCTCTTGGGGTTGATGCAACAAGGCTTGGGTCAAATCAAGGTTTTTGATCTCCAAGATCACCAAATAGTGTGAGGAGAGAGCATACACCATGAAAATACCCAAAACAAATAAAAAAAGTTAATTGAACCTTTAATCTACTTTAATGTTCCCAATTTAGTGGGAAATAATATCTTTCACTATGGAGTTGCAAGACAATTATTAGTAGTTTCCCACTTCATTCTTTGACTAGTGTGTAGTCTACAAGATAAATGTTAGTATAAACAGATCATCCAATCAATTTTTTTATATTAGTCCCTTAATTTAATAAAATAATGCTTTTTGGAAATTAATAGAGACATAACTGCCCAAACATAGAGGAAGATCACCCAAACATAGAAAGAGAAGAATTGGAAATTGACAATTACACCTTAGTTGCATGGCCATCAATATAGGTGATGAGATTTCCCTAAAATTTATATAACCAACCCACTAAAAATGAGGCTTCCCAACTAAGATTCCCTACATGAAAAACAAAATTTGATTAGTAAAAATTTGATTTATTGGTGCCAAGAGTTGGCCTAGATGACACATAGACATAGATTAGATGATTTTGATGTGTCCTCAAGAATTTTGTAGCATAACATTGCATTCCAAGGTGTGTTAAAATGACTTGGGTTGGGGTTGGATTTATATTTTCATTAGGGAGAATCAATGGTTAGGATTGAATGGGAAGATTAATGGCTATAATGACATGTGATCTCTCAACTCATGAGATTGTGACAAGTGGCACAATATGGTAGCTTGAGAGGGAGATTATTCCCATGAGGGTACCTTTGAGCATGGGGAGGATATTTCCCTAAAGGAAAGGTTTGTTCTCACACTACAAAGTGGGTGAGATGAGAGGAATAAAGGAATTAAAAATTCCGTTTAGGTACTTTAAGGGACAAAACACATGTGTGTTCTTCTCCCAAGAGGTAAAATTATTTAAGTCCAGAGTACAAAAGGTGAGAAATAAATGAAAAGGGGTTTATCCCTTTCCCAATGATGTATTAGGCATGTTAAAGTGTTTGGGGGGGGATTATATGGGTGGTTAGGATTATGATTAGAGGACAAGTGGGAGAGTTGGAGGATGTGACATGTGAGGGGAAAGTTTAAATAAATATAAATTATTTATCTAATTTTATGACAGAGAAGGGTCAAGGTAGGATAGATGTAGATAAATTATTAAAATAAATTGTTTACCTTAGGCTAGGACTTGTGAAAATAAAGGAAAATAGGGGATATTAATTAAATAATAAAATATTATTTAATTAATATACACAATGGTGATTGGATGGAGATAGGAATACATAGGAAGTATTAATTAAATAAATATAACTTTATTTAATTAACATATGGGATCAAGAATAAAATGAGTTAGGTATAAATTGATAAAATTTAATGGTCAATTTTAGGTGTCTATAGTATAAACACAAAATACTACTTCCTATAATCGATCAAATTGACTCTTACATCTTACTCATTTAATTTTCTTACAACTCCTTATAAGGAATAATAATTCTCTTTATAATGGTGAAATAAGCATGCCAAATTGTTAACAAACTACACTTATCACTTTTTACATTTAAAAAACTTTACTATGATGAAACAAATGGGTGTAAAAATCTACAATCATTGGAAACCACTTCAATAACTTGATTTGATAAAATTTATTGATATTGTTGTAGTGGAAAACATGTGAACCTAATCTCATGCATAAAACATATAGGATTATTTTGTAAAATTTAGATAACATGGAAAAATGATATTTACTCATTATTTTTTTCTATCTTTTACAGGTCCCATACTCTATGTCTATAGTTAGCTAACCTTCGATCATGACATGAGTGCAACTTTCTAACTGGGTTTATAACTAGCTTAGAATCCCCAAATACTTGTAACATTTTAACCTTCTTCCTTCGTGCCATAAGCAACCCATCAATTAATGGCTAATACTCCGCTGCATTATTGGTGTAATAAAATTGTAATCTATGAGAAATGAAGTAATTCTTACCCATAGGACTGATTAATTTGAATTTTTCTCTCACTTCTTACTTGGATTTGGATCCATTAAAGTGCATCGTCCAAAATTTGGAAGGGTACTTATCTTTGGAGCTGATTAAGCATACCTCATTTTTTAGCTACATGTCCATTTTTGCATCCTTGGATGGTTTGCATTCAGGTTGGTTTTGATCTTGTTGTTCCTCTATAACTTCTTTTGTAGTGATTTTCCTTTTAATGTGGTCTACCATCATCTAGCATATGCAGCATTCGAATTCAGAATGTGATGTGTCATGGATTCAACATCAGCTAGGCAGAAAAAGTTCCTTCAAATCCATTTTGGCTCCTAGACTGAGTAGATCCTATACACATTTCTGCATGAACTCTTGGAACCATCAAGCAAGCCCAAGCTACCATCCTCTTGGAGATCTTCATTATCGGATTCAATCAGTACTTCCATGCTATTAGGAAGGGAAGCCATGTTAGAAGAGGCATGACATAGCATGGGACTTCCTCCTCTATCTCTTCCTTTGGAACTTCATATGCAACTGGGAGGTAATTTCCTAATTTTGTTTCAGCAAATAGCACCTCATTCATATTGTTGTATTTTGTTCTTATGAACCTCATCTTGGTCTCTCATTCAATCCATATCTAGTTGGGAAGCCCCTTCCAAGGTAGCCACATATGTGAATAATCATTATATGTATACCCATTGAGTGCTTAGGTAAAATCTCTTCCCGATATGATCCCATAGGTGTTGAGGATGCTAGCAACCTCAATATCAATAACTTGCTACACCCTTGGATCAACTGCAATTTACATAGGGATCTTATTTAGCTCTCCCACCACATTAACCTCAATCTTGTCTAGTTGAGTTACCTTATGCTTGGATGGATTAGGGGTTATAACCAATGCTTGGAAAATTACAAATGTCATGACACTGGTGGAGGCTCTTGAATCTAATAGTCAGTAATGCAATTTTTTTCCAAACATTCAAATGGTCAATAGGAAAGGAGGGATCTCTAATCTTCCTTGGAACAATCCCATAGAGGCATCTGCTTGGGCCACCTAGATGTTATCCTTCTCACTACTTTTATCTTTTACTTGCACCTGATTTTGTTCCTTGGTGGGTTATTTATCTAATTATTGACTCATCCTCGATGGCTGATCACATTTTTCCCCTATGATTTCTCTAATGATTGGCTCATTGCAAGAGGTATCAAATTGAGGATTTCTTTCCAGCTATCTCTTGGGATAGTTTTGGTGGGGTAGTCTCATTTAATGATATAAAGAATGCATTCCTAATGGCGATTACTTGTAGCAATTCAAAGGTTGACAAACTCACTTTTACTTTCTTTAACTCTTCTGCTATGTACTCCCCCATTTGCTCAATGTGTGCTTCAGAGGAACTACCATGGGTGGGATTAGTGGGTGGTGATCCTACAATAGTGGTTTACAATTTTGGCCAAATTGGACACTAAAATCATTTTTTTAACTAAATCTTCACTTTCGGCACCTATAGCCACTAAACTATGAGGAATTTGGAGATGATGCAAACTGTTTTGTGAAATTTTGTCGTAGATTCTAAATTAAAATTTTGGAATCAGATTGCACTTTTTTTCCATCTCCCCTCGAAAATTGGTTTTTAGGAAACAACATTTCTAAAAAGTGACATTCAGATAACACAACTTTTTCCATGAAGGATAAAATTATAATTCTTTCAAATATAGATTTTTAACTCATATCTAGTGCTTCCACTTGGTTAGATAGTTTTTATTGAATATTTTTTTCTTTAATCAAGTTTTGAAGTCAAACCAATTTCAATTCATACATAGTGCGTGTGATAACACGTAATTTTTTTGTATGTATCAAAATTTAGTTTTTCTTTATTAGTTAGATCAAGGACTTCAATATATGGTGCACTCATATTTTTCAATTTTTTTTGATAATCTTCTATTTTCCACATGTGTTGAAGAAAGAGCTTGATTTTAGTGAAAAACCTACATTCACAAGAAATAAAAATAAATATAATAATAAAATTAAATTTATTTAAAATTATACTATTTGGGAAGCTTATAATAAGGACTACATACTTACAAAAAAAATTTTAAATGAATTCATTTGATCCCCCAAAAGGTAAATCAAAAGTGGTTTTTTATCAACATTTTGATAGGTGTAAAGGAGACTCTGTTATAGATATGGTTTAAAACTAGTGGGGTTCTATCCAAGGGGGTTTGATTTAAGGTAGTTTGATCAAACCCTCTTCAATTGGAATTCTTTAAATGAAAACTTTTAAGGCTTAAATCATTATATTTTCTAAAAATATGTGATTTCAGCAAAAATTAGAATCTCGAAATTGTAAACCAGCTTTGTGGGTTTTCTTTTAGGATCAAGATGCTATTCCTATTGAAGTACTGAGTTGGGACCCTAGGGTAAGGTGGATTTTTACTAGAATTTGGGTGAGGTGGTGTATTGAAATTGTTGGGAGGTATGGAGGTTGTAAAGGGACCACCAGCTTATCTATTTCTCAAGTTCCAGGGGATTGCACATTGATGGAACATATGAACCTCGTCGACATGTTGTTCTTTTTTCATCTTTAGGTCCATTATCTATTGAATCAAACATTTGAGATAGAGTTTCTCCATTACATACCTTGTTTGATTCCCCTAGATTGTTTGCAGCTTCTTTCTCGGGATCATTCTTGTCACTTTGAGGGAAGGGCACCTAATTGACAACTAGAACTAAGCCATATGGGTCTAAGTGAACTATTTCTCTGAAACTTGAGCTATCAATAGCATTTTTCACTTCTACTTGGAATATTTCCACTACGGTTTCAAATTATGGACACTCGAGTTCAAAATGCCTACTGGTTTGATGGATTCTAAACCATCCTGATAGGGTCGTCTCAGCCAAGTAGACTCCTCTTATTCACTTATCTGTACCTCCAAGTAGATAAAGAGGTGTTGGCACTCATCCATTGTTTTTCCTAGTGTTCCATGTTTTATTCTGCCTTTGAGGTTGTCTTCTTTCAAAGTTCTGCCCAAAATTCTAACCACGTTCATAGTTCTACCCTGATGGTGGACCTAGATCATGGTTATCCCTATGGAAATTGGCCTAACTGCTCCTTGGAGATGCTTGTAGCTAGTTATTTTAGTTCCTCAATTGAGTGACCTTGGTGGAAAAATTCTTTACTAATTCAACCAACTCATCAATTCACTCCTTATCTACACTGCTTTGCATTGATATTAAATTTTGTATGAAGAATGCATGAGCTATAGACAAATTTTGTTGGGTAGCTGAAAGTTTTGAGCTTTGCAAGTGTGAAGGAACTTGGGGCTGTTGTGGATAAGTTTGATGATTTTTTAGCACTCCTTTATTGTTTGGTCTAGAATTCCATGTTCTATTATGCCTTTGAGGCTATCTTCATTCAAAGTTCTGCCTTGATGGTGGACCTGGATCACGGTTATCCCTATGGAAATTGGCCTGAATGCTCCTTAAAGATGCTTGTAGCTGGTTATTTTGGTTCCTTAAGTGAGTGACCTTGGTGGAAAACTTCTTTACTAATTCAGCTAACTCATCAATTCACTCGTTGTCTACATTGCTTTGTGTTGATATTGAATTTTGTAGGAAGAATGGATAAGTTGTAGAAAAATTTTCTTGGATAGCTAAAGTTTCATAGGTTTGCATATATGAAGGCACTTGGGGCTGCTATGGATAAGCTTGATGATTTGAGGCTTGTAAGTAACTTGGCACTGATGTGGATTGGTTCATTGTAGGCCCTGGGTGTGGCACTATGGGCAGCTACAAGACTGGGTTCATCAATGGAGTTTGATGAGCCAAGGTGTGAGTGAGTCCGTGAATTTTCCCAGGGTTGGAAGTAGGTCCCAATGAGGGAAATGGACCTACTACATGCTACCCCAAGTCAATGCTTTCTTTGACTACTTTTGCATAATCCTCCACCAAACTTGTAGGTGGTTGATGCATGCATTTAACCAAGGTGGATGTAGGATTATCGAAAGTAGCATAATATACCACTTTGGTTGAGGCATCATTGATTACATAAGGTGGATGAAACTTCATGTACGCTTGATGAAATATATTATTGAATGAGTTGATCAGCTCATTAACTTCCCTTCTTACAGACATAAACTATTGATACAAATTCACGGGGTTAACTGGGACTTTAAATTTTTGCAAGAATGTGTTCTTCATGAGGTCCCAAGAGGTGAAGGAGCCTATATGTAAATTTATGTACCAATAGAATGCTTCATCTCCCAATGAATACAGGAAGAGTCTACATGCAACATCTTCATGCTCGATCTGCATGTCCTTCAAGGCTGTTTGGAAAATCTTGATATGTTATTTTGTTGTCCTTTGAGGATCGTTTGGATGGAACTTGGAGCATAATCCTTCTAGATTCTTGGGCATGTCATGGTAGTCATTGAAGGACAAGGGTGATGGATTATTTCCCAACCAATCCATTAGTGGTGGTGGGTATAGTGATGGCTGAATTGTAGCAATCTATATCTGAGGTAGGACAACAACTATAATGCCTTGGATGTGGCTAGTGAATGGAGAAAAGGCTAGTTGAAGTGAAGGAGAAGATGGAGATGGAGGGGATGAAGGGCGAGTGGGTGGTATTGATGCTGAAACTTCCCCTTTGTTGGCTCTCTTATCCCTTGTAGGGGTCTTTAGTTCCTAAAATTCTCCCTTATCTAGTGCAGATCTAGTTATTTTGTGAAACCTTTGGGGAGAGAATGACCCAATCCGATCTAGCTTCATCCAACTTCCCTCCTTCTAGTGCCATTTTTATTGATGGGTTTTTTTGAACTTCTCAACACAAAAGAAAAACAAGTGTGATGTCTCTCTTGAAAGGTAAAAATCTACAACTAAAATTTCAAAGAATCAGCCCAAGGTCTCCTGGGTGTTAGGTCATAACTTTGCAAAAATACCTTAGTTGTTTGATGTGATTTGTTGGTAATTACAAGGGGAATTTATGGTGACTAAGCATGGAGTTTCATGTGTCTATTATGAAGTTTCAAAATTCTAGAAATGGATGAACAATGACAGTAGTCTAAAACTCTTCTTATTCATTAGATATGGCATTGTTATGATGGTGTAATTATATGTTTAACTCAAATTTAAAAGAAAATTCAAAAGGATAGAGGTTTTAGAAGTTTTCCTAACTTTGAAACTATGTGTAAGAACTTATGAAAAGCAACAACAGGGTCAAGAGAGTAAACATTGCACAAAAGAGAGAGACAAGATGAGAGAATATGATTATTGTATTCTCAATATGCATGAAGATAGACTATTAAAAGCATGTACAAGGCTTGCTTATAAAGACAAGCTAGGACACAATGAAGGGACATGAATGAGACAAGTGTCCCAATCATGTGTAGGGTAGGTAGAAAGACATAATAGATAATTCCATGAAAAGTGGATCTCCCAGCTAACGTGGAATCATCATGCCACAAAAAGTGGAGATAAAAAGGTGATAACTAGATCACACCACAAAGAGTGGAATTTCTCCTACACACACTTCCCTAAGTGTCCAACTCATATCTATCAATGTATGAACAAACCTAGATGCAAGGAGCAAATAACTAGGTGTCACAAGTGCAACCTATAATGATATGCATTCCCTAAGTAAGCTTAAGTAAAGTGTAATAAGTAAAATACTTATTTACACCAACACCCCCCCTTAAGTGCAACTTGTGGAATGAAGACTCAAGCTAACCATGCAAGATAAGATGTAAGATGGGTCCCGAAAACTAGGCCATGTTAGGTACCCATGTACAAATGCAATGTAATATCTCACAAGCGAGGAAAGGGAGAAAACCTCATGGGAAAAAATCCCCCTAAAAAGAGATAAGAAAACAAATGAATGTACAAATGTAGAAGGACAGAACCCCAAGATGAGGAAAAAGTCCCCCCATGAAAGAGAATGAAAGAGAGACACGGTAGTCCCCCCTTAATGTACAATGTTCACCCATGGAAGATGCTCGAGAAGGAATGAAGAAGCTGCTCCAAAAGCATCAAACAATGTTCCTCCCCTTAGGAAGAAACAATACCAAAGGTGCATGAATGAAGTCTCCCCAACCCACAAGTGAAGAAGGAAGAACCCTCAAAATGTAAGGATTCTTTGAAAGCTGCTCAAATTTCCTTGTGTTGATTCTGAAAGATGCCTTTCCCAAACCATGTGAAGCTACAATGGCAAGTGCAGTGGTCACAGTATAGTCACTTCCTGGAGCCTGTGAGAGCCCCTTTGCAACAACACTCTCATCTGCTGAAAAAGACAACTCAAGATCTAGCAAAGATGAAGGTAGAACATACTCCAAAGATGATGTCTCCTCAAGAGAGAAAGTTGCCTCCTCACATACATCCACAATCACATCAACCTCAAAAGACTGATCATGTAGAGGAGGGTCAGAGTGTTCCCTCACAACAACTGAAGAAGGATCACCTTCATTAAAGAGAAGATGTAAGTAATCAAATGTGTCTCCCAAATCTTCAATGTAGGACTCCACAAACAAGCTGCCAATGTCTATTAAGTGTCATCCCATGAAAATGTTGTTGGAAGACAAGGTATGCACTGTTGCACTGAATCACAAGGCACTGAAACTGGAAAAACACAAGTATCATCAAGTACATTAGTCAATGTAGGAGATGGAATATCATCATTAGGCTCAAGAACCTCAGGAGTAGTGAGTACTCCAAGATTCAAGTAACCATACTCATTCTCCTCAAGTGTTTCCACACTAGGGTGAACTGAATCATCAGTAGGAGAAAAATATGAGAAGGTGTAGAACCGTGAATGATGATCAACCTCCCCAACTGCAACAAGAGCCATGCTATGCAAATCCCAAACAATGACAAAATCTGGTGTGAATTCTACACTCTTTCTTGTACCACTATGTGTAATTTGATAGTTGGAAAGGATGTTCCTTGACAAAGTAGGCACACATAGAACATCATTAAATGCTCCACCTTCAATGCCAATAGACCCCTTCCCACAAACTACCAAAGAAGTGTTGTTGGCCATCAAAATGGGTGGTGATGAAAAAGAATCAAATGAAGAGAACATATCCTTGGAAGAAGTCATATGATGTGAAGCTCCTGAATCAAGGATCCACCTATCTAAATTGGAATCTGCAATTGCAAGAAATGCTTGACCCTTACATTTCTCATGTTGAGATGATGTAGATGAAGAAGATGAGCTTGATGTTGTTTCCATGAGAGTCGTGCTTTTTCCCTTAGAAGTAGAGGTGGAAGGAGATGAGTCCTTCTCCCAATATGCATTTGGCAAGTTGATGTTGTTCTTCTTAAGGATGTTTTTCAACTCATCAATTTGCTTAACATGACAACGATGCTCCTCATGACCAAAATTTTTGCAATATGCACATGTTGGTTTCTCCTTCTTTCTTGAATTGTTGTTCTTTGAAGAAAATGATGACGAGCTTTGTGGTGGAGTGGATTTTTTGTTCTCTCCTCGTGGATTTGGTGAAGATTGCTTTTGGCCTTTACCTTTTCCTTTCTTGTTGTTTCCATGATTGACCACCAATTCTTTTGAAGTTGAAAACTTGAGAAGACCCATTTTCATCAACTTATTTTTCTCAAGAATCAAAAGATCTATGAGAGCCTCAAAAGATGGTGTTTTAAAGTTGCTAATTGTCAATTGTTGAGTCTGAAAACTTGAAAAAAAGGTAGCATACTCTATTGGAAGCTTTTCCAACAAGTTGAAGACCAATTGATCATCCTCTTTCTCAATACCACAATCTTTTAGTTGTGCTCTTAGCTCATTTTCCTTAGTGACATAATCTTGAATGGTTTCAAAATCCTTGGGATCAAGGCTTAGGATATCATGTTCAAGCTTATACCCCTTAACCTTATCAACCTTTTCATACACAATAGCAAGCTTATCCCAAGCTTCCTTGGTTGTAGTACATTTATCAACATGAAAAATGAGATCATCTGAAATGAACTTTCTAATTGTACCCAATGCCATAGAAGTTTTAGTAAGCCAATCCATATATGCAGTTGGATCTACCTTAGGATCCGATGGTGCAGTTATGGTTCCATCAATATAATAAATTAAACCTCTTTCCATTAGTTTACTCCATGCACATACTTTCCATGTAGCATAATTATGTGCAGTTAAGGGTGGAACTTTAGATGAACCCATGATGGAATGAAAGAGAAAAAGAGAGAAAATAGGCACAATCACACAAGATACACCCCCCCCCAAATTCACTCAATCAAAGTACCCCCAAAAAGATGATTTTGGAACTTTATAATTTAGTGCGTGTACAATAGGCCACTTGCAACTTGGCTAAGTGGACTTATGATTTCTAATTTACAACTTGCCACAAATAGGCTGAGAACAAACTAGAACAATGAAGCAAAGACCTAAATTGAGATCTATGCAATACAAGTGCCAAATAGGCCAAAAAAGGACCATATGCTAAAAGTACAAAATCCACTCAAGATCACTTCAAACTGATTGCATATTCAAGAAGTAGACAAAAATCATGCACTTTCAAAAAAAATGGCACCTGAAAAGGAGTTCGTATGTGCCTGAACGGAGCCCCAAAAGTTGCAGAAATGAGGATTAGACAAGTACAGTGTTGAAAACTAAAATTCTTGAAGCTATGTCCACCAAAATAAAAAACCGAGCACATGGCTGCGAAGTACACAAAAAATTAGCCCAAATAAAAAAAAATTGCTCAAAAAACGGAGCTAAAATGAGCAAGATATGGGCATTTGAAGTAGACTGCAAAATTGAAAACTCCATTGGTGAGGAAATTTTTGAACCTATTTGGCGTAGTGTTGATGTCAAAAACTTAGTAACATAAATTTGATGGTCATTTTGGCCATCGAGTATGTCACAAAAGGAAAAACTTAAATCTGACATGCAAATGGGTGATCTTCTTGATTTTTGCATGGTTTCGGAGATTGGAAAGCCAGTGCTTGGTACTAGAATATTCCTCCGTCCAAATTAGCTGCCCGAAATCTTCAAACTGCCTACCAATGGAATCTTGCTAGGAATATTCTGTTGACTACTAGTAGAATCTAAGAGAGTCTGTCAGAATCTTCAGTAACCGCCAGATTTTCTTGAATGTCACTGCTGATGTGATCTTTTCTGCCGAAAAAGGAATCTCGGTCTGAGATTTTTTGAATTTTTAGTTTCTTGAAAGGCCAGCCTCTAGAGCTGATGTGGCCGGGATTTTTGTGACCACCGTTAAGGAAGAATAAATGGATATGAGGAGTTCAACCTTTTCAGTAGCAGGATTTCTAAGACTTTCTGAAAGAAAAATTGGCCCGATGCTTGAGAGTGGGGCGTGGGTACAATGGCGTAAAATGTTGAAGGATGGGGCCCACGAGGAGATGTGGGGCCCGACTTGGGGCCTAGCTACCCACCATGCGGCAACAACAACTGAGAGAGGAACCTTGATACCACTACTTGAGGTCCTCTGAGACTTTACGAGTCACGATACTTGCTTATATTTTTTGATTTTGAATTAAAAACTTTAAGAAAATAAACAATACAAATCTGTGATTTTTTAAAATTTTGATTTATAAAAAATTTAAAAAACAATACATTTTAAATTTTTTATAAAAACTTTTATAATCAATTTCAATATGGCCGATTTACAATTTTTCAAAATATTTTTAAAAATTGGAAATTTTTTGAATATATTTTTTTTCAAAACTATAGAACAAATTTAGAAAATTGAAAAATACCGAAATAAGAAATTTTTTCAATCTAGAGCTCCCGATGTCTGATTTTGATGAAACAAAAGGCTATCTTGACTGAAAACAACCTTCTAAATCCAAATTTTAGGTCAAATCTCATTTAGGACACACCAAAATGCTACTACTCCTCATATTTTCCTCTTGACCACCTTCACACGAACTAAGATCTGCCAATAATGGCTATGCAAAGAACCTCCAACCGCTCTGATACCATGTAAGAAATTATGAAAAGAAACAATAGGGTCAAGAGACTAAACATAGCACAAAAGAGAGAGAAAATATGAGAGAATATGATTACTGTATTCTCAATATGCATGAAGATAGGCTATTACAAGCATGTACAAGGCTTTCTTATAAAGACAAGCTAGGACACAATGAAGAGACATGAATGATACAAGTGTCCCAATCATGGGTAGAGTAGGTAGAAAGAAATAATAGATAATTCCATGAAAGGTGGATCTCCCAGCTAAAGTGGAATTATCATGCCACAAAAAGTGGAGATAAAAAGGTGATAACTAGATCACACCACAAAGAGTGGAATTTCTCCTACACACACTTCCCTAAGTGTCCAACTCATATCTCTCAATGGATGCACAAACCTATATGCAAGATGCAAATAACTAGGTGTCACAAGTGCAAACTATAATGATATGCATTCCCTAAGTAAGCTTAAGTAAAGTGTAATAAGTAAAATAATTATTTATACCAACACTATGATCAACTATAACAATAGCTAATTTTGCAATAGACAAACTTCCCAAACTTTTTTTTTTAACTAAGGACAACCTATAGTGTCACATAACTAGTGCAATCTTCTAAGGATCTTTGTATATTTTTGAATTGTGCATTCACCTATTTAGCATGAACATACAATTGAACTTAAGTGCAACATATAAAACAACTCATACTAACTTTACACACCTATTTTTCATCAACAAATTACAAAAAGTATGAGCTAGAAGTGTATCAAATACTACAACATACATCCACCATTAAAGTTGAACAATGACTATAAGCTGAAAATAAACTTAAACTTAAATGAACAATGTTGATACAAACTTTTGGAGGCTGAATCATGCACACATAATGAATAATACACAAGAAACAACCAACTCAAATGCTTTTCTCATATATTGCAGCAAAATGCCTTTACACAACAACTCATCTCTCTCTTTGAAAATGAGAGAATGCCCCTATATATAGTTTTCGAAAAGTAGAATGAATAGTCAAGATTTCTTTACAATGAATTGATTAGATTCATTCTAGTTTATGGTTTTCACATCACCCAATAAAAGTACAAAATTTACAATATAAAAATAGGCTATTTTGTCTTTTGTCTAATTTTTCTTGTACCCTATTTTTTCCTCTAGCTGATTTTGTCTTTTTAGCTACTTTAGAAAGTATCAGTCTTCTATAATGGGGTTTCCAGTTTCCTTTTGTAATGTAGCATATTCAAAAAACTTTCCAATTGTAGCCAACAACTTATTTTCTTTAGAGAGGTCGGATTTTGAGATCAGGAAGGAAACTCTCTTGAATCCTTCCACCAATTTATCCCTATGTTTTATGCACTTTGGTCCTGCTCTAATCATTTTCTCTAACTCTGAGAAGGCTTGTGCAAAAAAATCCATGAAGTCCTCTAACAAAGTGTCATTGGCCCATTGCTCCATTCTTTTGTGAAACTCACACTTGATAGCCTCTCAAACTAGATCCAATGCAGGCATCTCATATCCTATCATCAGCTTTAAAAATTCATCACATCGAATAGGATGATCCATAATTCACTCATGATTGGCCTCTAATTACAACAAGAACTTCTCCAAAACTCCTTTTCTATATTCAAAATTTAGTAACCATGATTTAGGTAGCCAGTGGTCCTCTTTTGGTAAGGCCAACTCCTTTTCCTAGATCTCCTAGGAGAGCTTGAGAATGCTCTCTAACTTCGGCTATGTAATTCTATAGAGCTCAAGAAATTCCTTGCAAATCTCCATCACTTGCTCCACTTCTTTCTACAAGACCTGATATTCATTGTGCATTTTGGTTGCATAATGAATTCCCTTGTCTCTCACGTCAATGACTCTTTTGAACCAGTTAGAAGTAGACTTGATCTAGTTCCTTATTTTCTTCACTTTATTAACATCCTCTTTTGACAGCAAGGTAGGAACATGTGATTCTATTGGAGCTTATTCTCCTAATGCTTTCTATTAATGTATATAGGCAATTAGTTTTACCACTTGTTATTTCAACTCCTCCTTTGTCGATTGATCTTTTTTCATTTGTTGGAGGATGGTGGAGACAGATCCTTGGAATTCATCAATCTTCTAAGCTTGAGATGTTGGACCCAAATTAATGGTGGTTACTTGATAATCCTTACCCTAAAGGGTGTTTACATCTTTGCTCATGGTAGGAGTAGCTACTTGCAATATTCTGGAGCCTGAAGTGTCTATAGTAACAATGAGACCTGACACTAGTAGAATTTGGAAAATAAATGACTATTTGACTAAAAATTTTAGTCATGTGACTAACACTAGTAGAATATTGCAAATAAATTACTAATTTGGTCATTGGGTAAAATGACAACTAAATGACTAAATAAATGACTATTATCAGACAAATAAAAATGACTAAATAAATGACTATTACTCCTCTATTCTTTTTCCTTTCAAATTTGATCATAATCCATAGAGCTAAAGCCCCCCTCATGGTACCCCTACCTAAGCTTGTTCCCCTCCCAGGGGAAGGTTCTTATGCATTACTCACCCATTCGCCATTGGAAACACCACTTCCTATCTGACTTGCATGTGTTAAGCATGCCACCAACGTTCATCCTAAGCCAGGATCAAACTCTCAATGAAATTTAGAGTTTCATTACTTATTACTTATAGCTCCCTTTTTCGTGGATGAAGTTATTCACAAATTATCTATCATCTATATAATATTAAGTCATCTATTTATATAGATTCTATTAAGTCATGTATATAATATTATAATATTATAATATTATATAATACTATATTATATTATATTATAATATAATTTTTATATTATATAATAGTATTATATTATATTATATTATAATATTATATTATAATATAATATTATAATATTATATAATATAGTATTATATTTATATTATATTATTAATATTCCAAATAAAAAAAATTGCATAATGGGTGCCATATTTACCGCCAGTCATTTTCATTTTTAGTCGATAGGCTATTCATTGTGGGCACAACCCACTTATTTTGTCTCATGCCTAAATAGTTTTGCTGAGAATTATTTTTTTTCTTTCACGCCTAAATACATTATTTTTGAAAAATAATTTCCCCCCTACATAAGAGTTTGACTATTAATGGATCTCCTGCATTGTGTTCAACCGGGTCTTTGGCCGATGAAGAGGGAGTTGAGGAGTTCGTGGGATCTAGATGTTGAATGTATTAGATCCACATGCCAAATGGTGGTCATTCGAGAGAGGTTGTGTTGAGAGGGTTTCATAGGTGGAGGATCTGTTTGTGTGAGAAAAAATTGCATGATTTATGTGGGAAAAATGGACACAATTCAAATAGTTGACCGAAACCATTGCTGGTGGTGGCCATGTGTGAAATACACCAGAAATTTTGCCACAACAACGACTGCCAATAAAGCCGCAACAAACTTGTGTGACCCACATTGATCAAAACTCCTTATAAAATCAAACATCACCAATGAGTATTTGGAGGTAAAACAATTGCCACATTTTCACTTCTTTGGCAAATATTGCCCTTTTCAGATTACCAAATTTTTGTTGGGTATCATTTTTTTCGAGTCCTATATTTTACATTTCTCATTATTTTTTCACCAGTGTGAGGATTGTTTGAGGTTTCTAGAACTATTGAGATTGATACCCAATAGCCAAACTGCTATTTTCGTTTACTATGAAGAGATTGAAGTAGCAAGTGAAGGGATATTCAACTCATCTGCCAATATTCTGCCTTGCTAGGGTTTCACCTAGAATCTTGAGGTAATTCACTTGGCTCAGTTTCATTTTTTAATTTCTCCACAAACATGAAACAATTTTTTTTCATTTTTTGACTTCTGAATTTAAGTGGATTCTTTGATTCTTATGCATTTGGCCATTAATCATTGATTTTGAGAAATAAAAGGCCATGAAATTTATTGTCATTTTTGTTTAAATCTAGAAGTTTCCAAGAACAACATTATGTTGATATGTTCTATAGTTGTATCTAATGGGCACATACACAATTTTTGGAGCTTTTACTTTGTTCTCCTCCTTTGCATCGCCTTGAGGTATCTTCTCTTATTTCTCGCCCTCCCTTTTTCTCTTCTTTTAGGTTCAGCCATATAGGATCCACATCCCCTATCATAGTGATCTTGTTTTCTTTCATGTCCATTGCCATAGAATCAGCTTCTACATTATAAACCAAATCAGGGTCATATGCCTATAATACACACATGCATCCATATACTTACACAAAGATAGAATTGAAACAATTATAGCAATGATAATGGCCATTGGGGCTTTAGCTCTGGTAAGCAGCAGTAACACACTGCCCTAGTGAGAGTGAGGTCAGCAGTATGAACCCTGTAGGTGCCCACTCATCCATCAGTTTAAGGGAAAATAGAGAGAACATTCAGATAAAGTATTAAGAAAATGAACAATGAAAATATTAGGACACTATTACTGAGAAAAACTGTAAAGACTATATGATACCAACGTATGATGGTGGAGGTTTTTCTCCTTTCCCTAGTAAAAAGGGAAGATATTCTTCACTAATATTTAAAAAAAAATCAAAATTGAAAATAGCAGCATTACTGACATAAATTATGAAATTTCACATTTATAAATGTCTCTTACATCAAGAATATAGTTAACATTACAAGATAAACATTGGTGAACAATAAAGATTACAATCCTATTTATATATATGAGCACTTAAAGAATCTATGTTAATCAATATTTTGATGAGTATCTACTTCATAAAATTCATCTTTGTCCAACACTCTTTGGATAGAAAAGATATTCCTTTGAAGCTATGCCATTTAAACTATAATTTGAGAAAGTTTTATGTACACCCTTTTTTCAATTTTGGAAAGCAAAAATAGTTTCTCAAAACGGTACATGTTTTGAAAGGACAAATTTTTAAAAGATAAGAAAATGAGTAAACAAAGCAAACAAAAGAAAAATGAACATATATGAAAGTCACATGTGTGAAAGTGCAATGTATACACGTTGAGTACATGTGCAGTGGCCCACAACTTGGGCACATGTGAGGGAGGCTGTGAAATACATAATACATATGCATTACACAAAAAGCTTCCATTTAAGAGAAGGACTGCTTAATGAAGCACAAAGCTAATGAAGATAAAATCATGAGATCGAGACTGGTAACAAACATTGCAGGTTGGTAAACACCCTTTGTTGCTTCTTTCATCATGCTTCCCATATTTCAACAGCTTATTGTACATCATGGGCCCAAGTCCTAGATTAATTAGCTTGTGAATCCAATATTTTTTGAGCATCATCTTTCTTGTTAAATCTTCCATCGATGTAATGAATAATAAATTGACTAAAGATGTTGATACCAAATGCTAATGAGTTATGTTTAGATAAGCATCCATGTATTTGTAAGGAATTGACAACATACAATGAACAGGTATATGAGTTCTAGATTTTCAACATTTTGAAGAAAAATGAAGTTACTCAAAGCTATTTTTTCTGAGGCTTACCTATAACCTAGGCCATTTTTGAGGCTTACCTATAACCCAGGACAAAATGCATATTGCACCAACTATGGAAGTTGAACAAAGTTTAAACCTATTGATAGAGCATCATGGAGTTTAAAACTAGAAGAGGTTTCTTTTGGTTCCATGTAGGTTGTCTTTGTAACACACAATACATGTAGGACAAGTATTAGTAGTGAGCAAATTCCAATTGAGATCAGCTTTAGGACTACTACATATTCAAATGTATAAGATAATAATAATTTATCTTATACAAGTTTAAGAATTTTGTTATACAATTGCTATAACAGTTAGTTGGGATAGTTAAAAGAAATATGAGCATATTATTGTATCCTATAAAAAAAGTTGAACTCTGCTTCCTCTGTATCTATGGTGTATTTTTGTAACAATGTTTTCATGATGGAGCCATGGAACAATACTATAGTCTATAACCTAAGTTTGATACTAGTCAAAAATAAGAATGATAAAGAAACTACCATGCTCCCTCCAAGAACTTAACTTAACTCCAAAAATTCCATACCTAGACTTTCACCCAAGTCTATGCACATTAAGTATAGAATGAGTTACCTAGAAATAGGAAGATAAATTTTATGTTATCAACATTTAGAGGAAAATAGTCCTTATCCTTTGTTTGTAAATATTTGTCAAACTTGCAACCACATTATTTGATAAAAATATTACTATCGATTATGATTTGGTGATGTCCATACACTGTTTGAAATTTCCCATTTTCACATAAGCTGGAAGATGTCGACATAGGTTGATTTACCACTTTCATTTACTCGAAATTTTCTTATACCTTTTCAATAAGCCCTTTTTGTGGCCGATAGTTATAGAATGACTTGCCTAGAAATAGCCAGTAATTTTTATGGTTTCAACATGTAGTGAATTAAATGAATTTATTATTATTATTTTGGATAAGACATAACCTTTTTCAATTTGGCTTTAAGGCTGAGTTAGGGGGAGTGTATAGAGGATTGCATTGAAGTTTGATGGTTACAACATGTGGTGATGAAATTTATATTGACTACCATTAGAAATATCTAAATCAAGAAACCTCCTGCGTACTTTGGCTCCCTTCTCCCTTGTAGTTTCTTCCATCCAGTTAATTCATTCACTTTCATAGTCTTACATAGCTGATAGCCTAAACAATTTGAGCATTGGCATTAAAATCATGGTTGTACATATCTATGAGAAGTAAAAGCATTGGAGTGCTTCCACATTTACCATAAGACATTATGTGCCCATGCAAATGAATTTTCCTAGTAGAAAATGCTAACATGGCCCAACCTATGGCAGTTGCTTCAACATGTTGACCACCAAAAGGATGCTGATCTGGTACCAAATTTTTGATAACTGATTTTGCAACTGCTTCAAAACTCAAAAGAAGCTTACATCTCGTATTTACCTGTACAAGCAAATTTGTTAAGAAAAGGAAAAAAAAGATGCAATTGCAAACAAGCCAAAATAGAATTTCCTCCCCCTTAAGATCATGCTAGGAATTCCAAACATCAAATTGATAATTCCAAGTTATACTATCTACAAATCATGCATCTAGTAAAAACATTAGATTGGAATATCCAAAGAGGAATTATTGACATAACAAATACAAACTATTAAAAAAGCAATACAAATATACCTGGTGAATCAATGGAATGTATTCAAAGCTTCGTATTTCCTCCCTAGAAAAGAAAATGGACACATTAAAATCTTGAGGTAAGTTACTGATGTATAGCCACCAGAAAGAACCCACTTTTCCTCACTCTCTAAAAAGCTTCAAACCTAATCTCAACATCCACAACTCTTTTGTCACATGTTCTCCACCCCTCATCCATTCTACCTATTCTACAATACAAACATTTGAAATAGAAAACATGGAAACAAAAGAACAAACAATTTAATACATGATTTCTAATGGATGTAAATTGCAACGAGTGTCACAAAAACGTATATCTACATCCTTCAGGTTGTTATACAATCATTCTATTTTGTTTGACCTATAGTGCTAAGCAGTTAATTGTTGGTTTGTATTATGTTGTACTCCTAAAAAAACAACATTTTAATGACTTTATTCCATCAAAATCCTTTGCTTGGAAAATTCAAATCACTATAATTTCCCATCTACAGGATGATTTATGTAGATTTATCAGAGTAAGGGGATCATTGCTAGTACAAAGTGGAGTAGATGAGAAAAGGAAAACACAATTGAAGGAGAATGTATGAAGTAAAAGATCCTTATGATAATTGGTAGTTCACAACAAAGTAAAAATTTCTAATTTTATTATTAAATTATCAATTTATTAATGTTTGTAACTTGTAAATTATTTTCATTTTTCGTAATAGTATTCTCTCTTTCATTTGAATCTTATGTTTTATTGAAATTGTTTTAGATATGTTTGTTTCTTTATCTCACTTGTTATGTAGGTCATTAGATATATTGAATCTCCTAGTCTTGAAGAGATTTTTGAAACATTTAACAACATGCTTGGACAAATAAAACAAACAATTCATAGTAAGGATCCTAACTTGAGATTGCATGAGGAGTATAATGGGCCCATTGTGATGGAATGGTGGAACTCTAGGAACACTGAGATCTAATATTATAATAGGTGTTAAGTTGTCATTGTTGATTTGAATGCAACTATCATATTTAGCTTACAATGTCTTGTGTATAGTGTAGATGAAGTAAATTGTAGTATTGTTACTATTAATTGCAGATTTTGTATTATACATTGTAGTGAAGTGGGTCTTGTAGTTTTGTAACACCCCTCTTCTAATTTATCGAGTCATTTTTGTTTTTGAAACTAAATCCTACTTTTATGTGTTCTTGTATTGCTCAATCTCTACATTTAACTAAATAGCATAAACATAATAGTTGTCATAGATTTTATTTAAGCTAATTTGTATTGCATACTAAAAAAAAAACCTTTAGTTTTGTTCACTATGTATAAACTACTCAAAAATACATATACTTGATGGACCTGTGAATCTAGTTTATAATTCACTTGATTTGATTTAAAACCATTTAGAATTGTAAAAGTTATTGTAAATTCACTTCAAACGGGTTGAAACCCTATTCTAGGATAACAGTGGGACTTCAAAATTGTGTTTCCGGTAAGAAAGTCTAAATATTGGTGATTAGGTTTCTTTTTGTATAGTCTTTCATGTTTCAAAGATTTAAATTGAGTGATGATGGTTAGCATGTGAAAAATTAATGCCCTAGATCTGTATTTACATGAAAAATATGGAATTTGATAGAGAATAGTCAAAAATTTGTGTTTTGTTGATGTAAAGGATGTTCTACTTAGATTACAGTGAGTTAGAAGGTTGTAGAGATGTATATTGAAGTCTCTCTAAGAAGGTTTGGTGATTCATAAGCTTTGAATGCACTTTTGTATACTGTCTTGTAGATACATTGTTATGACAGTCACATTTTGGAATCAATAATGCAGGGTTTGAATGGGTGTTTGAAGAATTAACGAGAATAAAGGTTGGGGAATGATTTCATTATGTTGTATAGGAATTTTTAGACATGTATGAGACTTTGGTAATGAGGATTGGGCTTGGATTTTGAATTTGTCTTGTGTAGGTGGCCTAAATGGGCATAGTGGTTGATTAAGATAGTCCACTTTTGATAGTTCTTATATTGGAGTTGTTTATGTTGGTGAAAGGGTTTTGGGTCATGTATTTTGACGTTTCTTTAGGTTTTTTGTGAATTCAATAAGAGGTGTGTGTGCCTTAATCTCAGTTTGAGTACTTTGAAACAAGGTTTTGTGAAGAATGTGGAGTCCTAGTTGCAAGGATAGTCAAGAATTGGTTGTGTTTTTGACAAGTTGAGTTTGGTGAAGATTCTTGTGCTCCTACATTGCATCAGTATCCATCTTTAATAGATTAGTCAAGAGTATTTTCTAGAACTCCTATATTTCTAATGGAACTTTCCAATGATTGTGAGGAATACACATCACCACTGTGAACAAGTGAGCATGTTTTCATCGGTCTATCAGTTGAGCTATGAGGGGAGTTCCCCTGATGTAGTCTTGCGAGGGGTGCTGCCCCTCAACCCCAGTAGGAGCACCGCCTCCAGAGCCCCATGAGGGGCACTGCCCCTCGACCCCACTGAGGGAACTTCCCCTTGACCCCTGTGATGGGTGCTTCCCCTCAACCCTACTGGGGGCGTTGCCCCCAAACCCCCATGAGGGGCACTACCCCTTGACCCTGCTGGGGGTGTTTTCCCCAAACCCCCATGAGGGGCATTGCCCCTCGACCCTGCAAGGGGTTTTTTCAATCCTAGCTTAGGAAGATCTAATGATATTCAATTAATCTACAATGTTGTAATCAATTACACCTATAAGACAAGTCACATGCTTGACATTAGGGAAGAAGGTTAAGTAAGGGTTTTCAATGCTTATTTGTAGCATCTAGTGAGCACTATTAGTGAAAATGTTTGGAGTTGATATTAAGAAGTATGTACAACCCTCATCCACTAAACTTCCATGGCTGCATGCACAAAGAATACAAAAAAAGCTTACAATGTTAGGATATGTTTCATAATGCTTCATTAATTCAAATGTTTTGAGAGCATCCTTGCAAAATACATTTTGTGCATATCCTGCAATTATTGCATTCCATGAGATGACATCTCTTTGAGGCATTCCATCAAAGTGTTCAAATGACTTGTGTATGTTTCCACATTTTTCATACATGTCTAACAGAGCATTTCCAACCATAATATTTGACAAAAATCCCCCATCCATTATGCTCTGATGGATGTTCACACCTTGCTCCAAAGCTCCCATTTTGGCACAAGTAGGTAGGATGTTGGCATAGGTTGTGGAATTTGGCTTCACACCTGATAATTTCATTTTCTTGAAAGTTTCTAAACCCTTTTGATTAAATCCATTTTGTGCATATCTTGTAATCATTGTATTCCATGATATGGCATCTCTTTCAGGCATTATATCAAACAGTTCACATGCCTTGTCTATGCTTCCAAATTTTGCATACATGTCTACAAGGGTAGTTTCAACTACAACATCTAACAAAATTCCTCTATTATTTATGCTTTGATGGATGTTCATACCCTATTCCAAAGCTCCCATTTTGGCACAGGCAGGAAAGATGCTGGAAAAGGTTGTGGAATTTAGCTTTATATCTGCCAACTATGTTTGCTTGAAAGTTTATAAAGTGTTTTCAACAAATCCATTTTGTGCATATCCAACAATAATTCCAAGAGATGACATCTCTTCGAGGTATTCTATCAAAAACTTCACATGCTTTCTCTATGCTTCCACATTTTTCATACATGTCAACCAAAGCATTTCCATCTATAATATCAGACAAAAATCCCCCTTCTATTATGCTTTGATGGATGTCCATACCTTGTTCCAAAGATTCCATTTTGGAATAGGAAGATATTTATATCAGATGTCCTTCGTAGTGCTTTACAATGGTTGGCAAGGTTATTTCTTATGAATGAAGTAACAAATTTATAACCTATCAACAAATGTGGTTAAAATTTGTAGGAAACAAATTTGGATTTTGATGAACACAAAGGATAGATAGTTATAAGGGTAAATTTTGGTATTGTGCATAGAGGTATGGAGATAAAGGTAAAGGCTATTTTAGATAACAAAAATATAGTAAATTTGATGCCACGAATAACCCTTATATTAGATATATTCCAACAAATGTGGAGTTGAGATGTGGGAAAGTGTTGTTTTATATGGTTGGCTGAAGATAGTGCCAGAAAACTTATTTGCATGACATTTCTTATGGACTATGGGAAAAATTTATGTTCAATATATTAAGTAAGTAAAAATAGTTAATTCTTAGTACAAAATTCACAATGATAAAGAAATTCCCAAAATTTATATAAGAAAATCTCAATACTAGAGTATTGGTAAATCTACAGAGTAAGCTACTTGTTGGCTACTTATTTTATAGATTTTTTATTGAACAAGGTGAAGGTTATCATCTATTCCATAGAATCTTTTCTTAAATGTATTTCCCACTACTACATTTTGGCTTCTAGGGTTTGTTTTGTATGAGTTATGTATAATGTTGTACTTTGTAGTTAAGGTTGTTTTACTTGAATCCTAGTTGAATCATTTTTTTGTTAACATTGCATCTTTTAGCAATGTCTTTGACTCTTAGTTTTAAAGGATGCTTTTACAAAACACCTTTTCTTGTTACAAAATTAGACTTTAGTAATTGATTTCCAAATGAATCTCAAAAGAAAGAGATAAGATTTTATATTCCTATTTCATATCAGCAATATATGAACAAAGGAATATATATACTGACACCCAATTCACTTTCTACATAGCCCAATAATGGTAGCAATAAAAATACTCAAAAAATGTATTTCAGACTTGTACAGGTGGATAATGAGACAATGTAATGAGCATATATAAAGTGTTTGAACTCAGAAAATGATACAGTGACCAAGTAAACACAATACATGTTTCCAAAATCTGCTACAACAACACTAACATAATTTACATTAATTTTCTATTCATTTATTACATAGATAGCAAGAATCCCAACCTGGTTTGGATGCTGGAGTTGAGACAGTGTTGTCAGTGACCTAGTAGTAGATTTTACCCTTGAATAAGGGCAATGACCAACATTCTAAACCTTCCTGAAGCCACACACCTAGATGGTGATGATCATTAACTTTTCTTTGTCTTTGCCACTAAAGCAAGTCCATAGAATGAAATTTCTCTATCTTAAAATGTAAAAGCATTTTTGCAAATAGTCTATAAGTTTACATTTCCAATACCTTGTATACCTGTCAAATGTGGTTTTCTAAATATTGAAATAGTTTCATTCCCAGTTAAAAAATTCCCATAAGACCAGCAAAACAAAGGTCTTGATATTGATGTTTAATAAAAAAATATGAAAGTATTGCTTTGGAATTTATTGAAATGCTTTTCTTTCTTGCAAAGCAGTAGATTTTGAGGCAGGAATGGAATTTTAACAGAGTGTTTGTTGTTTCCTCTCTTTAATGTGATAATTTTGTATCTTTTCGATGGTCATGTAACTGTATTTCCTTTGTCAAGTTTTTGAGAGTGGGAATCCCAATGCAAAATAAATAGTCATTTCAAACATGGCAACAACTTTTGATTGGATTTTGTTACAGTTTGAGGATTGCTGCTTCAAATCCTCTCTATGCAATTTTTTATGCTTTAGTTCATAAATGATGTAAAGAAAAAACAATTAACACATTACACTATAGTTACTCATTTGAACAAATGCATAATTTCTTCTATTTCTTCCTTTATTTTAGGATCCTTTCACATTTTCTAATTATCATAGAGCAATATGGGAGCCTTTTGATTACTACATGTTTGGACAAAATTACATTCAGCCATTGATTGATTTCAGGTATTGTTGTGATTCTGAAGAAGGTTTTAGTTCTTATTTTTTAATCTAAAAGGATTGATTGTATCTCATAGGAGGGTTTTTGCTTGTAGATTTAAGTAGTATTTGATCACCCCTAACAATATATAGGTAGATTAATTTTCCTCATGCTTTTTCCATTGAATTTTTTTCTATTAACTATCTAGTTTTGACAAATGAATGATAATGTTATTTTGATTTCTGAGACTAAAAATGACATCCTTGAGTAATTTTTGAATGTAAGAGGGGTTGTCTATATGTTAGGATTGCTAGGGGAATTGGATTTCTTAGCAAGAAAATATTTCTAAATGAATTTAGCTCTAACTCTATGGGAAATATGATAGTTTGATAGACACATAATTCTACCTATATGGGAGTGATGACAGCTGGATGGAACATCTAAAGAGGTTCCATATATGCTAGACGAAAGCTACAAGGAAACTAAATTGATATTGTTTGAAGTTTCTTTTTCTTTCTTAGATGTTGAGTCTAATTAATAAGTTTAATGTTGTGTTGCAACTTATAGTTGAGTATGTTGATATGATAAAGGCTAGCATTGTTGATCCTCTAAAAGTTATCAAAATTTCATTAGTTGATACAGAAAGGTAAAACTATTTATCTTTATTATAATTAGTGGAACTTGCAACTACAATATCTGATAAAAATCTACTTCCAAATATGATTTTGATGTGCAAATTTTGAAACCTTATTTTCAGGTTGCAACTCCAAATTGGATAAGTAAAAGGTGAATAACAGTGAGGAAGAGTTTGGAGGAGCCAAAATCAATAGTGGCAGGAAAGTTGTGGATTTGCAAGGGGATTAAATGGGTTGAGCCCCTATAGGAGGTCGTTTCCCTTCCAAAAGGACTATAGTTAAGGAAGGGGAAAATAGTATAAGTATATGAAAATAGGAGTATTCTATTTATATAGTGTATGTAAGTTGTACAGTGTCACTGAGACATTGAATGTAACCAATGAGATTTTGATTTGCCAATAATGCTTAATAAAGTAAATTTTCAGAGTGGTTTTTTCTCCACTAATAAATATTGTGTTGTGGCTCCTCTTGATTTGTAATTTGTTTGTGCTTGTGTCTGATCAATCATATTTGTTTAAGCATTTTAGTCTTCATTTCATGGTGCTTTTTCAACATTTGAATATGTATGATACTTGAAGTTTATATGCATTAATTTGTGAGGATTAATTAAGTTAGATTTGATTTTTAATGACTAAAGTAATGACTAAATACATGACTAAATTAATGAATAAGTATATGAGTAAAGTAATTACTAAATAAATGACCAGTTAACAACAATCAATGAATAAATTAATGAGTAAATATATGACTAGAGAAATCACTACCATGACTAAATAAATGACTAAAATAGTTTAGTCAAAATTTTGGTGGTGTTATAAATGACTACAAATAAACCACTAAAATAGTCACTTGACTAAAATTAATGACTAAATATATGATTAAATAAATAACTAAATCAATGACCAAATCAATGACCAAATTAATGACTAAAATCAATGACTAAAGAAATGACTAAAATTGTTTAGTCATAAATTTAGTGGTGTTATAAATGACTACAAACAAACCACTAATAGTCATGTGACTAAAGTTAGTCATTTATATGAATTTTAGTAGTTTATTTAATCATATATTGATGTTTGTGTACTAGTGTGATCTTTGACTTCTTTTCTTTTTGGGTCTTCACCTATGTTCTAGCCAGGATTGCTTCTAGGAGGGATTTGGGATCCATGAGAAATGGAGCTTTCCTTTTTAGTTGTTGCTCCAGCCATGAGGGGACTTTCATTTGATAGTTTGGGGATGTAGTGGTGAATTCATTACTTTCCCCCTCTTGTCTTTTGAAATTTCTTCATCCTCATCTCTAGTAGTGTTCTCAATATTTTTCTCTTCCTTGATCTCCTCCTCTTGCAATATTTCCTCCCCCTTGTCAAGATCAATAGATTCTTCATTCTTCCTAATAGTATCTTCATCTTGTACTATCCCTTTAGCTTCTTCATGCCTAATTTCAACACCTTTGTCAGGGTTAGCATCTTTTTCTTCTATGTGTCTTAACCCGACCTCTCTGATGCATCTCCTATTGCTAATAGGATCCAAGGTGCGAATTTTAAATTAGTGATGTGCAATGGAAAAATGAACATGATTGAGGATGATCCATAGATCCAAGGGCTAAGATTTCATCACGTGGATGCTTGCATCATTGATAGAGCTGGTGAAGGGTGAGATATATCAATGATAAGTGACAACTATTGAATGAAAAGTCAACATGGTAGAATCCTAAGGACACTGTATAAAGCAAGGAAGAAAGTAGTGAGGTGAATTGAAAGCTTGTTCACAATAGAAAGAGCAAGGAGAAATTCCTCCCTAAGGATACTGAGCCTTTTCATTGTGAGGATTTTGTGGATTATTTCAAGAACACTTACTATTTCTTGAATCAAGTGTTAGCACAAAATTTTGAGGTAAGGATAGCCCTTGACTTATTGCTAATGGTGGTAGATATACAGGGTCATAATTGGAACACTGATTTTGATTATGCTAATTATGTTGTTGATCAAATGCATGAGGATTTCCTCAATTTGAAAAAGGAGGTGATCCCATTACATTTCCCTCATTATTCTTTGCTAATGCATATTCTCTTATTTGAGGGTAATTATGGTTGGAAAAGGAAGTTAGAATTGAGATTAAGGGAGAATTAAAATAATGTTTTCCCAGTACAAATGTGGACACACATTTGGGATCAAGATTGTTTGAATTCCAATTATGTCATTTTTGCTAATGTTATAAGATATGGTATCCTATAAGTGTTGGGTGTAGAATCTATTCACAGTATTTCTCCTAAAATTAGAAGTATCATGCACCTAAAAGATATACCAAGATCTAAAGCAACACATAATTGGGTAGATTGGTTTCTTCATTTAGAATATACTTTAATCAGAGCCTATGAGGCTAAGGTGGCATCACATTGTTTTCCCATATATGTCTTTGATAGATTGACCTTTATGGAACTCATGTGGCAGATTGATGTTATGGATTATGAGATGTTCAAGAAGCCCAGGAAGGGTACTGTGGTGAATCCCCAATGCACTTTTTCTTACTTCAATGTTACTACCCCTAAGGGGTATGAAAAGTTTGGAATCATGGGAAATAATCTAAGGATTCCTTTTAATGAGATTAGGATTCTAGATCTAGAAGGATTTGTGGGTGGAAGAAGAAGAGATAAAAACTTATCAGTGATACGTCAGGAGTTTTTATACATAGATTATTTATTAAGAAATTTGACAAGTGATGATGCCATCATAACTAGAAGGAAGGAATGGACAACCATAATGAACATTGAAGTAAGTATCATAGAGAGGAATGCCTTTTATATAAGTCCATATGATACAATTGCAGACCTTCTTTAAAGATATTTCACTAAGCTAAGGGATTATCAAAGTGGTGATTTTAAGGTGAAGGTGAAGGAGGTTGTTGATAAAGAATGGGCTCTCCTAGAACAACAACAACAAGCTATGGATATCCCAGAGTAGCCTACAAATGTTCAAGAAGTTAGGGAGGAAAAATGGCATAACATGTGCTAGGGAATGAAGAGGTGGAGGAATTCCTTCTTCCTCGTATTGAGGAAACCCTTAGTTCAAATGTTCCCCCTGATAGAATTGTCAAATGGAAATATGATAAGGAAAGTGATGATGATCTCGGGATCAAGGAATGTGATGAATTCCTTGTTGATGATAAATTTGTGCAATCCAAATAATTTCAAGAATTTATGGTTCAACAGTGGAGTAAAGAGATAAAGGAGAGACTTGAATTAGCCTGGGCTAATGTTGAGCCTTCTCATCAGGAAGATGCTTAGAAAGCAAAGGAGGAAAATATGAAGGATGAAATTGTAGCTATTACTCCCACCGAGGGTAGGAAAATTTTCACAGATAGTGGAATCATGTTATTACCAAGATGCACTATCTCTGCAGCTATAGCATATGATGCAATAAGAAGAGACCCTCAGGCTTCAATATTTGAGGAGCAATTTAAGGATAAGGTGTTTGGATCTAGATATAGTCCAAAGTTGCATAACCTTGCAATCTGGTCTATGGTGCCTAATATTGGTAAACATGATGTTGTTAGGCCTACTAAAGAGGTTATTGGTTCCTTAGTGGTCAAAAGAGCCACATATATAACTCATGTCAAAGCAGCTAAGTTAATTGCTCATGTTGCAATGCTTAGTGTGGATATTGCACAAATTTCTCACAAAAAGTATGATTATTTAGTGGAGTATAATAAGGCCTTGGATGAGATAAACAATATGAGGGCCACAATTTAGGCTACTTAGTCAAAAAGGACAATATCCCTTCCATCCTCTTCTTCCTCAAACTTGTCTACATAGGATAGGGAAACATTAGCCTTGAAAATTAAACATTTGAATGATCAGTTGAATATTGAAAAACAAAATACTAGGAAGGAAAAGAAAGAAACTATTAAGGTGGAAATTGAAATATTTGAGGATGTATTGAACCATAGGATGACCAAGTTGGTCAACAAGGCTGATGATATTTAGGTCAACAAGAATATTCATGAAGCAAACACAAAGTATCTATAGGTACAAGAGGATTTCAAGAATTAATGAAATAATTGGATTACTAGGGTGAATGCCTTAAGAGAAATGATGCCCAAAATGAAGGAGGATACTGAGGCACCTACTAGCATTCCTGAAATCTTTCAAATTATTGACTCAGTTAATGAGATAACTACTTTCCATGGAAAGTTAGGTGTGCAGCTCCAAAGTATGATAAAAATATTTAAAGAAATGGAGGAACATGGTATGACTTACATATTGAGTCCAAAAAGTGAGTTACAACCATTTGACACTTGGAAGAAAGATCTCAGAGGAATTCTTGTAGTAGCTATGATGGCATTGACTATCACCGACTATGTCCTGCTAAATCCAAATATTGATACATTGGTGGAGATTGAAAAAAAGATGGACATTTTTGTTAAAGAATATAGGGTCTTAATTCATGCTAGATACTCTCAGTACAGTGCTAAGGTTAAAGGTTTATTGAATGTGAAGTGGCCAACTGAAGAAGAGTATAACACCGAGTTGGAAAAATACATTGAATGAATCTATGTGGGGAGTGATAATGAACAAGGTAAATAATGGATAGAAGAAAAACAATACATAGCTTGGATATAGTACAAACTATGCTTTTGTTTAAACATTGCAAAATATTGTTCTCTCCTCAATTGGAAATGGGTTGCACGTAGTGTTGATATGGATAAAACAATTTTGTCTTTTTATCTTCTTTACTTATCCTGCTTTGTAAGTTTTGTTATATGGTTTTCCCATGGTGGGTATTTTTTGAGCACATGGGGAATATTTTGAAGCTATTGTAACAAAAAAATTATTCCTTTTGAGGTGGGACCAGTTTTCTATAATGAGTTGAGGTTAATTTTTCCTCATGTTTATTCTTACCACTTGAACACTTGAGTGTAACTGAATAAGGAATATTTGTTACAGTGGTCCAATGATATTTTGACATGTGTGCTTCCTGTCCTAAGGATTTTTTTCTCTTTCATCTCTATAAGAAAGAATTCAGGGCTGAAAGTAGAAGTTAGTTGAAAAATTGGGTTAACACTGCAAAATTGTAAGAGAAATACATAACATGTTTTGTGCCTTGTCTTGAGTTCAGAGTTTATTATTGTGTATGTAATTTTGATAATAGTATAACAACTACAATACATATTAATACCAATTTCATGGCTATTGTCTCTCCTTGTATGCATTTTATGAGTTATGAATGAAATAAATCAATGATTCTTTTGTTTGTCTCTGTTGCTCCTCAATGTATGTTTAATTTCATGCTTGCTTATTAGTTCAATGAATAAATATAAATGCTTAGGTGAGATTAATAACTCATAAGAACTGGGCATGGGATGGTTGTATGCAGTAATAATCATGAATGTCTAGAGGAATGTTGTAATGCAGGGTTTCTTAAGAATGTAGGTGCTATTGTTTAGGTTTTTCATAGATCACATAGGTCGATATTGACTCTGTGCTTAGGATAAAGGCACTGGTTCATGCAAGGTACTTGTGGTTCAGTTTCTATGTTGATTCATCAACTGATCACTTTTAATTTACAAATTCTCAATTGGATATCACCATAGTTGTTTTGTGTTGAAGTTCTACCTTCTCATGCTCCAAGTATAGGACATTGATAAATAAGTTGCCAACTTATTTGATGCACTATGTTGTTGAGTATTTTTGAGAGAAGTGTCTATTATTGACAGTGTATTTAATTATAATTATGCTAATTCTCAAGCATACATTGTGGGATCACCCTCCCATGTTTCACATAGCCCAAAGTGTAAGAGTAGAAGTCTTGTAGCTTCTACTCGTTCATTGGCCAATCCCTTTGGAGTACTAATTATTGGAAATGGAAAAGTCCATATGTATTTCTAGAGATTACTTTGGTTCTTAAAAAATAACCAATAGATTAGCGACTCTGTTGAGGACTAGCTAAGTCCAAAGTCTCTAGTTTAAATATGGTATAGTCAAAGTTAGTTGTTTTATTATGGTATTCTTTACCATTTGAAGAATAATCGGTTTAAATTTTGTTGCATTGGTCCCATCAAACTCATTCTTATGCATCAATTCTTGTTTCATTCTACCCCCTTGTGCCGGGTTATGTTTAAAATCTATTCTAAACTTACAAGTAAAAAATCAAAGTGCAATCACTTTCTATTTCATAGCATTCTAGGTGGTGACTCTGAATTCTCTAATACTAGTGTAAAGATCAGCTCTCAAAAGGAAAGTAAGAAGAAATATTTTGCAATATTTGACATCATGAGGAAGACTAGAAGTTATGCAAAGAGGTACCCTAAGCAGAAGGTAGAATCTAAACCTGCAAAAGAGAACCAATCTGAATAGGCCAGGAAAATCTTTGAATCAAGAAGTATGTTGATTCCTCTACTGATGCATCTCCTACTTTCAATATTGATGTAAGTAGTACTAGTATCCATAAAGAGGCACATGAAGTTGAAGGGGCTAATATAGACCATGGAATTTTTCTAGTTGAACAAGTGTTTGATAATGAGCTTAATATTTCAAGAGAGGAGGATAGGTGGGAGTTTTGGGGAAAGATTAAGAAGTTTTTAGAGCCTTGAACCCCTAGAATTGGCTCTATTTTTAATGGAAATAATTTTAATCCAAGAGGTAAATCTCTTGATTCACAATTCCACCTTTCTCTTGAGGAAGATTCTATTGACTAGCCCTACTATACTCCTACCCCAAGTGAGCCTGGATATGTTCTAGAAAATGAGTATGATATAGATAAAGACACGAAAGCTATAGAAGAGGAATAACTAAGGCTTCAAGAAGAAGAAGAGAATGGAATTAGGGAATTAAAAGAAAGGGAATATAGGATTAGAGCTAAGCAGCTCGAGAGAGATGTTAGAAAAAAAAAATTGGAGAAAATGAGAGAAGATGTTGCTAGGCATAATAATTTTGAGGAAAGCCTTTTTAAATTTGCTTCTAAAATGACCAATGATATTCCTGAAGTAACAATTTTGATGGGAACATCAGCTACCGATACCTACACTACATCTATCTCAATGACTAGAGCCTCAAATCCACTTGTTACTGCTAAGAAGACATCATTCATAGATCATGGGAAGAGACCCATTGAAAAACTTAAAAAAACTACCTTCCATACCAATACTAATACCAATACTTCATTTTCTGAAATCCCCACACACAAAGCCAAAGTTGATCGAACTCTATCTACTACATGTCTAGATCCTAAGAAATTGATATTACAATTGCAAAATGAAAAGCTACAAGAAGAGTTGAAAAAAGTTGAGATAATAGCTTCTAATGCATAGATGTCTAGGAAGATTTCTTTTCTAAAAATGTCAATACCTACTCTAGAGTCTTAAAGCTATGGAAATACTAATAGTGAGTCACAAAAGAATAATTTTGATAGGCACACTCCTAGTGGAGGTGGTGGTGGAGATCAAGGTGGTGGTGGTGGAGGAGGAAAATATAAGAATAATAGTTCTTATTTTGAAGATGATGAAGGAAGAAAGAAAGGATGTGGTGATGGTGAAAGTGGGAAGGGTAAATATAGTAGCCACTCTGGCAACAAAAGAGATGATGAGAAAAGAGATGTTCATAGGGATCGATATACTAGGAGGCCACTCCAAGTAGATAGATACCAACAATTGTGTTTCACTGTAATACCTAGCTACCCAAACCCATTCCCTAAAAACTTCAGACCCACTCTAGTTAGATTCTATAGTAATAACTCCTTGAGTGGTGAAGACCATCTCAAACCCTTTGCTAATGTTATGGATGATTTTTAGGTAGAGGTAGAAGATGTCATCATGAAGTGGTTTATGTAGTCTCTCACTAAAGATGCTCAAGAGTGGTATAGAAGTTTTCTTGCTGAGAGCATTGGCTCTTGGGAGGAATTCAAAAGGATATTTAGAGAGCAATATGGTGACAAGACTGATTCAATTTTTCTATTGAATCAATTTAATAATATTGCTAAAAGTTCTAACGAGTCTGTTGTTGAGTTCAATACAAGGTTCCAAAAGGCTAGGAAGAGGTTGCCTCCTCATTTACAATTGAATGATCATGTATGTTTGCTAAATTACTACAATGCTTTTGATACAAAAATGAGTCACCGCTTGCTAGATAAGAGTCCTTAGTCATTGAGGGAAGCCTTCAAGATGGTAAAGAATATTGAAAATATTAGCAGAGCAACTAGTAAATTTGGAAGAAGAGATGATCCAAAACCCTTCAAAATTTCAAAAAAGGAAGATAAGAGTTCAGGTGCTAAAGGGAGAACTCTTGAGGGAAGGCTTGATATTTTTACAAAAACCATAAATGATAAGATTGTGAAACAAGAAAGGGTTCAACCAAAAAATATCAAAGGAATGAAAGACCTCCTTGGTTGCAAGACCAACCATATAATACCAATTGGTATAATGGGAAGACTATTTTAAATAATCATAGAAACACCCAGAATAAAGTCCCTCCAAATCCTCTACAAAATAATTCAAGAAATTTTGTTGAAGATACCACTTGGTGCATGATTTTCCAAATGCCACATTCTTCTTAGCAATGTGCAGTAGCATAGATGGCTGAAGTAGAGGAAGACATTTTCAAGGATTGTGATCAAAAAAATGAGGAGGATGTTGATGTACTTATGGTTATGGGTGATTCTAATGTTGCAAATAGTGAGTGCTCTTTTGATATGGACTCTTATGAAATGGATGAATATAATGAAAGGAAAATTGCTAGTGCATATCATTAGCAAATTCTTTCTAATGAGTAATTTGATAGAGATGTTGAGGTTTACAATTTGGAAGCAATTGAATATGGTGTGTCACTAAGAAGAACCACAAATGAGGAGATTGTGAAATATACTACAGTCTTGGCTGCCCAAGCCAAAAGTTCCTATCATTTGAGGAACATAACAGTCGGTGGTGAACAAGGTAGTCTTGTTGGCCTTTTCATCAAAGAGCACAAGCCTAATGGAAAAGTGGAAGTATTTAAAGCTAAGGAAGGTATGGGAGATAAAACTTGGGCTAAGAGAGTACACAAGCCAAAAGCTACTTGGGAACTCAAATCCCCTGCTGTAAAGATAAAGCCACAAAAGAAAAACCCTGAAGTTTCAAGGAAATATGCCAAGTAGAGGATTGAACTACCCAAAAATCAACAGAAGGAGAGAATAAATGAACAAGGTATGCTCCCAATTGAATTACCCAAGTATAATTATGTTGATATGATTCAATAACTTAGCCAAGTAAAAGTATATGTTCCTTTTCTTGAAATGATGAGAATAAAGGAACATAAGAAAAATGTAGTAGCCCTTACCAATGGTGCTGCTATGGCCTGTAATGATTTAGTGGTGCTCACTCCACCCAAAATGAGTGGAAAAGAGAGGAAAGAAAAGGAAGTTGAGGGAGTAATTATTGAGATTCCTCATATTTTCCTAGGAAATTCTATAACTACTTGTCCTAATAAGATAGATCCATTATTCCTCACCTTGGTGGTTGAGGGAAATTTTATAAAAAAATGTATTATTGACTATAGAGCATCCAACAATATCATGCCAGCTAAAATAATGGATGCATTAGGATTGAAAGTTGATAGCACTCATAGAAAGTGTTATGCCATGGATGCAAGAGAAGTCCATGTCATCGGTGTGATAAATGAACTTCCCTACAGGCTAGTAGCCTACCCTAACAAAGAATTCAAAATGAGTGTGGTAGTAGTAGATATCCCACATAATTATGGAATGTTGCAATCTTGGAAATGGAGTGCATCTATAGGAGGTAGTACGCAGTGTGAAATGTCTTATGCCACATTTCCCATTGATGGTAAGGATGTTTAAGTGATGAGAGAACCAAGGTTGCCACATATGTTGGAGCATGATCTTGATGATGACAATTATTTTCATAGACATTGATATCGGTGGATTCAAGATAGAAGAAGTACCAAGAGAGGCTGATAGGTGTCCTACACCTATAGACAATGGAATTTTAATATTATTTGACAAAAATGGACTTTGGAAAATGCAGTTTGATGGTGCAAGTTCCAAAGAAGGGTCTGGTGTAGGGATTTTATTGGTATCACCTAGTTGCAATACTTATAAATTTTCTTTCACATTGTCTTTTTTCTATACAAATAATGTGGTAGAGTATGAAGATTTATTATTGGGATTGAGATTTGTTAAGAAGAATAGAATAAAAAATTTGATGGTGATTGGTGATTTTGAACTTGTGATTTCCCAAGTAAGAGCTAAATATGCCTGCAAAAATGACAAACTAAAGCACTATAGAAATGTTGTTTGGGATTCCATTGAGCAGTTTGATGCTTTTGGAATTGATTGGATAGAAAGATGACAAGATAGAGTAGTCAAATGACTTGCTAACATTGCATTGAGACCTGATGATATAAATTTCATAGGAATAGACAAGGCCTTCTATCCCTAACAATGTGTACAACTAGTAGATTTTTAATGATGACGAAGACATTCTATAATTTTTGAATTGTGTCGATGAATATAAAGGTTAGGAGATTTACTTTGGTGGGTTTATTGAAAATATTGATGGAAAGGACACAATATTTGGAAAGGAGGTCATCTAGTTAAAGACAAACTAAATCCCCAAAGGCCATGTAGCTCTTGAAAGGGTCTTTGATAGTCAAGATAGAAGCAAGGCCAAGACAATTGATGCTCACCTAGAAGACCTGAATGAAGTAAATTTGGGGACTAAAAATGCCCCTAAGAAAGTTTATGTAGGAAAGAAGATGAAGCCAAAGGTAAAGGAAATGTTAATTGCCTTGCTTAGAAAATAAAGACATGTCTTTTCTTGGTCATATGATGACCTGAAAGCTTACAAAGAGGAATTGTTTCAGCATGAGATTCCTCTGAAGGAGAATGCTAAACCTTTCAAGCAAAAGCAAAGACCAATTAATCCAACTTTAGCTCCCAAGATGCAAGAGTTGTTTAAGTTAAGAGATGCTAGTATTATAAAACCCATTAGACACTCTTCATGGGTATCCAATTTGGTACCAATAAGAAAAAATAATGGTGATATAAGGTTGTGTTTTGACCTTAGCAACCTGAATATATCATCATTAAAGGACAATTACCCATTGCCAAACATGGAAGGAAAGTTACAAAGAGTAACTATTGTGAGCTACTATCAATGATGGATGGTTTTTTAGGTTATAACCAAGTAAAAGTAAAGGAGTCTAAGCAATATAATATTGTATTCACTACTCCTTGGGGAACCTACATATATGTCAGAATTCTTTTTGGATTAACAAATATAGGTGCCACTTTTCAGATAGCTATGAATGTAGCTTTTCCTAATTTTATTGATGCATTTATGGTTGTATATCAAGATGACCTAACTGCTTATTCTAAAAAATAAGATCATTGTATGCATTTAGAAAAGGTATTTTTTAGGTCACTAGAGTATGGGATATTGTTGAATCCAAAGAAATGTGCTTTTCGGGTAACTAAGGGAAAGTTGTTGGGGCACATTGTGTCTAAAGGAGTAAGGATAGACCCTGAAAAAGCAGTAGCCATAGACAAGATCCCTCAGCCAAAAAATGTCAAGGGAATTTAGTCATTTTTTGGACAAATAATTTTTTTAAGACGGTTTGTGACTAACTTTGAAGAAATCACAAGACCTATTTCCAAGATGCTGAAGAAGGGAGAAAAAGTTCTTTGGAGTGAGGAGCCTAGTCAAGGTTTCGATAAAATTAAACAAGCTATCAAAGAGGCTCCAATTTTGAAGTCTCCCAACTTCTCTAAGCTGATTCACATTTTCTCTTTGCTTCTTTTCATATCATTGTTGTTGTATTGTTATAGAAAAATGAGGAGGGCTTTGAACAACCCATTGCATTGTTTAGCAAGTCCTTACAAGCTATAGAGTTGAAATATGACACTGCTGAGAAGCAAGTGTATGCTCTGGTTAAGGTTGTAAAGAGCTTCAGGACTTACCTACAGGGAGCCTTTGTCATAGCTTTTGTACCAAGTGTTGTTGTGAAAGATATTTTCACTCAGCAAGAGACTACAGGTAGAAGGTGTAGATGAATCAACAAGATATGGAAGAATTTAACATTGATGTTCAAATCACCAAATTAGTCAAAGTTCAAGGCCTAGCTAAATTAATGACAAAATCTAATTTAGAGGATAACTAAATCAATCAAGAATAAGTGATTGATGTTTCACCTATATGTGATATGCAAACATGTGGATGGTATAGAATAATTGTCCAATACTTACAAACTATGTAGTTCCCTCTAGATGTGGCTAACAATAACAAGAGAACATTGAAGTTGCATGCCATCAAGTATGTGATTATTGACAATGAACTATAGTGGAGAAGCCTAGATGGTGTAATTCTAAAATGTATAGATGGAAAGAAGGCACTAGAAATTTTCTAGGAAATGCATAATGGGGTGTGTGGTGGTCATTACATGGAAAATACCACTACACACAAGATTTTAAGAGTAGGATTCTGGTGGTCTACTATTTTTATTGATGATTAAAAGTTTGTTAAGACTTGTGATTCTTGTCAAAGGTTTTCAAGAAAGTTGAAGTTTTCAAGCAATCTACCACCTAGGAATATGATTGTTCAAGCCCCTTTTCAACAATGGGGGATTGATTTCATTGGAGAGATTCCAAAAAAATCTAGTGGAGGGAACTCATGGATCCTTTTTGCCACTGATTATTTCACAAAGTGGGTAGAAGCAATACCCACAAAGAAAGCAACAAACAAGGTGGTGGTGGATTTCCTATTGAATAATATTCTCATTAGATTTGGAGTTGTAGAGAAGATTATATTAGATAATGCTATGTGTTTCAGGTCTGATGAATTCAAGGATTTTTGTGAGAAACTTGGTAAACAATTTTCTTATTCTTCACCTTACCATGCCAAAGGAAATGGTCAAGATGAGTTTAGTAATAAGAGCTTGATGAAAATCATCAAGAGAGTGATGGAGAAAAATAAAAGAGCCTGGGACTCAAAGCTAAAATTGGCACTCTGGTCGGATAGAGTGATTGTGAAAAAGGCTATTGGTTATTCACCATTTGGCTTAGTATATGGTCTAGATGCTAGATTGCCATAGAATAACCTAAAAAAGATGTATAAGTTCATGCAGGAGTATGATGAAGAGATATGTGATGGTATGCAACACATAATAAATAATCTAGTGAAATTGAATTAAACTAGAATAGAAGCTCATGCTAAGAATATGAAGATGCAGTTGCAAGTTAAGCATCTACATGATAAGAGAGCTTCTCTCAAAAAATTTGAGGTAAATAGTATGGTGTTAGCCTAGAATGTGAGGGGTCAAGGTAAGGGTAAACATGGAAAGTTTGAAGCATTATGGGTAGGCCCTTATTTGATAGCCAATACACATGGGGAGGATTCTTATTTCCTTCAAATCTTAACATGTGAACTTTTTGAAATGCTAGTACTTGGACAGTTCATAAATCCATACTTCTCCTAAGTATGTTATTTTTCCATGTATGTTGTAGGTTGTGTACATTATGTATATAGGTGTGTTTGTTTTGGTCCTATTGCCTAGTCTGGGCAGCCCCCTGGTTTTGGTCCTCTTGCTTTGTCATCTAGTTTTGGTGTACTTCAACCTGAGATTTTAGGATCTCGTCATGCCTGTGAGAGGCATACATCCCCAATGAGACCCACTGATGGAACCTACAGTTTTTTTATGTTCCATCTCAAAAACTTGTCACATTTTGGCTGATACCTAAAGGATTTGAGTTTTGTTTCTCATCACTATTGTAGGGTTCTATTTCATTGTTGACTTCATGTTGCCCATTTTTTATCACATTAAAACATCTTATGCCATTTACAGTTGTAGGGTAACTTGTCCCTCAAGCTTAGGTCTGAGTTTCTTATTTTTATAAGGTTAAGTAAAGAGCCTTTTTTACCTTTACATCCTTTGCATTTTGGCTTAGAAGCTTTTGAGCCCTTTCTTTAATGTCATCCTAGAGGGTCCCCTTCATTAGAGAAACTTATGAGCACGTGCTTAAAATTTTTCACTTAAGTCCCGTTGGCCATCTCTTTTTATTGCTCATCGCAGATTACTTCTAGACTATATGTTTGGAATTGATGATAAGCAATAAGCGGTATCTTTGTTATCGTTCATCGTGGATAGTTTATGGAGCTCTTGATATCAATGAATGATGAGTGATGCTCCTTGTTTCTCCTTGTATCATTGAAGGTTCACCTATCACTAATGGTTTTTGAGCCTTGAGTATTGTAATAGCGATAAGCGATGGCCTCCTATCTTGTGTTCTTATCTTCATCCCTCATCACAGATGGTTATGAAATGGTAAGTTTTCAAACAACGATGAGTGATATGATGGATATTTTTTGTTTTTTGTATCATAGATGAGTTCTATGTGATAAGTTCTATATTAGCGATATGTGATACACGTATCCAATATCATTGTGTAGATATCTCATAGCTAATTGCTTGCAAATTGTATGAGGAGAATTAATAATGAGCGACGGTCTAGTGTTTTTGTATCTTATCACTCATCGTGGATTCATTCCAAAGTATAAGTTTGAAAATAGCAATGAGTGATGGAGTTCTTTTTTCAAGTTTCTTTCACTAATCTGAATAAATCTTATGCGCGATGTATTTTGTATCATTGGTTTTCATGAAGGTGTACGTGTCTTAACCTAGCCTCTCTGATGTATCTCCCGTCACTAATAGGATCCAAAGTGCAAAGTTTAAATTAGAGATGTGCGATGGGAAAAAGAACGTGATTGAAGATGAGCCATAGATCCAAGGGCTAATATTTCATCACATGGATTCTTGCATTGTTGATAGAGCTGGTGAAGGGTGAGATCTATCAATGATAAGCAACAACTATTGAATAAAAAGGAAATGTGGAAGAATCCTAAGGACATCATATAAAGCAAGGAAGAAAGTAGTGAGGTGAATTGAGAACCATTGATAGAGTCTTAAAAAAAAGTGATCAATGGCCATGGTTTGAATGTGAATGGCTAGATGTCAATTCGCTGGTGCAAACTTACTATCAAACATTAATGGTAGCATGCCCATCTCTTGGCCATAAATAAGGTAGATACCTAGTTGGTCATGCATTTATATTTTCTCAGAAGTAGAAATGAATACCAAAGAATAAAGAATTTATGCTAGAAGCTTCGGTAAATTAATAAAGCAGCAAGTGTGGAAATTGTTCACCCAAGTAAGCAAACTGTATATCTCTTTCTAGCTGAAATATTAAGGTCAAATACCTTAAAAATATGATAGGGAATTGGGGAGATTATTTTCTTGTCCATTGATGATAGCTTCAATTTAAGTGATAAGTGTTGGGTCAAGTTTAGGGAGATTTTTTTTTTTGTAAGTAGTGTCTTGTGTTCTCATACCTCGAAAGGGTTTCTTTTTAACTGTAAGAAATTTATAAACCTTAGTTCTCCTGCATTGCAAATATGAGTGAGCTAGATCCAAGTGAATCTAGTATTAGGATAGAGAGTAAACCAAAATAAAAAAGGGTTAAACGATTTAAAACTTAGGATGTTTCATCCAAAGTTAAGCCAAAACCACTTGCAGTATCTAACCCTTCACCAAGTACTCCTACAACATCTACTAGGTCCACAAGTGAAAATAAGGAAATGAAAAGGTTTATGTAGTTGTCTGAAGATGTAAATCAAGGAGGGTCATGAATTTGAAAAAGGCCTACAAGTCAAGTTGTTGTGACCACTAGGTTAATTGATAGTGCTGGTGAAATTGGCGAAAAGGCCCAGCCTCAAAGCAAGTGGCAGTTTTTTGATGACTTTAATAGGTAGTATTCTAATAAGCCTGCATGTTACTTATGGGGGATGAACCTTGGAAAGTTGGTGGTGTTGAATGTGTTTGTAGAGGTGGACTTGATGATGGAACTAGCTAGGCACTATCATCCTGTTGACAGAACAACCAGGAGTGAAAATGGTGATGTGGTCCAAGAAGTGATAAAGGACAAGATTGTGTAATTATTTATTTTAAATCCCAATTATACTGTGAATTTTAGGTGTGTCGAGTTATATGATGAATACAAGAATAACAGATTTGCATATAGAAATATACTACAAGTTCAGCATAGAAAGAGTAAGGAGAAATTCCTCCCTAAGGATGTTGAGCCTTTTGAGTGTGAGGAGTTTGTGGATTATTTCAAGAAAAAATACTATTTCCTGAATCAAGAGTTGGCTCAAAATTTTGAGGTAAGGATAGCCTTTGAATTATTGGTAATGGTGGTAGATATATAGGGTCATAATCAAAACACTGGTTTTGATTATTCCAATTATGTTGCTGATCAAATGCATGAGGATTTCCTTAATTTGAAAAAGGATGTTCCCTCATTACATTTCCATCATTATTCTCTTCTAATGCATATGCTCTTATTTCAGGGTGATTATGGATGGAAAAGGAAGTTGGAATTGAGATTAAGGGACAATGAAAATAATGTTTTTCCAGTACAAATGTGCACACACATTTGGGATCAGGATTGTTCCAATTCCAATTATGTCATGTTTGCTAATGTTATAAGATATGGTATCCTAAAAGTGTTGGGTGTAGCACCTATTCACTAGATTTCTCCTAAAATCTTAAGTATCATGCACCCAAAAGACATACTAGGATCTAAAACAACACATAATTGGGAAGATTGACTTCTTCATTCAGAATAAACTTTGATCAGAGGCTATGGGGCTAAGGTGGCACGACATTGTTTGCCCCTATATGTCTCTAACAGATTGGCCTTTATGGAACTCGTGTGGCAGATTGATGTTATGGATTATGAGGTGTTTAGGAAGCCTAGGAAGGGTATTGTGGCAAATCCCAAATGTACTTTTTCTTACTTCAAATTAAATTCCCCTGAGGGGTATGAAAAGTTTGGGATCAAGGCCATGAATAATCTCAAGATTCCTTTTAATGAGATTAGGATTTTTGATCCAGAAGGATTTGTGGGTGGAAGAAGAAGAGACAAAAACTTATAAGTGATATGTCATGAGTTTTTATACAAAGATTATGTAATAAGAAATTTAAAAAGTGATGATGCTATCACAACTAGAAATAAGGAATGGACAACCATAATGAACATTGAAGAAAGTATCATAAAGAGGAATGCCTTTTATATGAGTCCATATGATGTAATTGCAGACCCTCTTCAAAGAGCTTTTACTAAGCTAAGGGATCTTCAAAGTGGTGATTTTAAGGTGATGGTGAAGGAGGCTACTGATAAAGCACAAGCTCCCCTAGAACAAACAACGAGCTATGGATACCCTAGATCAGCCTACAGATGTTCAAAAGTTATGGAGGAACAAATGGCAGAACATGTGCTAGGGAATGAAGAGGTGGAGGAGAAATACCCTCTTCCTTGTATTGAGTAAACCCTTAGTTCAGATGTTCACCCTTATTGAATTTTCCAGTGGACATATGATAAGGAAAGTGATTATGATCCCAGGATCAAGGAATGTGATGAATTCCTTGTTGATGATAAGTTTGTGCAATCCAAATAATTTCAGGAATTTATGGTTCAACAGTGGAGTAAAGAGATAAAAGAGATACTTGAATTAGCTCAAGCTAATGTTGAGCCTTCTCATTAAGAAGAAGCTAAGAAAGTAGAGAAGGAAAAGATTAAGGCTGAAATTGCAACTATTACTCCCATTGAGGCTAGGAAAATTTTCACAAATAGTGGAATCATGTTATTACCAGGATGCACTATCACTACGGCTATAGCACATGTTGCAGTAAGAAGAGACTCTCAGGCTTCAATATCTGAGGAGCAGTTTGAGGATAAGGTGTTTGGATTTGGACATAGTCCAAAGTTGAATACTCTTATAGTTTGGTCTATGGAACCTAGTACTAGTAAACATGATGTTGCTAGGCCTATTGAAGAGGTTATTGGTTCCTTTGTGGTCAAAAGAGCCATAGATTTAACTTTCGTCCAAGCAGTTGAGTTAATTTCTCATGTTGCAATGCTTAGTGTGGATACTACACAAATTTCTTAGAAAAAGTATGATTCTTTAGTGAAGGACTATAATAAGGCCTTGGATGAGATAAAAAAGATGAGGGCCTCTATTTAGGCTATTCAGTCAAAAAGGACAATATCCCTACCATTCTTTTCTTCCTTAGACTTGTCTACATAGGATAGGGAAACCTTAGCCTTGAAAATTAAAGATTTGAATGATCAGTTGAATACTGAAAAAGAAATGTTAAGGAAAATATTGAAACTGTTAAGGTGGAAAATGAGGTTTTTGAGGATGTATTTAAGCATAGGGTGAACAATTTGGTCAACAATTTTGATGATGTTTGGGTTACCTATAAGAATATTCATGAAGCAAACACAAAGTATATATAGGTACAAGAGGCTTTCAAGAATGAATGTAATAATTGTATTACTAGGGTGAGTTCCTTAAGAGAAATGATGCCTAGAATGAAGGAGGATCCTAAGGCACCTACTAACATTCTTGAAATATTACAAATTATTGACTCAATTAATGAGATAACTACTTTCCATGGAAATTTAGGTGTTGAGCTCCACAGTAAGCTAAAAATATTTAAAGAAATGGAAGAATGTGGTATGCCTTGGATATTGAGTCTAAAAGTTGAGTTACAACCATTTGACACCTGAAAGAAAGATTTGGGAGGAATGATCGCAACAACTATGATTGCATTGACTATCACCAACTAAATCCTACTAAATACAAATAATGATACATTGGTGGAGATTGAAAAAAATATTGAATTTTTTGTTAAAGAATCCAAGGTCTTAATTGATGCTAGATATTCTCAGTACAGTGCTAAGGTGCAAGGTTTATTGAATGTGAAGTGGCAAACTGAAGAAGAGTATAATACCTGGTTAGAAAAATACACCGAATGAATCTTTGTGGGGAGTGATAATGAACAAGGTAAATAATGGATAGGAGAAAAACAATACATAGCCTGGATATAGTGCTAATTAGGATTTTGATAAAACATTGCAAAATATTGTTCTCTCTTCAATTGGAAATGGGTGGCATGTAGTGCTAATATGGATAAAACAATTTTTTATTTTTATCTGCTTTCCTTATCTTGCTTTGTAAGTTTTGTTGTCTGGTTTTCCCATGGTGGGCATTTTTTGAGTGTGTGAAGAATATTTTGAAGTTGTTGTAACAAAGAAGTGATGCCTTTTGAGTTGGGGCCAGTTTTCTACAATGAGTTGAGGTTAATTATGCCTCTTGTTTATTCTCACCACCTACATACTCGAGTGTAACTGAAAAAAGGAATATTTCTTAAATCAGTCTAATGAGATTTTGACATTTGCGCTTCTTGGCCTGAGGCTTGTTTTTCTCTTTCATCTCTATAAGAAATAATTCAGGTCAAAAAGCAGTAGTTAGTTGAAAAGTTTGGCTAACATTGCAAAATTGGAAGAGAAATACATAACATGTTTTGTGTCTTGTCTTGGGTTGATATTTTATTATCATGTATGTAATTTTGATAATAGTATAGAAACTACAATACAAAGTAATACCAATTTCATTAGTATTTTCTCTCCTTGTATGTGTTTTTTGAGTTATGAATGAAATAAATCAAGGATTATTTTGTTTGTCTTTGTTTCTCCTTAATGAATGTTTAATTTCATGCTTGATTATTAGTTTAATGAATTAATATAAATTCTCAAGTGAGATTAATAACTCATAAGAATTGGGTATAGGATGGTTGTATGCAATAATAATCATGCTCCAAGTATAGGACATTGATAAATAACTGCCAACTTATTTGATGCACTATCTTGTTGAGTAGTTTTGTGAAAAGTATCTATTATTGACGGTGTATTTAATTATAATTGTGTTAATTCCTAAGTATACATTGTGGGATCACCCTCCTAGGTTTCGTAGAACCCAAAGTGTAGGAATAGAAGTCTTGTAGCTTCTACTCATTTGTTGGCCAATCCCTTTGGAGTACTGATTATTGGAAATGGAAAAGTCCATAGGTATTTTTGGAGATTAGTTTGGTTCTTAAAAAATAACCAACAGTAAGCATCAAATTTACTTGCATCCCCACCATTGGGAATTTGTTGCCCCTCCGCATTAGAGGCTACTTCGTCCAAATTCACCCTTATTCCTACCTCAGAGTGCTTGAATTAGTCCTCACAATCTGAGTCCTTAGGTTCTTTGGGAATGTCCTCTGCTATTTCTTTAGATTTCTCTACACTTAGCCTCTCCATTTATTCAAAAATTTGGATTGTAGCCTCCATTTTAGGTGGCTTGGTAGGAGGCGGAGGGACAGGCAAGGAAACAGGTAGTTGGGCCATAAGAATTTTGACTTGAGGGTTTAGGATAACCTTAGAGAGTTAGGGTGGCACATTTTGTAGGTATGAGGCAAAAGTGTCTAGAAAAGTGAGGGGTGCCATGGAGATTGTGAGAAAATAAGGCATGTTATTCCTTTCATTACCACCCCATTTTTTGTTTTGGTCAAAATTGATCACCCTTGTGTTTATTTTTCCTTGGTGTTCTTGTTTAGGTCTTAGGAGTTGTTAATTTTCTCCTAAGTCCTTGTTTCTTTTGCTTCTTAGGTTCGTGGTTTGGGAAGGAACATCCAATTGTTACTTTTCACAAGGTTCAAGTCCCTATTCATGTCCCAGTCCTAGCCCCATCTTTTTCCTTGTCTTTTCTTTGTTCGTCCAGGTTTGGATCATGTACTAGTAGTCACATTTGTTGCTTTGCGAAGTATAATTTTCTGTGCATGTCTCGGTTTTGGACCCTCTTTTTCCTTATTCATTTTGCTCATGTCGGAGTCAGGTTTCAAACTGGAACTGGAACCAAGAACTTTTCAAATTTCTTGTTCCTATTCCTGGCCCGATCTCGACGTCTAACTCCCTTTGTGTCTTTGTTCATTTTGGGATTCGACTTCAGACCGTGACTAAACTTTGCACCTTCTAAAAGTTCTTGTTCCTTCTTGAGTCTTGATTCTCGTTCTCATTTCCTTTTGTCTTTTGGGATCAAACTTCAAACTGTGACTTGTGCTTTGAAATTTTCAAAGTTCTAGGTTCATCTTGTGACCCAATTATGATCCTCGTGTTGTTTTGTTTGTTCATCTGGTTTCAGGGCACGAGCCCTCAATTGAACTTTGCACATTTTCCAAGTTCGGTCTCAGTTCATTCGCCAACCCCAACTTCCACTTACCTTCATTCTTGCACCTTGTATTTATGACTCTGCTCGAATCCTAAGACCCGATCAACCCACCATTAATTCCATAACCACTTGCACATGTGAATAGGTTTAAATCCCGTTGCTCCTCGATTTTCGTCCATTCTTCTTTGAAGATTATTGCAATGATAAGGAGAGTGATAGAGAGCTAGGGTTTCAGAGGTTCACTATGATTTTCGAACATGTTGCTAGAATTCTTGGGTGCATTCGAAGGTAGGTGTTCTTGCTTCCATTATGGATACTTTTGGTCTAGCGTGTTGTTTTTCTTTTCTTTTCATTTTTATTTTCCTCATTCCGATTTTTTTCCCTCTTTTTCTTTTCTTTTGCACCATTTATTGTGTTTTCCTTCACTCTTGAACCCATGTTGGGTTTGTTGCGTGTTCTTTTGTGCTCTTGTGTCATTATTTTGTCTTTTGGTAATGGAATTGTCCATCTCATTATGCCCTAGTTATCTAGGGTTTTTCTCTATGTTTAGGTCGAAATGGTTTGAATTGCCAATTTTGTTTGTTGACCATTATAAATCAAAATTTCTTGATCCCTCACATAACCTAGTCTTGAAGGAATGTTTTGGATACTGTTATATTTGTTATTTCCTTCATTATCCATAACCCTTTCGATTCTTGATCCTCACATGTATATAGAGGTCAAGAATAAAACCAACACTTAGGTTTGTATATTGCTCAGTTTTGGTTCCTCCACTTTCTGATCCCCGCATTACTATCAGGATCGGGGGTTGGACTAATACCATGAGTTTGGTTTAAATTGTTGACTAAGTGTTGTTCCAAAGTCCTACTTTTGACCCCCACATTACTATCAGGGTCATAAGTTGTTTCAATATCAAACCTTCAACCCATCGATTGGTACATGGACCTGACAATAGCCTGATCCCGATTCTAGACATGTTGTTGGGATCATAACTCAAAGTGGACCCATTCCCGGTGTGCATTTTATGGCTTGGTTCATGATGGAGTAACAATCCTGACTCCCAATGTCTTATCGGGTTCGAAACTTGGGAGGTTACTACCACTTGTCTATTTTGGATGGGTATTCTTTTGAATGACAACCCAATCCCATATTCTGAGTCAAATTCAGGATCAAAACTCTACAAGATCCCATCCATTGATTTTTTTGGTTACCTACCACTTCCTTGTCACAACCTGATCCCGACTCACGTTCACATTGTGGGATCAGACCACACACCAATACCCAACTATCATGTGTCTAGCTTCTTATCCAAGACCTGATCTTGATCCCAACTCCTAAACAATGTAGGGTTAGACTTTGGAATTGTACTAAACTTCTTTAAACATAGGTATGGTACCTAGTTATGACCCAATCCTGATGCTCGACAGAATTAAGTTTATGGTTTAAAATGACTAAGCTCTTGGTTCTGTTTTGAACTCAAGGCCCAAAAATGATGAGTTAAATTATTGAATTGGATTCTAACTTGAATTGATATGGATGTCATATGAATGCTCATGTTTTAAGCTACTCCTCATAAATCTTTCTTCTTTTCCTAATAAAAGAAAATTGCAGGATAACTAAAAAATATCTAACTCTGAAGAGGAAGTACATACCGAGGAAGTGCCTACTAAGGGAACATCTACGGGAACATCAAAGAGAGCCAAATCTAAGAGATTAAAACCAAAAAAAGTGCCTTACACAATAAAGTATAAGTATCAAGGGAACCTAGTTCCATCTAAGTTTGACTCTAAAGTTGTGAACATTACTGACACATTAGCAGGACATATGGATCTAGAGCAGTTTCACAAAGATACATTTTTCAGAGGATGCTATCCCAAGAGCAAGGAGAATTGCAAAATCAGGACTAGCAAATGTAGCTAGTTCTCCTATTGTTGTATAGTGTCATGAATTCATCCTAACTATTGCATAGGTGTATAATCCTACTCAGGGACAATTTATTAATCCTATTGATTTAACCCTTACCATGATCTGACATAGCTTTGACCTCCCTCCTTACCCCAATCTGAAGATGATGACTAAGGCTCCGTCTCTTGAACTATGGAATAGGTATGTGGAAGGAAAAAAACAAATAATCAGTAAATGGTGGTTGAAGAAGGAAAAAAAGTTAATAAAGAAGGTTCCACCTAATCCTTAGGTCAAACTTCTTTGAGGATATAGGAGATATTATCACATTGTTGGCTAGAGTATTTGGAAAATCAAATTCTCATATTTTTTAACACTGAATGTTTCCTTTTATCCAGTTGATTCTAAATGGAAAGAAATAGTTGGATTGGGGGAAAATCATTTCAAACAATATTCATGACCAGCTCCTCAAGGTAACACATACTAAGACATTTTACATGTCTTGTTATGTAATGCATTATGTAGCAAGGATTAGACAGTTTTCTGGATTAAATACTCAAGGTTCAATGGATGATGGTCTAGATCAAAAGAAGGTTTGGGAATAGTATGACCAACTTGAGGTAAAGGCTTTAGAGAAGCACTTTAAACAAGTCAATGATTCTTTCCTACATGTGGTTATAAATCAGCTCATTGGTCACATTTGTTTTAGATTGTCATGACAAGTGATGAGTTCATTCAAGAATGGGGGTGTTGGTTTATTGAATACCTCAAGAGTACTTATTTTAGTTTATTTGGATTTGATGGCCACCCTTTTAATTTTTCAAGATGTTGTGGCAAGGGGTGGATTCTTATGGAATTTTCTAGGAAAGCTATGGAAGCAAATGTTGTATTCTCCTTGCAACATAAGATATTTGCTCATTATTTTCCCTTGAAATTGGTATTTTATTCTTGTTCTTCTTCAGTAATCACTAAATCAGCAACTGAAGAATTCTAGGCTCTAAATTTGCAACATCACTCATGAATAATTTTGTTCCTAAGAAGAAAATGCATGTCCTGTATCCCTCTCACTTTACTCAACATATTCCATTTCTAGAAGACTTTTGGGCTAACCTCCGAGATCAGTTTGGAGTAAGGAAAAGGAGCTATGAGAGGCTAACAATTCCTCAGATGAGGGATTTTCAGGTTAAAAATCATATTCCTGAAGTCACTAGAGATGATGGTATCACTCTTGATCCCCGATATGATTTGGACAAAGTGGCTACAAAAATCTTGGAGCCCATCAATTGGGCAGAAAAGGAAGACACTAAAATTAGAAAAGTGTCTTGGGGAGTACTAAATAGGAGCTTAAAATGGATTAGACTCTGTATGAAACAACTGAGAGTTGGGATGTCAAAGAAAAGAGGTTCTGACAGTGAACCCACTTCCTCCAAAGAAACTAAACAATATAAAAGATTGAAGAAAGGTCTTGCAATGGTGGAAGCATCTAGAGAAGAGCCTCCTCAACTAGAGGAAGATGTTTCTTTACAAGAGACTGATGATGCTTTTCATAATGCAAAGGTGACTTATGAGGCAACTGCTACTGGGGTTACTTCAAGTTTTGCTATCGTACCCTTAGTCTTTGTTCACCCTCGTGAGGAGAGTTCTGCAAAAGGACATGCTTCTCTCCTATAAAAACTAAGGGAAGTGATCCTATCATTCCATCAACTTCAAAAACCGTAACTATTGATAAGGAAGAACCTCTTGTAGTTCATATAGAAGACATTTCTTCAAATTTTGAAAGAACTCCATCTTAGGAAGGAGAAGGACCTGAATGGGAGGAATATCTAAAGAAAGTTGGAGGAACCAGGAGAGGAGGAAGCAAGATTTGAAGTTGGCAATCTATATAGTGCATAGATGGAGTTAAATGATGTACTAATTGAAAGGGAACAAAAATAACTAATGGAGAATGCTTGAAAGTTGGTTGCTAAACAAGCTGCCCAATAAGAAGAAGAAAAAAAGAGGAAAATTGAGAAGCTAGCTCGAGAAGAGAAAGCATCTGAAGAATTAAAGAAAGTGGAAGAAGAAGCTCATGAGTGAGAATTAAAGGTTGCTCAAGAAAAGGTAGTAGAGGAAGAGCTCCAAGTTAAGGAGTTGGAGCAGCAAAGGCTGAAGGGTGAAGAAGAGGTTGCTAAACGAGAGGAAGAGATAAGAAACATATAAGAAATAAAAGTTGAGAATGAAAGGAAAGAACAAGAAAGATTAGAGAAGGAGCAAGAGGAGCTACAAAGGGTTGCTTCTCAGAAACAATTGGGATTATTTCTTCTACAACTCCATCCAAAACACCTCTAAATGTTCAACAAGTAGCCACTTAGTTAGCTGCACCCACTTGGTTGAAATTGAGTTTGGAGATGAGGCAGCAAGTACAGCCTCAGTCTATAACATGGGATGAGATGAGAACTAAAATATATAAGGTAAAGTCAAAGAAGAAGCTTCTTGTCGTACACTCCACCAAGTTAACTACTGAAGCAGATTTGGTAGTAGAAATTTTTACCCCAATTGCTAACAAGGATGATAGAGAGTTGCAGCTTGAAGATTATCAGATAAGTATTGTTAATCTAGGAAAGCATACTAGAATCCAACAAATAAATTTGATAGACATTATTGCCACCACTACCAAGTCGAGGTTCATTAAAGATAAACAGGCCAAGGATGAGCTTAAAGAAAAGGTGGGAAAAATGGAGAATTTTCTAAAGGAGTTAATTTCATCTAATCCTAAACACCCTGCAACCTCAAAGGCCCCTATTTTGACGAGCAAAAAGGAGTTGGATGGCCATAGTGAAATGAAAAAAAATGCCACATGGTTTGATAATTGGTTTAATGTATTTAAGTCTGATATAAATGGGAATGTGGAGGATGGTTTTAAGTGTTATTATGTAGGTCTTAAGTTGGTTAGGGAAATGGAAGAGTCCATAAGGAAATGGTGGGAAGAGAAAGAAAAACTCAGGGAGTACTTGGGGAAGTTAAAGGTGATTGCTGAATTTTTTGATGAGGAATTAGTCCAATCACAAATTTTGGGGGATGAAGGCCCTGATTTTGTTTCCAAATATATTAATATATCTGTCTTCAAAAAGTAGAATATCCTTGAACATAGAATTTACATGCTCAAAATAATTCATAAAATATGGGAACAAGCAGGCATCTTTGAGAAAATTATTTTGAACAAATTGGAAATTTTTTACCTCCTGAGTAGATACTTGAGTTGTTAGGAGATATACAAGATGTTTGGGAGGAAAGGATTGATGGAATAATGAAACAATGAGATATTTCTGATTTGATGCTCATGGATAGGTTGCTTGATATCAGAATTGACATGCCGTGGGCAATCACATACATTTGCCACCTATAAGACAGTGTTACTGCAGTAAGGAAGAAATTCAAAGAATCAATGTTTAATACTGATTGGGTTGATGCGTCGGATGATGATGCACTGAAACAAGTCTTCTCTAACTATGATGAGTATCGTGGGACCTCTCAAGAGGGTGAAAAGTGAAAAAAGTGTTTCAGTTACCTTTTTGACAGTAGCACTTTCAAGGCAGTTTTTGAGTAGATGGATGACTATGGGTCAGAGCTGGTAGATCAAGAATAACAAGTGGTAATCAAACAGACAACTAAGTTGAGACTTGCAATTTATATTTTGGATTGAAGAAGCAGGTGGTACACCTATTCAGCTACAACATTTTCAACACAAACATATTTTTGGAGTTAACTAGGTGTCCCTACAATTGTGGATCTGTGCCCTTGATTATTGAATTTTGATAGGAGGAATTGGTGCTAAATCTGTCTATATGTAAAAATTCTCTCCTTATTGTGAAGGTTAGCTAAATAATGTCAAATTAGCTACTTTAGTGAGAGATTAGATAGTTTACTATTTTATAGCTTTTGTGCAAAGATACTCAGAAATAATCTTTTACAACTTTAATGCAATTTATGTTATTTTTAGAAGTTTGATAGTTTGGTGATAATGTTAATGAACAATGGTTATTCGTATTCCAGTGAGTTTTGTTGTGCATAAGTTTCTCTTATTTGATTAAAATCAATAGAATATTTCAAATTTGAAACCATTTTCATTGAATTATTTGTGGATTATGTTTCTTTATAGTTGTTGATTTGTTAATTTCTGTAATGAGCTTGTGATATTTTATTATTTGAAAAGAAGTTAAAAGAAAAATGATGATGAATGGTTGTATGCTTTAAAAATTTGCACTAGGAATAAATGCAATGGTATGGGTTATGCTATAGATTATGTTGTTCCATGGTTTTAGTTGGTTTAGAATTCTCATTGTAAAGTTTACTTGTCTGAATTTAAAGAAATTTGTGTTCATGTATTGTTGTCCTAAGCCCTTTCCTTTCTTTTGTCATTTATTTACACCCTCCCAAACATTATATTAGTTTGTACTATTTAGTTAGTACTCTTTACTAGAAGGCCCCTTGAATATTACAATTGGTTAGGCCACTAAATGATGAAAACATAGTTGAGAACCGACTACAAAGACCTTGGAAGATAGATAGTTTTAGATTATTTATCATTTTTAGGAGAAATAGTGTAGCAATTTTTTGTTTTAACATTGTTGTGTTACATTGACCATCAATAAAACTAGCGCTAGAAGGAGGGCCCAAAAGAACAAACTAGAGTGAATCAGATCCTTTTCACCTGATAGGTTTGAAAGAGTTCTTAGATCTGTTATGAATCTAGAACCATTAGTTGAACTCCAAACCCCTATCAAACCTAGAGCTCATAGGGTCTTGATTCCACAATAGTTAACACCACCACACACTCCACCCAAAGTTCCAGTAATCCCACAGCTAGTACAACCAAACCCACCGCCACCCATGGCATTCTTTACCAATAATCCCTCGCCATTAGGAATCATTCCTAGTGGAATACATGAAATTCCTAAAAATCAACAAATTTTTTTCCCTAGGTATGCTCATGGAGAGTCAGGAAGTGCTAAAGAGCACATATAGGCATTCAAAGATGTCGATACTCAGGCTCAGATTGAACCCCGTGAAGTTACGTGTAGACTATACTCTTATTGTTTTGGGGACATGGCCTACAATTGGTATCTAAACCTTCCTACTGGGTCCATCCTGAGTTGGAAAAAATTGGAAGACACTTTTATTAACCAATTTTGATTCTATGTTGAGCCTACTATCTTATACCACCAATTTGCTACAATAACGAAAGAACCACATGAATCATTACCTTTGTTCAATACATGATTCTAGAGGATGTATAGATGCTTACAGGATCTGTACTTGGTGGCTGAGAATATGGCCATCCAAGCTTACTTAAATTCCATAGACCCATTGATCGACTTATTTCTCCAAAGAACCTACCTTCTATCAGATACTGATTCCCTGTTTAAAGTATATCACTCGGCCATTAAATTGTAGCAGCATATAAGTTCACAAGCAGGGAGCTTAGGTGGGATTTTCCCTTCCTTAGGATATTAGATGCCTAATGCAAGCCCTTTGTTCAATACAGTCCTAGGGATGTCCCATTTCATGTATGGAACTTTTTTTGAGTTACAAACTCCACCTCTATTACCATTCTTTAATAGTGGGACTCTAGATTCTCCCTAGAAAACTCAAAATTCTCATAATCATGCTGGAGGATCCAACCCCATGACACATTTGTCTATTGTAACTACTAAAAAAAGTGAGTTTATGGCTCATCTGGCAACAAAATTAGAAAATTTGAAGAAAACATTATCTCAAATGACCAATGAGATGACATAGCTCAAATATAAACCCTCTCAAAATCATAACTAGAATTACCAAAATCGGGGAGGGTATTCCAACCAAGGTAGTTATTCCAATCAGAATGCCAATCAAAATCAAAGGAATTTTAAAAGTTAGAACTTCCCCAACCAAAACTATCAGAACCAAAATAGGGGATACAATCAGAGGTCTAATAATAATAGGAAGTGGAACATTGGACCAAACAATGGGTGAGTTCCCCACAATTATCAAGCCGGTGAGGATAAATCACACACTGTAAACATTGCAGATATGAATTTTATGACTAATTGGTGTAGATTGCGTGACACTACATCACATTCTAAAGTTAATTTACCAGAGATGGGTAAAATGGTTAAGATTCCACAAGTTGGCACCCCACTACAAGGTGCTCCCAACAAAAGTGGTGGATCCACAGATATGGCCATGGCTTATGAACTCTATGATGAAGGATCTCCTTTCCCTAGAAAAGAGGCAAATGAACTAGAGGAGGATGTATATGATGCTCAGGCCTTCCAAGCCAAAGGGGGTCATTTTCTAAGGAATTAGAATAAAAGGTCATTCACAACATCTGCCCCTCCTAACACTATGGTTCTCCCTAACCAGAATGTTGACAACAACCCACCTCCACCGAAAGGCCCACTTGACTTTTAAAACAAAGGTAACTCAACTTTTGTTCCTAAATATCAAATGAAAAATGACATGGAATTTGATTTCATTTTAGAAATGCAGAAACAAAAGACCTCTCTATCATTCTTTGACATCTTGAAGTAGTGCCCCGCCCATCGTGACATCATGTTGAGAGCTTTGGAAGAGGTAGATTGGTCAAAAGGAAAGAACAAGGAAACTCCAAATACTAACATGAATGTGGTCCTATACAATGGTAAGACAAGGAGCCCCCCATTCCTCTTAAGTTTGAGAATCTTTGGAAAGAATCTACATAATTCCCTCTTGTATTTCAGAGCCTCAGGTAATGTTATTCCTTTCTCTATTTGCAATAATTTGGGTTTAAATCCCATTCAGACTCATAAGAAAGTAATATAGTTAGACAAAACTAAGGTTAATGTAATAGGGGAACTAAAAAACATAGATGTGTAGATTGGATCAGAACCCACAGATCCAAACCTATATGGATATTGAGGTAGTTGATATCCCTAAGACATACAACATGCTTTTAAGTTGGGAATTGATGAAAAGTATTGGGGGTTATCCATCCTTGGACTTCTCACACATCTGGCTACCATGGAAAGGGGTAGCAACTCAGATTAGGATTGAAAGTGAGCCTCATCTGAAACATATGATCACTAAGTATGACTATCCTAATGAAGTAGCCTACTTTGAAATTGAGATAGGAGTGTATAGGAGAGAGGAAATCATGACCTTTTCAATGTTCAATCCCAATGGCCTATAACTTTTAGAGCACAGTGACCCAATGAACACTATTAACCAATGGGTTTTAATCAAAAAATTGCAACAAGATAGGTTGGTTCTAGGAGAAGAGCTTGATTTATGGAGTTTTCTACTCCCTAACTAGTGTAGAATCCATTACCAATTCCATTCTAAGCTAACATGTCAACCTTGAATAGACATTTTAAACCATGTTTGTTAGTCAGGAGAAACTTGTGAACACCACCCTAAAACATGTCTAAATCAGTTTTCATTTAAGGCTAGAGATGCCACTATTATGACATGGACCAATATTACACAGGAAGAAGTCTTTCCCCCAATGGGACAAACTTAGGTTTTACTTTCTGATTTGGGAGGTGAGGTTGAAGAATCTCAAAAATATCTAACAAACCCACCCCTAATAACCTTCCAATCCCCAAGGGGTTGCTCAAAACAATAGCCAATTGTAGAACCATTGATGAAGATCAGATGTAGGAAGTAATGTATACACATGGTCTAAATCTGAGTGAAATTTTTGATGGTCATCATTCACAGCTACTTCAAGGTCCCGACACCTTGAACTAGTTTGAGTCGCCACCTAAATTTTGCAAGCAATCACTTGTAGCTAACCCTAGGAAAGAAATCTTAGCCTAGGACCAACTGTGGACCCTCAAATTTGATGGTTCCAAGTCAAAAACAAGGAGTGGGGCTATAGTTGAACTAACAAACCTGAAAGGGAAAACATACTTTCTTGTTATAGGTTGTAGTTCGGCTATACTAATAATGTTGAAAAGTACGAAGTGCTTTCTAGGGGACTAATGTTTGCACAATAGAAGAAGGTTACACCTCTACCAGTCATGGGATATTTTGAGGCCATTGTTAAGTAGGTTCATAGTCAATACACATGCCATAACAAGAGGTTGGTTGCATACAGGAATAGGAAATGGAATATGATAGAAGACTTTGATGCTTTTGGAATAAAATTGATTCCTAGAGAAGATAACTAGATTGTAGATGCACTTGTTGATGCTGCTAGTACCTTGGAACCCATGCAAGATTCTAAGTTGAAAATATGCTCAGTGGAGTTAGTCTCAACCCCAGCCATTCTAGACAATGTCCAAAATTTTCAAGTCTTCGATGATAGCCAACGTATACTTTCCTTCTTGGAAAGTTCAAATGTCTTTGAGGGAAATATTATCGATGAATCAGATAGAGATCAGGGAGACTAGGACCCTAAAAATTGTGACATGGAGGGAATAATTAAACTAAAAACTAACAACATTCCCAAGGGAATGGTGGCACTCGAAAGAATCTTCGATTCTGATCCTCATGCCTGTGAAAGTTTACCTATAGACAGTGATGGAGGGAAGTACGAGCTAGTCAATTTGGTAGATTCAAGCCCTAAGAAAAAGTATTTATTGGAAAAACTTGCCTGAAACATATTCGAGATAAAATCTTGACAGTGCTAAAAACAGATATAGTAGTGATTACTTGGGGGTACAAAGACTTGAAAACCTTTGATACTTTAGTAATAACACATAATATCCCCTTGAAACCTGAAGCGAAGCCCTTCCATCAAAAGCAGTGCTCAGTGAATGCCATGATTGAGCCCTTAATTCTGAAAGAAGTGTAGAAGTTGCTATTGGCAAGAATAATTTTTTGAGTAAGGCATTCGACCTGGGTCACTAATCTGGTCCCTGTTCATAAAAAAAGTGGAGAAATTAGGCTATGCATTGACTTTAGAAACCTTAAAAAAGCTTCAAAGAAGGAAAATTACCCTCTTCCTTCCCTTAATGAGGTGTTGCACATAGTGAATGGCTCGTAGAAGATGTCATTCCTAGATGGATATTCAGGGTACAGTTATGTGATGGTTAGCTATGAGGATAGGATAAAGACTGACTTCACTACCAAGTGGAGGAAATTTTCCTACCAAAGGATGCCATTTTGTCTTATCAATGATAGGTCCACCTTTTAGTGCACGAAGGATTTGGCATTCAAGGATTTGGTAGGTAACTGTATTATCATATATATGGATGATTTAACTGTATTTTCCAAGAATAGAGAAGACCATGCTACAGATTTGTCAAAGGTCCTTGGAAAGTGCATAAGCTATGGTGTGTCCCTTAATCTAAAGAAGTGTGTGTTCAAAGTTTTAGAAGGGAAATTGTTGGGCCACATAATATAAAAAATGGGGACCTCAATTGACCTAGATACAGTGGAATCTATTCTGAAACTAACCATGCCAAATAGAAAAAAGGAGATGAGGTCTTTCTTAGGAAAGATAAATTTTGTAAGGAAATTCATTACTAGGTTTGCGGAGATCATCAAACCTCTTAATGAAATGATGAAGAAGGATTCAAAGATTGAGTTGAGAAATGAGGCTAAGTCTGCATTCTCACATATCAAATAGTCTATATCAGAGGCACCAATTTTAACTAGTCTTGATTATCTAAAGCCTTTCTATGTTTATTCTTTCTTATCTAATCATTCTTGTGTTACTATCTTGATACAGTGAAAAGGTGAAGGGGATGAAAGGTCAATTCCTTTTATGAGTTCTCCATTTAAGAATGTTGAAATTAGATACCCATCTTTGGAAAAACATTCCTTCATGCTAGTGCGAGTAGTTAAAATTTTTAGACATTATATTCCCCACAACTAGATCACTACCATAGTTCCTAACCCTACAGTGAAGTCTCTTTTTATGTAGAGTGAATTAGGTGAAAGACAGGGAAAATGAATGGAAATTTTGCAAGAATTTGACCTTGAAATCCACCTGATGAAGCTCGTAAGAGGACAAGGTTTTTCTAAAGCTATGGATAATGTTGATACCAAGATTACTTGCCAATAGTACACTATGCAATCATTTACAGATGATCCTTGGTATGCAGACCTGATCTTTTTTTTATGTTGAATAAAAAGTGCCCAGATGGAATGAATACCACGCAAAGGAGAGCATTGAGGCTAAAGAGTTCTCATTATATGCTCAAAGGGGGAGGTTTATATAGAAGTAATTTTGAAGGTGTCTATTTATGTTTCCTTGATTAGCAACAAGAAAAATAGGCCATTGCTGAATTTCATGGAAGACATGGTACTGGGCACGATTCTATTGATTCTATGGAACAACAAATTTTGAGATCTGAATATTATTGGCCCCATGTGTTCTAATATTCCCCCCAATATGTTAGGACGTGTCATACATGTTAGACTTATGCATCCAAGAAACACAACCCGACGATGCCCCTACTGTAGACACTCAAATTTGTCCACATAATCATCATGATATTTATCTATTGATTAAATAGATATTACTATTCACTTAATCAATTCATTCAATATTTTCTTCTATTCATGCATTCAATCAAATCATTAAACAGTCTCATGGTTGTTCCCTAATGTTTTTCATAAACAATCATTCTTGTTCATTTCCATTCATAATCCATTTCATAAACATCCATGTTTGTTTGCATAATCGTTCATTTCCGTTTCCATAATAAAGCATAATCGTTTATTATCATCCATATCATTTTCATAATCAATTTGAATGGTCATCAACTATCATTTAATAATAAACTTAGAAATTATCATTTAATCACTTTGTTTGCATAAATCATTCACTTCATATTGCATTTCATTAAACCATCAAACCATTAAAATATTAAATAATTGTTCATCCAATCATCATCACTCATAATGCATTTTTTCATAAATCATGAGAATTCATATATTGTTTGCATCCATTCATGAAATAAATCATTCTTGACAATCATCCGCATTACATAAACCATTTGCATCAACATGTTCATATTTTGCTAAATAATTAAATCATTAAAATTAAATCATAATAATCCATATTCTCTTAAATCCATATTAAATCCATATTAAATCATGTTCATGCACATTTAAATCCAGTTAATCATTTTTCATTATTCATAAACCCTTCACCATGTATTTGTCTCTCCTCTTTTATCATTTTCACTCACATGCATTTCATTTAATTACATAATGTGGGATATTTAAATTTCCCTCTTGAAAACCTTTTATCCCACATTTCCCTCTCAAACACCTCTCCATCCTCAAAGATGCCTATTTAAATGGGATTCCTCTCTCATTTTCACCCCCACGAATTTGCATACTCATATCATCTTAACATATTGATTGCATTTTCTCATTCACCATAGCCTCTCTACTGCATCATGTGCTCACAAAATCTGAGAGAAAATGCATAAAAAAGATCTCGGTGATAGGGATACAATGGAGAGTGATTTCATTTAAAAGCATTTCCATAGTTTTCAAAGTTTGTATTTCCATGGTTTAGAAGTTTTGTTTTCATTCTCATTTTGTTTTTAATTTGAATGGCTTCATTGCAGTGAGTATGAGATGGTGATTCTTATTCCATAAAATCCTCCATTTTTTAGCTCACATTCTGGTGAACCTGACGTGAATATGGTCTCATAAGATGTGATGGTTGCAAGGTTTTCCAATTAATGGTAGATTTTGGAGTGATGAAAATAGCTATTGTTTTCTCATGTTGTCCTCATCAAATGTTACATGTTGTAGCAATAATCCAATTGGGTGTTTAATGATATTCCTATCTATTGCATATCACCTGCATGATTCCTATTTAGGCAATAATTTATGCATGTTGATTGCATGATTCATATCTTTTTTTCATATTTACACATGCATTATCTGCTTAGTTTTATCATAGTCGATACAACTTGTTGCCTTCATGGTCAAAACTGATCAATTCCTTGGCAGATTTGAGAGCCTCCTATAGGGATTTTAGTGCTTCCAATGTTTCTTATGGCAGCAGGTTCTTTGTCTCCTTATGCTCCTCAAACATGGGTGTGAGCACTCTTATCCGCCTGTTAAGATCAACATATTCCTTCTTAAAGAAACTTTGCATTTCCCACAAATCCTCGTGATCTCATTCGCCGCCTCCATTACGTTCTCCACTCATCCACAAATCTTCTTCTTAAATGTTTCTTAGAGTCATTTGGCTGCCTCTATTATCTTCACTACAAAATTCAAAATAGGTGTCCTTGTCTTACAAACTTCATTTTTCCTCCATGCATAAACAAATTCATTAAAAAGGCTTTAGATACTTTTAAGCAAATGCTATTGGAAGTCTTCATTACCTAATCAGTTGTGTCTTTTTCACATCTTTGTTCTCTTTCACATCATCGAAACAAGTCCATGTCTAAATCTGCCTCCACAAGCTCTGAATCTTCCACCTTTAAAGCTTTCGATCTTGTCGAATTATAGAGAAATAGAGCTCGTTCGGATTGATGTGAGGAAAATAAATTTGGTCATGAAATTTTCATGCCCCATCATCAAAATCCTTTTGCCTTTTATCAACACCTTTCATTCCGTTTTGTTTGAAATCGTTGTTATCTATTTGGTTTTATGCTATTGGACATTTTGCAGAGGGCGTTTATCTGCATTTAAGTTATTCAATAGATGCGAGTGGTTTTTCTCACCATTTTGGAACCGAAGCAGGCCATTGAATTGTTTGAAATTTTGTGAGAGAAGTTTATCAGTTGATGTTTTATGAAACATGAAATTTTAGGTCACTAGTTTACAAATAGAGGTTATGGTTAGATTTTTAATCTAGATTCAATTTTTTTTAGATTTAACCTAATTTAGATTAATTTAACTTTAATTTATAATTATTTTTAATTTAGCCTTTAATTTTTAATTAGACTTTTAATCTTTTAGATTTTAATTTAGACTAGCTTAGACTTAGCTTTTAATTTTTAAATCTAGCTTTAACTTTTGATTTAAATTTTTTTTTTTAATTCAGATTTGACTTCTAATCTATAATGTAGATTTAATTTGATTTAGATTAGAATTAGATTTAAACCTCAACTTTAACTTTAATTTAGTTTTTAGCTTTTAAATTAGATTTATACTTTAACTTTTAATTAGCTTTTAGTTTTAATTTAGATTCTAGATTTTAAATTTTAGATTTAATTTAGCTTTTAATTTTAGATTAGTCTTTAAATTAAACTAGCTTTTCATGTAGATTAGTTTTTAACTAAATTAGATTAACTTTTAATTTTGGATTAAATTTTAGTTTAGATTATCTTTTAATTAGTTCTAATTTAGATTAATTTTAGATTTAAGTTTATCCTTAGGATAAATTTCTAGATTTTAATTTATAAATTTTTATTTTAATTATGTTTTGATTTTCCTTAAGTGGGTCTAATTTAATATTTTTGTGGCTTGTGCAGGACATTTTGTCGAAGAAAGGAGGCATGAAACTACCAATGATATTTTGATGTAGGACATTCGTCGAAGACATGATTTTGAAACCAATTGTATTTTAGATTAGAAAACATTTCAATTGGTGCTTTAAAATTAACAATTGTCTTCTCTCACATAGGCTTAACTAGGGGGTCAATGAACATTGTTTGCTATGCTTGAGATGGTAGGGAGTATGCTCTCACCTTGTGCAAACTTGGTGATCATAAACTAGACCCATTTATTTTTGTGTTTATAACCTTAGAGGGGCCTGCCTCAAAAGAGGGAATGACTCCAACTAGTTTTTGCTCAGGCTAGTATATAAAAGGATGAGACTAAACTGTCAAGTCCTGATGGTATGTAGGCCTTAGCTGTGTAGTGCCATTTGAAAACAGGTACCTACCTTTTCTTTTAAAGGTATAAGAACCCCTAGTAGATTGGTTAAAGCCTTAAGTGTCTTGTTGTACACTCAAAAGGTGTCATGTCCCTAAGTATTCACTAGAACCCTCTTGTTTTAGAAGCCAAAATCCCTTCTATTTCTTGGTGCAACAATGGTCATTGCCAAGGAATCCACATTCTCATAGTTCTATGTAGAGGTGAAGAGCCTATCATGGGAGATTTATGAGGGCTCAAAGCTTGGTTGACCTAGAGAAGTGAGTGTCATGGAGGGGAGCCAGTGTGGCCAAGCTTCTAAGTCACCCACTAAGAATAAGTGCAACTAGGGAAACCCATGTGGAATCCAATGAATATATTCCTTCCCAACCTTATGATTTATGCTTCTATTGTTAAAATAAAAAAAAAAATCTTCTATGTCTTGTGTGTGTGTTCAAAAATAGACCTCAAACAAACATCGCACCTAGTAACTTGCAACATCTCAAACTTTGCAAACCCCAAAATGTCAAACAACAAAAACATCCAAAATGAAAAAATCACTTAGATTTCTTGGGGCCATCATCCTTCAATTCTGATCTTTCAATCCTTGCATTTCACCTAGCCCTTGCATTCCACCTAGTCCTTGCATTTCACCTAGCCCTTGCATATTCATGGTCCTTACATATTCGTATCCCTTTCATCCTAGTCCTTGCATATTCCTAGTCTTGTATATATAGGTCACATTACATAGTCCTTGCATACATATATCATTCCACCTAATTCTTTGACGTTCATCCCCTTTGCATATCAAGACCATCTCACCTAGCCTTTTCATGTTCCAAGAATTTAGTCCTTTGCATACTCACCATCGATCAAATAAAACATCTAGCTTGCGCTTAGGCTACTCTTCCTAGGTCTTGAAATCAAACCATTGGCTATCTATCACCCGCATCACTCGAGGTTCACAATCCTTGAGTTACGGGACATACCATTATCCTTGAGTAGGGAAATAATTTTGGAGTCCATCATCTCCTAAATACCCTCTATTGATCATTTTCCTTGTGTCTATCCATCATAACACAAGCAAAGCCTTTTAGATCATAACCAACTTTGGACCTAGAAGTTGCCTTTGAGCTCTTGCATTCATAGCTTGTCATATCATACCATACCATTTTCATATCCCATCTTAGAATCATATACTTTACATTGCATCCTAGACTTAGGTCTCATACATTACCTTGGATTGAAAGTTAGAACAATCACCTATGACCCCTAGAACAAGAGCAAAAAATTTTCAAGAAGAAGGGAACCCTTGGGGAAAATACTTTTATGGGGAAGATCACAGTAGTGTTGCAACTAGTGAAACAAGTGAAATTGAGGATGAAGAAATAACCTAATCCACCATAAATGAAGCTCTTAATAATAATAGGTTCACTAAAATTCTTACATAGGTGGTCAAACATAACCCACAACAATACTTCAAGGTCCTTGCTGACGAAGGAATCAAAATGTCTCCTGATTTTGACATATCATTACTCACAATGAATGATCAACCCAAATCTAATGAATCTAAGCATCCCAAAACAAACAATAATGGTAGGATCAAGGATCATAGACCCTTTTATCTACAACCTGGTTACAAGAGATCTTCAAAGACATCAAAACTTGCACCTACAAATGATCCTATTTTGGATGATCTTAGAACATTAAGACAAGAATTGGATACTCTCAAGAATAGTAAAACATTGTCTCACAAGTTCTCCATTGAAGACATATGTCCTTATCCCTTCGATCCAAGCATACCAATGCCACCTTTCCCTAATCACTAGGACATACCAAAACTTGACAAATATAATGGAAAAGGAGATCCTAAGGACCACTTAAGACAATTTTGTGCCACTACCATGGAATTTGTAGTTGATGAAACATACCTTATGAGATTATTCCCTTGTAGTCTAGGAGGAGAAGCTATGGAATGGTCTTCACGATTACCCCCAACCATCAAATCCTTTCAAGAATTGGCTGATAAATTTGTCTCCAATTATAGTTTCAATTGTGACCTTAAAGTGACCATGACAAACCTTTTGAACACCAAACAAAAACTAGGTGAATCTTTTGTGTCATTTTTAAAAAGATAGAGACATTTAACAAAACGATTACTTTATATTCGAAAAAAAGAATTGGTTGACCTCTTTTGTCAAAATTTGAACAAATAGATTGGAAGGGAACTTTGCCTCAAGTGTTTAGATTCCTTTGATGAAGCCATAGAAATGTTGGTGTAATTAATATTTAATTACACTTGCATAACTTTACTTAGGTAATATTTTAATTCCTAGGTTAATTATTGTCATCCTTATCTTGTTGGGCTATCTTGTTTCTCAAGATAATATTAGGGTTATGCATACTTACTTTTATAAAGAAAATCATCTCATGTAATTATGAATTCCTGAATAATAATATTTTGCACATCTTTTTGCAATAGCTTTGTTTTTTTCTAATTTTCTCTTCTATGGAAGGTTTTTTGGTTTGCATTTCTAATCTTGGTTTCTAACATGGTATCAGAGTTTTGATTTGCAGCCCCTTCTCAGGTTTTTTGAGAAAATCATTGCAAAGTTCATTCAATATTCCTCTAGGTATCATGCCTTGAGTTCATCTATGCAGCGTTTTGAATCAGATCGGGCTTCACCATTGGATTCAAAGCACTGGAAAAAGTCAAGATTGGCTTTTATTTTGTAGATTTTGGATATCATTTGCCAGATCCATGAGGGTTTCAAGTTGGGAGATTTTTTGTAAGCTCTGGAGGTAGCCAAATTTTCAGAGCATTTTGGGCACAAACGAAGGTCACCATCATGTTCATAGCGGCCAAAAACCCTAAGATCACCTTTCGTTTCATTGATTTTGGTGAAAGTTGTTTCTAAGGAAAAAAAATTATGCTAGGGAGGCCATATGACCTCCCCAGCATGCTTCCCAATACATGAAAAATGAAAAAAATGTAGAAAAAGGGGGTTTCTCGGGATTAGTACCGACGCCTCTAGTTATAAGAAGGTGTGCCACTCGACGGCCACCCATTGCCCGCCCAAGCCAGTGGCACCACCTAAGGGCCATTAGCCCTTCAGTCCTCATAGGCTCCTTTTGGCTTTGCTGGTGGTCCTATTGAGGACCAAACCCTCAGCCTAACCCCTACGGGCCTTTCAGCATCCGACCTAGGTCATATGGGGGACCATGCGCTATGTGCCTAGCCCTCGGCTGGCCTATAGCATTAAACCTGGGGTCATATGTATGACCAGAGGCTCTTCCCCAGCCCCTAGTTCACTAGCCCCTGGTCATGCACAGGATGAGGGGCTTACTTTTTTTAGCCCCCAGGGTAGCCTGTAGGCCAGATTGGCCTTCCTGGAGTACTTTTACAAAATCAGGCGTAACTTTTGCGTATAGTGTCCTTTTTTCACAAACGAGATACCATTTGAAAGCTAATTCCGATGCCAATCTAGTGGTGAAGGTAGATTCTTCTGATTTTTCTCTAGATTTATTTTTCAGGTCCTTGAACTCAGATGTTGTTGTTTTCACTCCAGAGGGCATATCTTTTGACTCGGTGACCCTTTTTTCGTCATTCTTACGGCGTTGGAAAGCTGGTTTAGTCCTCTACACACATTTGAGGTCTATTTTTATTTTTTTATGCATTTTTTGCATTATCTCCTTTTACAATCATTGGGTTACTCTAATAAATGAACTAATATAAAGTTCCATCAGGGGGCTTCTTGCATAATAATCTGATTAGAGTGTGCATGCACTTTGATCTTCATCTTAATTTTTTGATAGCTCACATGGGTTGTATCTAGTTTCCTTGTTTATTTTTGCCACATCTTGTCTAGCTTGACACATATCAGATTCATATCGGTTCACACTTTAATAGATTGGGAGTTTATGGTTATTGATCCACATTGGTTTAGAACCATCTCAGTTTGAGGGCCATGTTTTTATGGTTAATGTTATAGAGTCCTTATGGTACTTGTTCCCATGGAAGAGTTTTAGTCTTAGTTTGGCATCGAAATCAAGATACACGGTTTCTAGATTGTGTCATCATAACATCTACTATTGCTTCACTGATTCTAGGGTTGTTCCAGTTTGTGAGTTTTCCAGTGTTCCATGGCATAAGGTCTATTGTTGCATTATTATGATTTTGCTTTGGTTTCTTTTAGAAAGAAGTATCTTTCCTTGCTTTCCAGATTGCGGTTCCAGTGTTCTTCCAGTGCTTCTTTGTAACAACCATCTCATTGTAGGTGGGTTTTGTCCCACTGGGTTTTCCTTCTCTACCTCATTATTGCATTTGTACATGGGTACCTGATCAGGCCTTGTTGTCGAGACCCATTCATGCATTCATCTTAGTTTTAGGTGCATGTTTTTTTATTCTCCCTAAGTTGCACTTATGGGTGGGTGTTGTTGTAATTAATATTTAATTACACTTGCATAACTTTACTTAGGTAATATTTTAATTCCTAGGTTAATTATTATCATCCTTATCTTGTAGGGCTATCTTGTTGCTCAAGATAAGATTCGGGTTATGCATACTTGCTTTTATAAAGAAAATCATCTCACGTAATTGTGAATTCCTGAATAATAATATTTTGCACATCTTTTTGCAATATCTTTTCTTTGTTTTTATTTTCTCTTATGTGGAAGGTTTTTTGGTTTGCATATCTGACCTTGGTTTCTAACAAGAAATGGGATTTTTAATTGAACAAACTCTTATAAATGATGGGACTATTAAACTTAATAATGAAAAAGATCAGAAATTGAGTTTGAACAACAAGATACCTTTTTGAGTTAAGAAAAAGAATGTAGACAATGATGGAGTTATTGATGCAAAAAACAAAAAAAACATCATCACCTATTTATAATCTCAAAGGTCCATCTTCATATAAAGGAAAATAAAAATAGAGAAGTTCCCCTAAAAAAAAATTTACACCATTAGGACAATCACTTGAATCCGCATTAAAAGAACTTCTTGAAAATAATATTATAACGCTACCTAAAATGAAGGAATATAATCCACAAGTCAAACCCCCTTGGTGGAATGAAGATCACTTTTGTGACTATCATAGGCACAAAGGACATAAGACTAATAGCTTGAATAAACTTTGACATTTAATACAAGACCTTATTGATGAAGGTAATATAGCAGTTGATAGACACACTCCTTCTGGTAACTTTGATCACGATGTGCTTAAAAACCCATTCCCTAAGAATGACAAGGATAAAGAAAAGACTCTTGAATGTAGTGATGGTGTAAACTATACTACTTCTAAGTGTGATTATGCTATACATAACATCAGTGAGGTCAATAATCATGTAAACACTTTCATTATAAAAGGAAAAGAACCTGATTGCAAGGTTACTACTCGTAGAGGCACAATTACCCTTAGAGGTCCTAATTCAAAACTTGCTACACCATGTTCACAATACAACCTCATAGAGCACTTAGGAAAAATGCTTGTGCAAATTTCTATACTTGAGCTGCTACGCCTATCTCCTAAGCATAAATCTATCTTAGATAAAGCACTTGCTACTACTATAGTACCTACAGACCTACATGTAGATCAATTCCAAGCTATGATGGGACACATCACCTCTCCTCATACTCTCACTTTTATTGAAAATGGTGACTCATCCCTTCGACAACTACATAATGCAACATTACACAATGACATCTACATCCATAATGTTAATATCAAGCGAGTTTTGATAGATAGAGGAGTGGGCCTTAATATTTGTACTCAAGAATTGATCACAAAATTAAGGTTCTCTAAAAATGAAGTTGATCCAAGTAAAAAGATTACCATAAAGGCATATCATGAAGGGGAACACTCATCTAAAGGATCAGTTACTCTACCAATCAAAGTTGGCCCTATGCTAAAGGATGCGGTTTTCCATGTCCTTGATCTCTCACTAACCTATAATATCCTCCTTGGAAGACCTTGGATTCATGCAATGCAAGAAATACCTTCTACATACCACAAGTGCATTAAATTCCCATACAATATTGTTGAAATCACAATATGAGGAGATCCGAACCCTTTCATGTATTTCCACAATCTAAGTCCTAAAACTGAAATCACAATCCAAAGCAATCGTGAAGCATTTCCTTCCCAAGCATAGGTTGATCATGAGTCCTTAAAAGTGTCCTCAAAATCCAATGAAGTTGAGATCAAAATACAAGTAAAACAACGAGTAGGGGAATATACTTTGAATCATACCCTTTGCATTGGAAAGCTACCTTTATCTCCCCACACCTATGGAAAACCACATATGACTAAGACCACATCAGATGTAGATACTACAATGATTTGTAAATCAACTACTTTCAAAAAATGGGGAGCCCTCTATAATGAAACAAAAGAAGTTGATCTCCTAAAATGGTTATACAAAGATGAAGATACAAAAAGAGAAAAAAATAAAACAAAGATACCTATTTAACAATATGGTAAAGTATTTGATCTTATGAAACAAATGGAATATGATGGTAAAATTCCTATTGGCTTACAGAAACGTGGTATCTTGGAACCAATACAACCTACTCATAAAAAAAAGTCCCTGGTTTAGGATGTGATGCACAAAAAGATAAGACCTTGAGTATCATGTGTACTTCAAATAAGGAAGTGGATTCTTCTAAAGCTACACAGACAAATGAGGAAAGTTCCATCGATGATTTCATTGAAATTTATGACTATGATAGTGTCTCTACCCCTAAACCCAATCTTAATAATTTTACCCTTGAATCCATTCAAAATCTTGACTCAAATAATGATCCTTTACCCTCGGTTCACCCTGAATTCATTGATTTCGATCAGAAGGGACCGCCACAATTGGATGTATTTGAAAATGATGAGGCAATCATAAACTTTCTAGGAGCAATAGAAGATACACCTCTTGAGGATCATAAAGTAGGATTCATCATAGAACTCAATAGTGCAGCTTACTTTGGGAGGAATGCCAAGCCTTTGAACCACAAAATTATTGAAAATATAAATTGATCTTCTAGTGAAAATAGCTCTGCGATGCTATTAGACCCGAAAAAAGTAAAAATAAAGGACATATCCAAGGGTGAAAACCTCTCTGAGGCACCTGACAATGGAAGGCTTGACACACTTCCCTTAGCAATATATCATGAAAAATCATCTATGCTAGTGGAGAAGACAATACTAGCTAATTTTGGTATAGAAGAAAGACCAAAGATAATTCATCTAGCAGAATCATTAACACCTGAAGAGAGAATGGAGAATATAAATTTTTATAAGGAAAAACATGTTAATTTTGTGTGATCCTATGTAGATATGCTAGGACTTGATCTAGATCTAGTAATGTATCACTTGTATTTTCCACCGGGGGTAAAACCTATTAAACAAAAGTTGATAAAAATGGACCTACACATTGCTCTATTCGTAGAAGCTGAATTAGAAAAATTGCTAGATGTGGGATTTATAAGATTTGTTGACTATGTTGATTGGATTTCAAATTTAGTGCTAGTTTCAAAACTTGATGGGGGCATTCGAGTTTGCACAGACTTCATATATTTAAACAAAGCTTGTCCTAGGGATGACTTCCCACTTCCAAACATTGACATGATAATGGATTTGACAAAAGGGCACAAAATATTATCCCTCATGGATGGTTTCTCAGGCTATAATCAAATTAAAATTGCTCCTAAAGATCAAATTAAGATGAAATTCACTTCTCCTTGGGGAACCTTCTATTGGAATGTCATGCCCTTTGGGTTAAAGAATGTCGAAGCTACTTACCAAGGTGCAATGACCACTATCTTTCATGACATGATGCATACCTATTTGGAAGACTATATAGATGATTTGTTGGGAAAATCTTACACAAGAGCTGTACATCTAGAGATCATGGATAAAATTCTCACAAGTTTAGAACAATACAAGGTCCAGTTGAATCCAAAGAAATGTTCCTTTGGGGTAACCTCTAGGAAACTCCTTGGATACATTGTCTCATCTAAAGGAATTGAAGTTGATCCTACAAAAATAAAGGCTATACTTGAAATGCCTCCACCTAAGAATATCAGTCAGCTGAGATCATTACAAGGAAAACTTCAGTCTATCTGTCATTTTATAGCACAACTTAAAAATACATGTCAACCTTTTCAACATCAGTTACACAAAAATGTTCCATTTAGATGGGATGACCAGTGTGAACAAGCTTTTCATAAAATCGAAGAGTATCTAATGACACTTCCAGTATTAGTACCTCCTATAGATGACAAGCCTTTACTTCTGCATATATCCACAACCACCACAACACTAGGGGCACTTTTGACACAACATGATTCTGAAGGAAAGGAACGTGCAATCTATTACATCAGTGGTACTTTAGTGGGATATGAGCTCAATTATAGTCCTATTGAAAGAGTATGCCTTGCCATAGTTTTTTGCATCATAGAAGCTAAGAAATTACATGCTTACACACCAAACCAAGCTCATTGCAAAAATTGATCCTGTTAAGTACCTCTTGAACAAATAAGCACTCACAGGATGATTAGCTAAATGGGTGATGATTCTTAGTGAGTTTGATATTGAGTACGTAGAAAGAAAAGAAATCAAAGGGCAAGATATAGAATATCAACTCGACGATGCTCCTATGACAAATAATCATACTCTTATTATAGAATTTCCTAATGAATCAATATTCAACATGGAATCTACGCATCTTTGGACTTTATAATTTGATGGATCCTTCACACAAGGTGGTTTTGGTGTTGGCATTCTCTTTGTCACTCCGCAAGGGAATTGTATACCTAAAGGTTATAAGATATAGTTTCCATGTACCGACAATATTGTAGAATATGAGGCATTACTTTCTAGGCTCTGTATGGCCATGCAATGGAAAATTCTACAGTTGTGTGTTCTTGGTGACTCTTAGCTAGTAATAATGATGACTATAAAACAAAAGATGAAAAATTGATTCCTTAAAAATGAATGGTGGATGATTTCAAGGTCTATTTCACATTAATGTATTTTGAGCAGATTCCTCTAGATAGTAATATAGCTACTGATACTATGGCAACAATTGGTTCACTTGTGGAAATGCCAAGTAATGTCACCCAATGTGAGTTCTTGGTAGAGCCTCTTTTGGAACTTGCTTACAATGTATCACAATCTTAAATGATCTGCCTTATCGTTGGTCTTGATTCCCAATTGTATGGGGATATTTTGTAGCGCTCAGAAAATTAAGAGAATTTTTCAATTGTTCAATTCTATTTCAAAGGGTTTTCAAGTAATTAATATCATTCATAAAAGCTTCCAAATGAGCTCAAAAAGAGAATTTAAATTGCATTTCATGTATACAAATAACAACATTGTAATTTATCAAGATTATGCACAAGGAAAAAGTACATTAATGAATTTTCATATATACTTATTCATCTATACTCGGAAGAGATCAATAATTCCAATGAAAACATCTTTTTCAATGCTACGTCATAAAACTTTAATTCTACATATCAATGTTACATTAGATTCTTTCATGCCATACTTCTATTTCAAAGTTTCAACAATGAATGACAAATATAAATATACATACAATGGCGCTATACAAGCCATTTCCAAAATGTTACACAAGTTCATCAATAGCAATTAAAACTTTGAACCTCCAACTGTCGTGACACTATCAGTCTTCTTGCGAGCTGGGGGCCAAGAGTGTGATTCAGGTGACTTTTCCGCCCAACCACGAAGTTCATGACTTCCCCGGGTTCCTTCCTAACTTGAAGGAATCCCCGGCCATGCATAAAGGAGCCTAGCAACCTGATACAGTAAAATAGGAGGGAACTCTCGATGCATGCCTGGTGCCTATATGCATTTCTAACATGAGAAAAACACATTTCTTGCAACAGGAGGTGGCAGAGACTCAAATACATATACATTTCTAGGCTTTTAAAACAAATCCATCTATTTCAATGGTACAAGTGCTTGGCCAAGCATAAATAATACAAGCAAATGGTAGTTTAGAAAAGGTAATACTACCGTCTCTGTGGGTCCACCTTCGGCATCCTGTCCCGGAAGTTACCAAAAGTAAAGTATGAATAAATACAAAAGCAGAAAGTTGTGCATTTTCTTACATGTTTCATGCATTCAATTGATTCTAAAAGAATTTCAAATGAGAATTTCATAACATCCTTTGAAAGAAAAATTGTAAGTTCAGTAGTAAGATTTCATTTACTCATTTGTAAGTAATTCTTTTCTGATTTGGTAAAAGACTCTATTTTTAGAGAAGAACATGTATGTCATAATACTATCAGTGTACTATTAGAGAAATTTAATTAATTCTTTTGTATGAAACAGTGTTTACTGATTTCAGTATATACTTCTATTCTTTCCAAATTCAAGCTGACTGATAGTGTAATTCCCAATTTTAATACAGGTTTCTGAATATTAGTAATATACATAAACAGTGCAATTCGTTCAGAATAATAGAGGTTTGAAAGAAAAACTTGCATTCAATTTTCTATTGTATTCCTTTACTCAGGAATGTACTTCTCTATGTAAGTATATGATAAAGTAATCAAGAAGATTTTTAGTTTACATGGTTTCTCAGAGATACTTTTGTTCTTGTTCCAGGTTTAAAATTTCTGAGATATTTGTGTATTTTTGACAGAGATCATATCACTTTCTGGAAATGGTTTTCCTATTCGAACTTGCAATTTGCTATATATGTATGGATATATATATATATATGTATACATATAGAATTGAGTGTATATATATATATATATATATATTTATTCATATACAGCTGAGTGTAAATTTTAAAGAAAGAAATACTGATTTTTTTCTTATAACTATTCATAAGTTCTCTGGCTATGCACATAAATTTTAAACATTGTACAGGGTTTCACACTGGCGTTGATCATCATAAGGCGCAGGAAGCCCTTGCCCCTCCCATGGGGAGGGGGCGAGCTGTGAGGGGCTCGCGCCCCCTCCAGAGGCCGCGGCCTGTGGAGGGCGCGAGCCTCCCCACATAGCCGCGTCCTTTTCATGGGGAGGACAAGGGATTAAAATCCCTTCCCTATTCCTGTGTATAAACAATTTCATAACTCAAAAAGAGACGTTTTTCCCAGTATTATACTACATTCAAATTTATCTCAAAGGAAATTCAAATTTATTTCTGGTGAAAGTGTTTCTTGCAATTCATATGCATATATATATATATATATGTATATATGCACGGGAATACATATTCCTGTGCATATATATATGTATATATATATATGTTTATGTATGTTTCCTATTATAATTGAGAGCAGTTTAATAATTTACAGCTTTTGCAGCAGAATGTAACCCTAATCTAGAAGAAAAAATTGGGTATTATTTCTATAATGAAACAATGAGAAGTAAGCTATTACCCATATTCAAAAATAAAATTGGAAAAGATTTCTCAGAAATATGTAATCATTTCATAGAATGATGCACTTCATTTATTCAATTTCCTATTGCAATTTCAAACTGATTGAAAGAAAAGTATGGAAAATAACCTGGCAATTTCTCCAGTGCAGATGCCTTGTATTACCTTCCTATCCCCTCTTCCCGAACTCTGATTCCCCCTGAATGAATGTTTTCTTTTCTCCTTAAAGCTTTATTGCCCCTTCCGAGGATCATGCAAAGTATTTCCAAATGACAGATAAATTCTACATGCAAATTCCAGAGATTGCCACATGCCAACAACATTGTTGGTTTTAAGGAAAAATTTCCAGAGCCCAAAGTTTTCTCAGGGCTGTTCATTCCTCTCAATTTTTGGAATAAAAATAACCATTTTCAAACAAAAGATATCTCCACTTTATATTATGCAACCAAATTATTTCATCCATATTATATGCAAATATAATATTTTCACTTCATTTTTAATTTCCTATTTTAAATCAGATTTTTCCTTTTTATTGCACAAAATAAATGGGATAAGCTAAATAAAATAAACCATACTTTTTTCACAACCTTTATGAATAATTAAACTATATTTTTAATTTTTGCTATGTTATTATAGGTACATATATTTTTTTATTTTTCTTTTATATCAATTACTTATTCAAACCATGGAATCCATTTAAACAATCACATTGAAAACAAACATGGCCTAATGCAACTACATGATTTTTAAGTAGTGTGTGTGTGTGATCGAGAGCTTCTCCTCTTTTACCCTGTCGGGAAGCTAACCTTCTTTTCCTCAATCACACTCTTGGCCTTCGATCACCTGCAACTCAAATGCACTCAGGCGTGCAAAAATGAAAGTGTATTAGTAACCAATATAGAAGTATAAATTTAAGCAATAATTAAATCAACACTCCTATTTTGTATCATTTTTGAATAAAATGCACTCATAATTCTGAAAGAAAACAATTATTTTCCTACATTTCCATACACCAAAGCATTGTATTATATTATATTGCTCTAACATGTATCATAATTCATATATTAAGTCCCACAAAGTCATGGTCAAAATAGCATCAGAGTATGAGACGTGACATATTTACACCTATCTTTGGGGTAACACCTTGCCATCAGACCTATCCAATAAATCTTGTAAAACTTTTATCCATCAAGATTCCTGTTGTGTAATCTTAGTTGATACCCTTTACCGTCGAGGTATCAATGGTACTTTACTCAGATGTCTTGAGCATGAAGAGGTCAAAAATACTTTATGAGAAGTACATGAAGGTATATGTGTGGCACATTCTAGCGGTCCTACCTTAGCTAAGAAACTCTTGCATATGGGTTATTATTGGCCTAGACTGGAAAAGGATGCAAGCAGTTTCATAAGCATGCAGACTTGATACATGCTCCTGCACAAGAATTGTAGTCTCTTTCTACACCATGGCCCTTTTATCAGTGGGGAATCGATCTCATGGGTAAGATCCATCCACCTTCATCCAATGGTCATAAGTTCATTCTCATTGCCACAGAATATTTCTCAAAATGGATTGAAGTTGTTCCCCTCACTCATATCACTGGAAAACAAATAGCCACTTTCATACTTAATTATATCATCTGTCATTATGGCATTCCTTTATCCATCATCACAGATAATGGTTGTATGTTCAAGAATCAAGATGTCCATGAACTCTATGAGAAATTCCATATACAACATCATTTTTCCATACCTTACTATCCTCAAGGTAACGGCCAGGTTGAGGCTTCTAACAAAACCATTCTCAAAATTCTTAAAAAGATGGTCAATGAAGCTGGTCGAGATTGGAATATTCAACCAAATCGTGCCTTGTGGGATTACCACACGAGTGTTTGCACTCCCATAGGTGCTACCCCATATGCATTCCCTTGTCTATGGATCTAAAGCCATCTTTCCCATCGAGGTTGAGTTGCCCTCTTTGTAGGTCTCCTTGTGCAATCAAATATGAGATGAAGAATATTGAGTTTCCTGTTTGTAGGAATTAGAACCGTTGGACGAACAAAGACAAACTACTTTCAATCATCTTAGAGAATACTAGCAGTGGATGTGTCAAAGTTATAACCAAAAAGTGAAACCGTGAATATTTGAGATTGGGGATCTTATCCTTCATGAAAATCCTTGCAATCAACAAGATAGAGAAAAGAAGGGTAAATTTGAGCCTAACTGGTTGGGTCCATATGTTATCACTATTGTCTATGGATCTGGGGCATACTAGTTATCTACTCCATAAGGTGAATTGCTTAGTGATCCCATCAACAGTATGCACATTCGCAAGTTTTATACCTGAGTACTTCAAAGGGTACACTCTTTTAAAAAGTCTTGAAAAAATACAAAAAAAAGGAAAAAAAGTCCTGAAAAATAAAAATTAAAAAATGATGAAAAAAAAGGCAAGAGAAACCAATTCGTTCATTGGTGAAAACCACTTCAGTGGCACCTTGAACAAGTACCATGGTGAAAACCAAGAAATTGGCGCCATGTGTAGAGGCTTTTCTCCTCTTTCCTTTGGAGATCTACTTGATCTTTTCATCCCATTTTCATTCAGCCTCCACTTCATAAGGCCCTTTTCACACTCACCATGGCTTGTGAATTGTTCAACAGTCCCTTTGCTTGCCTGCTTTGCCATGCGTACTAGGTTGGTCTGATTCCTCACTGGGGAATTTCCTCAACCTTAGCCATGAGTTAGGATATTTAACATCTTGTAGTCATAGAAACTACCCTCTTTTACTATCGGCTCACTTGTGATTTGTATCTTTTCATCGTAAAATGTCTTGAAAAAAATCCAAAAAAATTCATAAAATGTCCTAAAAAATATCCGAAAAAGTCATAAAATGTCTTGAAAAAATCTAAAAAAATCATAAAATTTCTTGAATTTTTTTTAAAAATCATAAAATGTCTTGAAAAATCCAAAAAATCATAAAATGTCCTAAAAAAAAAACCAAAAAAATCATAAAATGTCTTGAAAAAAATCCAAAGAAAAAATCACATAACTTCAAAAAAATTCCAAAACAGTGACACTTTCAAATCACCACACAACTTTGAACTTCAAAAAAATCAAAACACATTAAGATTGACAATCAATTATACATTGTAACATACCCATCAACCCCCTTTTCAAATTCAACTAAACACATAAACTATGACAAGAATCAGATTTACATTGAAGCATGATGTCTATTTGTTTGTCAATCTTTGATTATTTTATGATTTTATCTTTGGTGGCATGTCTTTTAGCTTCTCGAGGATGTCTTGGACTAGAGAGGTGAGCATGGGGCATGTTCACTTGTTTTTTATTTGTGGATTTTTTCTTATTCACAAGATGACTTGTCTTAAGACATGGTTATCCAAAACAATCGAGGACCTATGAGTCTACTAAGGGAGAGAGCATTCCTTGCCTAATAGTGTCTTCCATGCAATAAGTATTCAATTCATGTAAGGTTCTTATACCTAGATGCTTATACTTTACTGCTTAATAAAAACACAAATAGTATTTAGGTCATCTAGATGTTCATGTTATCTAGATGCTTATACTAATTTGCGACATAATAAGCTCAATGATGATAAAAGCAATTAAAAGACATAAGAGGCTTCATCACCTTCATTTTCTTCAATCTTGCATTTCTTCTATCTACCATTTATTGCATTTCATTTTCTTCATCTTTCTTGTCGCAGAGAAATCAATCAATCACTTTATCTAATTGATATATGTCTCTTGAATCAAACCTCAAATCAATCGACTTGCTTCTCTAAATATCATGTTCCCTTGATCAATCAATCAATCATTGCATCAACTTGTCTTGCGTAAGCATCATTCTCAATCAACTTAATCAACTTAATCAACTTCATTAGATCATCAACTTGGCTATACTGATCATTTCCATCCATTGTTCAATTACGCCTATCAACTATGCATTTCCATCAAATGTACATTATCACTATATCACTTGTTCAATATCAAGTATCTAATCATTTTCTAGACATCTATCAAGAGATTAATCTTCTTACAACCTGTTCAATCAATCTCTTGATGGGGCATATCATTCTTATCATAATCCTTACTAGGATATCTTTGGGGCATGTATTAGTTGATCAATCTTTTCCTTTGAAATAATGTGACAAGCTACATTGTTTGAAAGAGGGGAAAAATGTAGACACTCAAATTTGTCCTCATAATTGTTGTGATATTCGTCTATTGATTAAATATATATTATTATTTACTTAATAAATTCATTCATTACTTTCTTCTATTCATGCATTTCATCAAATCATTAAACTGTCTCATGGTTGTTCACTAACCATTTGCATAAATGATCATTCTCATTCATTTTTCTTCATAATCTATTTCATAAACATCCCTGTCCGTTTGCAATATCGTTCATGTTTGTTTCCATAATAAAACATAATCGTTTATTATCATCCATATCATTTTCATAATCAATTTGAATGGTCATCAACTATTGTTTCATAATAAACTAAATTATCATTTAATCACTTTGTTCACATAAATCATTCATTTCATACTACATTTCATTAAACCATCGAACCATTAAAATAGTAAATAATTGTTCAACCAATCATCATCATTCATAATGGAATTTTGCATAAATAATGAGCATTCATATATTGTTTACATCCATTCATGACATAAATCATTCTCGACAATCATCTACATTACATAAACCATTTGCATCAACATGTTCATATTTCGCTAAATAATTAGATCATTAAAATCAAATCATAATAATCCATATTCTGTTAAATCCATATTAAATCATCATTAAATCATATTCATGCACATTTAAATCCATTTAATTATTTTTCATTATTCATAAACCCTTCACCATGCATTTGTCTCTCCTCTTTTATCATTTTCACTCACATGCATTTCACTTAATTACATAATGTGGGATATTTAAATTTCCCTCTTGCAAACCTTTTATCCCACATTTCCCTCTCAAACACCTCTCCATCCTCAAAGGCACTTGTTTAAATGGGATTCCTCTCTCATTTTCACCCCCATGAATTTTCATACTAATATCATCTTTACATCTTGATTGCATTTTCCCATTCACCATAGCCTCTTTACTGCATTTTGTGCTCACAAAATCTGAGAGAAAATGCATAAAAAAAGATCTTGGTTATAGGGAGACAATGGAGAGTGATTTCATTTAAAATCATTTCCATAGTTTAGAAGTTTTTTTTCATTTTTTTTTTAAAATTTGAATGGCTCCATTGAGGTGAGTGTGAGATGGAGATTTTTATTCCATATAATTCTCCATTTTCAGCTCACACATTCTTATCGTAATCCTTACCAGGATCAATCTCTCAAGGGGGAATATCATTCTTATCATAATCCTTACCATGATATCTCTAGGGCATGTATCAGTTGATCAATCTTTTTCTTTGAAACAACGTGACAAGCTACATTGTCTCAAAGAAGGGAAAAATGTAGACACTAAAAATTTTCCTCATAATTGTCATGATATTCATCTATTGATTAAATAGATATTATTATTTACTTAATCAATTCATTCAATACTTTCTTCTATTCATGCATTTCATCAAATCATTAAACCATCTCATGGTCGTTCACTAACCATTTGCATAAATGATCATTCCCATTCATTTTTGTTCATAATCCATTTCATAAACATCCATGTCTATTTGCATTATTTTTCATGTCCATTTCCATAATAAAGCATAATCGTTTATTATCATCCATATCGTTTTCATAATCAATTTGAATGGTCATCAACTATCATTTCATAATAAACTAAATTATCATTTAATCACTTCATTTGCAATAAATCATTCACTTCATATTGCATTTCATTAAACCATCAAACCATTAAAATATTAAATAATTGTTCATCCAATCGTCATCATTCATAATATGTTTTTGCATACATCACAGGCATTCATATATCATTCACATCCATTCATGAAATAAATCATTCTTGGCAATCATCTACATTACATAAACCATTTGCATCAACATGTTCATATTTCGCTAAATAATTAAATCATTAAAATCAAATCATAATAATCCATATTTTGTTAAATCCATATTAAATCATTATTAAATAATTTTCATCCACATTTAAATCCATTTAATCATTTTTCATTATTCATAAACCCTTCACCATGCATTTTTCTCTCCTCTTTTATCATTCTTATCATAATCCTCTTCTTTTAATCTAGCAACTTTCTTATTCTACAATATTGTTGGTACATGGAAACTAAATTACAAAAGTTGCTAGTTGGATTATGATAAGAATTATAAGAATGATAAGAATGTGTATGTTGATGATTTAAAATTTAGTACCGGTTTCAAAACCTAATGGGGGCATCTGAGCTTGCACAGACTTCAGAGATTTAAACGAAGCTTTTCCAAAGGATGACTTCCCACTTCCAAATATTGACATCATAGTGGATTTGAAAATAAGACATGAAATGTTACCCCTCATGGATGGTTTCTTAGGTTACAATTAGATTAAAATTGCTCTTGAAGATCAAATTAAGACAACATTCACTTGTCCTTGGGGAACCTTCTAATGGAATGTCATTCCCTTTGGGTTGAAAAATGCCAAACCTACATACCAATGCATAATGACCACTATCTTTCATGACATGATGCATACCTATTTGACATAATTACAGTTGATCTTGAGTATGAACTTAGCAACTTTGCTAATTTGGATTCACAATCAGCTCATGATGATGGTCAACAAATGTTTTTTAACAAGCCTTTATTCGATATAGGAGCTAATAAGGTTTATAACAACCCAATTTTCGAGTTGGAATAAGGAAATATCTCTAGTTGTAGGACTACATTTGATGAAAATAGTAAGGTATGGGATCCAGGTGCAACTTCTAGTAGTGAAGTGTTGACTCATGAATTCTCTAGTGGGACTACCTTCAGCTTTGAACCCCAAACAAATGTCCTGACTAGCTTACACATGACTCCGATTTGTGACCAGCAGTTGAGTTATAATAGGTTGTGTTTGGGAGACAGTGATGATTTTGTGTTAGGGAATGTTTCTTCAGCTCACTACTTGTTCACATCTCCTACTAATGCAATGGATTCATGGGTTAACTATCATTGCCTACACCTTCTTGAGTTTCTTATGTAGATACTTCTTCGTGAGTTGGTTGATTTCAAGTTAGAGCAGTAGGTTGTGAGTACTTACCCAGGTTTAGTTCCCCAATTTTTAGCTCCCATTTTCATGAATGTCATTGACTTTAGTTACTCCATGGCATGGGCATACTTGGTTCCAATAAGCACCCATTTTGAAGTCTCCCTCGATTCCTGTTTAATGAGCATAAATATGGGTTCTCAAGCACCACATGAGACTTTAGGAAAAATCCAAAATCTCACCCAAATTGATTGGAACTCTCACCAAATTCATCCTCTACAAATAACAAGCAAAACCCATAAAAGTCCAACTCAAAATATATCAAAATCCTCCATCATTAACCCTAAATCTGCAACTTGAAAGCACCAATGAAGCTCCTGAATGAAGCTCCCCTAATCCTCTCCTGATGTGGTCTTTCACACATGAAGAAAGGAGATCTTGAAGAAGTTTTCATCTCAACAAGTCAAAATCCAAGCCAAAGCCAAGCTCCCATTCAGTCCTCCAAAATATTCAAACATCCATAATTAGAATAAGCCTCCTCATGAACTTTTATTAAGGCTCTCTAGGAGCCCTAAGAAATCCATGCCAAAACTCCAACAATAGATTTAAACTTTTAATTTTAATATTCCCTCCAAAGTTTGGGTGCCCAAGGAAGAATAATATTATTAACACTTAAAAACAACCTTAATTCAGAAGACTAGGTGCCCCATGGTCACTTTATTAAAATAAGTCCCCCTTATGTCTCCTTTTTTAAATTAAACATTATAAAGTCACCTTTTTTAAAGCACATTTCCCAAAGTACTCTCAAATAATAAAATAAATCCCTCAAAGTGACTTAATCCACTAAATATGCAACACTAACTAGCCTGACCAGGGCTAGCGTGCTAAGACTGGTCAACCCTAATGTTCTTACTATTTTTAGTAAGTATTAAAAATAGTAGTAATGCACCCAGAAACTTGTGCCAGAGAGATACTAAGATGTACAAGATGGCTCACCAAAGGCTGAAGTGTTGTACCAGAAACCTTGCTTAAATTAGAACTTACTAAAAATAGTAAGTGTTCCCCAATCAACCCTAACTGAGAGAAGGTGTCATAAAATGAGGACATTACAGTCTGCACTTCCCAAAGATTGCTTGTCCTCAAGAAATGCTAGAGAACCCTACAATCCACATCCAAAACCACACTGGAGAGAACTTCAGACATAGGAGGTTGGTGGGTTCAAGGTTATGGTAGCTGATGGCTTTACAATTCAGTATAATAGGATGGTTCCCAAGTTGAGCATCCTATTGGGAGGACATGAAATTAAGGAAGACTTCTATGTGGTTAACATTGGAGACATAGACGTAGTTATGGGCATTCAGTGACTATGTTCCTTGGGGGAATTCACCTTGAATTTTTAGAAATTAGAGCTTAAATTCAAATCAGAAGGTAAGAACATGGTTTTTGAGAGGACTATCACAGAGTGGACCATGAGCTAAGACCAACAAAGAAAAAGGGAAAGACAAGGCAACAACTTTTAATGCTTTGTTGGAGCTGCTCAGAGTTCTTGTAAATAGAAGTTATGTATTTGGGAACTTTGAGAATAATAATCCAGTCCTGGGATATTGTTTGGATGCCCCCATAACTATTTGTAATTTTGGGAAAACTCGGATGCCCCCATGAACATTCTTATCATTCTTATCATAATACATCTAGCTACTTTTGTAATTCAATTTCCATGTACCAACAATATTGCAGAATCTGAGGCATTACTTTCTAGGCTCCATATAGCTATACAATGGAAAATCCTTGAGTTGTGTGTTCTTGGTGACTCTCAGCTAGTGATCAGACAAGTCAATGATGACTATAAAAAAAAAGATGACAAATTGATGCCTTACAAAACAATGGTGGATGATTTCAAGGCTTATTTCACATAAATTTCTTTTGAGAAAATTCCTCGAGATAGTAATAGAGTTGTTGATGCAATGGCAACAATTGGTTCACTTGTGGAAATGCCAAGTAATGTTGCCTACTATGCGTTCTTGTAAATCATTTGCATTACATAAACCATTTGCATCAACATGTTCATATTTCACTAAATAATTAAATTATTAAAATCAAAGCATAATAATCCATATTCCATTAAATCCATATTAAATCATTATTAAATCATGTTCATGCACATTTAAACCCATTTAATCATTTTCCATTATTCATAAACCCTTCACCATGCATTTTTCTCTCCTCTTTTATCATTTTCACTCACATGCATTTCATTTAATTACATAATGTGGGATATTTAAATTCCCTCTTGAAAACCTTTTATCCCACATTTCCCTCTCAAACACCTCTCCATCCTCAAAGATGCCTATTTAAATGGGATTCCTCTCTCATTTTCACCCCCATGAATTTTCATACTCATATCATCTTAACATCTTGATTGCATTTTCTCATTCACCATAGCCTCTTTACTGCATCGTGTGCTCACAAAATCTGAGAGAAAATGCATAAAAAAGATCTTGGTGAGAGGGAGACAACGGAGAGTGATTTCATTTAAAAGCATTTCCATAGTTTTAAAAGTTTGTATTTTCATGGTTTAGAAGTTTTGTTTTCATTCTTGTTTTGTTTTTAATTTGAATGGCTTCATTGCATTGAGTATGAGATGGTGATTCTTATTCCATAAAATCCTCCATTTTTTAGCTCTCACATTCTGGTGAGCCTGATGTGAGTATGGTCTCATAACATGTGATGGTTGCAGGGTTTTCCAATTAATGGTAGATTTTGGAGTGACGAAAATAGTTATTGTTTTCTCATGTTGTCCTCATCATTACATGTTGTAGAAATAATCCAATTTGGTGTTTAATGATATTCCTATCTATTGCATATCACCTGCATGATTCCTATTTAGGAAATAATTTACGCATGTTAATTGCATGATTCATATCTTTTTTTCATATTTACACATGCATTATCTGGTTAGTTTTAATGGGAGAACCTGTTCCATTGCCTATCAATGGATAGTTTCTCAAACATTATTTCATCCCATGAGGGTTTGATGCTCTGTTTGGTTGTATATGTGTAATTAGTTGTTTTTTGGTTTGTTGCTTTGTTTGTTTGTTGTTGGTTTGTTTGTTGTTGTTGTTGTTGTTGTTGTTGTTTGTTTTTCTATTATTTTGTTTCTGGGTGACGTTCATTTTCTCCATGTTAGAATGAAGGGCTGGTTATTCAAAGTATACTTAAGGTACTAGGAGAGAAATTGGTTTAGGTATTTTCAGGTATGTCTATTGAAATTTTTGATTTCAAGACCTGTGTCTTGTGTTCTTTTTAATAACAGTCTAAAAGGTTAAGTACAAATAATTATATTGTAAGTAATCTCATAAACCATAGCTGAATTTGTCACAAAATAGATAGAAACATCTGTTTACATAAAGGACTATTTGTCTCAGGGTGACTATATTCTAGATTCAGGTGAAAAATTTGAGTCCTAACACTATCATGAGGTCCATTGTAGTTCTCAACCCAAATTTTAGGATGTTATATTTGAGTATTGAGAAAAGATAGAAATAATTTCTTCAAGTGAAGCCTATACAAAAGAAAAGAAAAAAGAACCATTAAATGATGGTGAAAATTAGTATGAGAAGGGTAATTCAAGTATCTCTACTAAGGCTATGGACACCTGACTAGTAGTAGAGTAATGCTTTGAGAGAACTAGAGGTATCTCCATCGGGGCTATAGACACCTAGCTGGCAACAGAGCAATACCCAGGATATCATTGAATGACAGTCAAAAGGGTTCAACTCACGTAGCATAAATCTTAAATATAGTTATTCAAGGGTATGAAGAACCTTTAGTGAAAGAGATGCACCATACATGCACACACTCAAATTCAAAGTGGTTATTGCTGATTTACGTTTGAGATTCTAGCTCAACCTAATTTATCATGATTGATCGTACTCGAGTTAAAATATTCATGAACCATAGGTTCTAGGTGATTGAATTATTTAGTATCTTGAAAATAGGTAAACCATTTTCCTAGCCCTATCACCAATTTTTATGCCTTGCATAACCACCTCATTTTTTTGGGTCAAAATTGGTCCCCCTTATGTTTGTTTGTCCTTGGTGTTCTTGTTTGGGTCGTAGGTGTTGGTATTTTTCTCCTAAGTCCTTGTTTATTTTTCTTTTTTAGGTTCAGGTTTCAGGAAGGAACATGTACTTGTTACTTTTCACAAGGTTCAAGTCCTTGTTCATGTCTCGGTCCCAGCCCCATCTTTTTCCTTGTCTTTTCTTTGTTCATTCAGGTTTGGATCATGTATCAACACTCACACTTGTTGCTTTGTGAAGTATAAGTTTATGTGCATGTCCCAATTTTGGCCTTGCTTTTTCCTTGTGTGTTTTTCTTGTGTCAGAGTTAGCTTTCAGACCGGAATTAGAACCAAGAACTTTTCAAAGTTCTTGTTCCTATTTATGGCTCAATCCTGATGTCCAACTCCCTTCATGTCTTTGTTCATTATAGGATCAAACTTCGGACCATGACTGAACTTTGCACCTTTTGAAAGTTCTTGTTCCTTCTTGAGTCCCGATCCTGACTCCCATTTACTTTTGTCTTTCAGGATCGGACTTCAGCCCGTGACTTGTGCTTTGAAGTTTTTAAAGTTCTAGGTTTATCTCGAGACTTGATTATGATCCTCATGTTTTTTTGTTTGTTCATCGGGTTTTCGACCGTGGGCCCTCGACTGAACTTTGCACCTTTTGAAAGTTCAATCTCGGTCCATTCCCTAACCTTGACTTCCACTTACCTTCATTCATGCACCTTATATTTATGACTCTGCTTGAATCCTGAGAACTGACCAACCCGTCATTGATTCCATAACTACTCACATGCTTGAATGTGTTTAAATCTCACCACTCAATTTCCTTCCATTTTTCTTTGAAGATTTTTGCGATGATAACAATAGCGACTGAGAGGTAGGGTTTGAGAATTTCACTATGATTTTCCAATGTGCTACCATAATTCTTGGGTGTGTTCGAAGGTAGGTGTTCTTGCTTCCTATTTGTCCTTATTTTCTTGTTTTTTCTTTCATTCTAGTGCTTTTTTTCTCATGTGTTTTTTTTCTTTTCTTTTAATTTTTCTTCTCCTCGTTCAGCTTTGTTTTGCCTCTTTGTATTTTATTTCACACGATTTGGTGTGTTTTCCTTCACTCTTGAACCCATGTTGGGTTCGTTATGTGTTCCTTCATGCTCTTGTGTCGTCATTTTGTCTTTTGGTCATGGGATTGTCCATCTTGTTGTGCCCTAGTTGTCTAGGGTTTTTCTCTACGTTCAAGTTGGACTGGTTTGAATTGCCAATTTTGAATTTTCAACCATTATAAATCAAAATTTCTTGATCCCACACATAACCTAGTCCTACATGAATGTTTTAGATACTGTTATATTCGTTAACGACTTCGTTATCCATCGCCCCTTTAATTCTTGATCCCCACATGTATATTGGGGTTAGGAATCAAACCAACACTTAGGTTTGTATATTGCTCGGTGTCAATTCCTCCACTCGTCTGATCCCCACATTACTATCAGGGTTAGGGGTTGGGCTGATACCATGAGTTTGGTTTAAATTGTTGACTAAGTTTTGTTCCAAAGTCCCACTCCCAACTCCCATATTACTATCAGGTCAAAAGTTGTTTTGACACCGAACCTTCAACCCATCGATTGGTACATGGACATGACAATACCTTGATCTTAATTCCTGACATGTTATCGAGATCAGAACTCAAAGTTGACCTATTCCTAGTGTTCATTTTAAGGCTTGGTTCATGATGAAGTCTTGATCTCGACTCCTGATGTCTTATCGGATTCGAAACTTGGGAGGTTACTAACACTTGTCTGTTTTGGATGGGTATGGTTCCAAATGACAACTCGATCCTGTAGTCTGATTCAAAGTCAAGATAAAAACTCTACAAGATCCCATACATCAATTTTGTTGGTTAACTTCCACCTACCAATCACAACCCGATCCTGACTCTCATTCACACTGTGGGATCATACTACACACCAATACCCGACTATTATGTGTCTAGCTACTTAGCCATAACCAGATCCTTGTCTCGACTCCTTAACATTGTGGGTTCAGACTTTAGAATTGCACTAAACTTATTTAAGCATTGGTATGATACCTGGTTATGACCTGATCCTAACACTTGATATAATTACATTTATGGTTTATAATGACTAAGTTCTTGGTTTTGTTTTGAACCCAAGGCCTGAAAAATGAAAACTTGAATTGATATGGATTTCATATGAATTCTCATGTTTTAAGCTACTCCTCATATATCTTTCTTCTTTTCCTAATAATGGAAAATTTCAGGATAACTAACAAATCTCTGACTCTGAAGAGGAAGTACATACCAAGGAAGTTCCTACTAAGGGAACATCTGAGGGAACATCAAAGAGAGTTAGATCTAAGAGATTAAAACTAGAACAAGTTCCTTACACAATGAAGTATAAGTATCAAGGGAACCCAGTTCCTTCTAAATTTGACTATGAAGTAATGAACATAACTAACACATTGGTAGGACATATGGATTTGGAGTAGTTTCACAAAGATACATTTTCAAATGATGTTGTTGCAAGAGAAAGGAGAATTGCATAATTAGGGATAACCCATGTAACTAGTTTTCTATTGTTGTACAGTGTCCTGAATTCATCCTAACTACTACACAGGCATATAATCCTACTCAAAGACAATGTATTGATGCTCATGTTAATGTTATCAATTATTTAAGCCCAGCCATGATCAGGCATGTCTTTGACCTCCTTACCCTAATTTGAAGATGGTGACTGAGGCTCAAGCACTTGAACTATGGAATAGGGATGTGGAAGGAAATAAACAACTCATCAACAAATGGTGGTTGAAGAAGGAAAAAGAAGTTAGTAAAGAAGGTGCCACCTAATCCTAAGAGATCAGACTTCTGTGATGATATAGGAGATATTATTACATTGTTGGCTAGAGCATTTTGTGAATCAAATTCTTCTATTTTTGAACATTGAATGTTTCCATTTATCCAATTGATTCTAGATGGAAAGCAATGCTTAGACTGGGGGAAAATAATTTCAGACAATATTCATGACTAGCTCCTCATGGTAACACATACTAAGACATTTTGCATGTCTCTATTTAATGTATTGTGAAGCAAGGATTGGACAGTTCCCTGGTTTAAACACTCAGGGGTCAAAAAATGATGACCCAAATCAAAAGAAGGTTTGGGAATATTATGACCAACTTGAGCTAAAGGCTTCAAAGAAGTACTTTAAATGAGTCAATGATGCTTTCCTATATGTGGTTATAAATTAGCTCAAAAGTTACATTAGTTTCAGATTGTCATGAGAAGTGATGGAGTTCATTCGAGAATGGGGGTATTGGTTTATTCAATACCACAAGAGTACTTATTTTAGGTTATTTGGCTTTGATGGCCACCCTTTTAAGTTTCCAAGATGTAGTGGTGATAGGTGGTTTCTTATGGAATTTTCTAGGCAACTTATGGAAGTAAATGTTGTATTCTCCTTCAACATAAGACTACTACTCATTCTTTTCCCTTGAAATTGGGATTTTATTTTTGATCTTCTTCAGTAATGGCTAAATAATTAACTGAATAATTCTGGGGTCTAACTTTACAACAACACACTTACAAGAACAATTTTGATTATAAGAAGAAAATTCATGCATTGTATCCCTTTCACTTTACTCAGCATATTCCATTTCTAGAAGACTTTTGGGGTAACCTCTAGGATTAGTTTGAAGTAAGGAAAGGGAGCTATGAGAGGCTAACAATTCCTCAAATGAGGGATTTTAAGGTTAAAACTGATATTCCTAAAGGCACTATAGATAATGGGATCATTCTTGATCCCTAGTATGATTTGGAAAAAGTGGCTACAAAAAGCTTGGAGTCCATCAATTGGGCAAAAAAGGAAGAGACTAAAATCAGAAAAGTGTCTTGAGGAGTAGTAAACAGAAGCTTAAAATAGATTGAACTCTATCTAAAATAGCCAAGATTTGGGATGTCGAAGAAAAAATGTTTCGGTAGTGAACCCATTTCCTCTATAGAAACTAAACAATATAAAATATTGAAGAAAGGTGTTGCAATGGTGGAAGCAGCCACATAAGAGCCTCCTCAACCAGAGGAAGATGTTTCTTTAAAAGAAATTGATTATGTTTTACGTAAAGCAAAGGTTACTTATGAGGTGGTTGTTCTTGGGGTTACTTTAGACTTTGCTACCATACCCTTATTAATTGTTCACCTTGGTGAGGAGAGTTCTGCAGGAGGATATGGTGTTGTTCCTCTAAAAACTAAGGGAAGTGCTCCTACCATGCCATCAATGTCAAAAAAATGCAACTGTTGAAAAGGAAGAACCTCCTATAATTGATATAACAGACATTTCTTCAAATTCTGAAAGAAATCCATCTCAGGAAGGAGAAGGACCTAAATGGGAGGAATATCTAAAGAAAGTTGAAGAGGAACTAGGAGAGGAGGAAGTAGGGTTTGAAGTTGGTAGTCTACATAGTGCAGAGATGGAGTTAAATGATGTACTAACTGAAAAGGAATAAAAAGAACTAATGGAGAATGCCTGAAAGTTGGTTGCTGAACAAGCCACCCAAGAAGAAGAAGAACAAAAGAGGAAAATGAGGAGCTAGCTCAAGAAAAGAAAGAAGATGAAGCATTAAATAAAGTGGAAGAAGAAGCTTGTGAGTGAGAATTGAAGGTTGCTCAAGAAAAAGCAGCAAAGGAAGATCTTTGGGTTAAAGAGTTGGAGTAGTAGAAGCTAAAGGGTGAAGAAGAGGTTGCTAAATGAGAGGAAGATATAAGAAAGATAGAAGAAATAAAAGCTAAGAATGAAAGGAAAGAATAGGAAAGATTACAGAAGGAGAAAGAGGAGCTACAAAGGGTTACTTCTCAACAAACCATTGGGATTATTTCTTCTACACCTCCATCCATTACACCTCCTAATGTTCAACAAGTAGCCAATGAGCTAGGTGCACCCACTTGGTTGAAATTGAATTTGTAGAAAAGTCAGCAAGTACAGGCTCAACCTGTAACATGGGATGAAATAAGAACTAAAATAGATAAGGTAAAGTCAAAGAAGAAGCCTTGTGTCATACACTCCACCAGGTTAACTGTTGAAGGAGATTTGGTAGAAGAAATAACTACCCCAATTGCTAACAAGGATGATAGAGAGTTGCATCCCAAAGATTATTAGATAGGTATTCTTAATACTAGAAGCCAACAAATAAATTTGATAGACATTGTTGCCACCACTAGCAAGTTGAGGTTGATTAAAGATAAATAGGCCAAGGATGAGCTTAAGGAAGAAGTGGGAAAAATGAATAATTTTTTAAAGGAGTTAATTTCATCTACTCTTGAACACCCTACACCCTCAGAGGCCCTAGTTTTGATGAGCAAAAAGGAGGTGGATGGACTTAATGAAATGAAAAAGAAATTCATGTGGTTTGATAACTGTTTTAATGTATTTATGTCTAATATAAATGAGAATATGGAGGATAGTTTTAAGTGTTATTATGTAGGTCTTAAGTTGGTTAGGAAAATGGAAGAGTCCATAAGGAAATGGTGGGAAGAGGCAGAAAAAATTAGGGAGTACTTGGGGAAGTTAAAGGTGATTGCTAAAAATTTCTATGAGGAATTAGTCCAATCATAGATTTTGGGAAATGAAGGCCCTGATTTTGTTTCCAAATCTATTAATATATCTATCTTCAAAATGCAGAATCTCCTTAAATAGAGAATTACCATGCTCAAAAGAATTCACAAAATATGGGAGCCGAGAGGCATCTTTGAGGAGATTATTTCGAAACTAATTGGTAAAATTTTACCTCCTGAGCAGAGACTTGAGTCGTTAGGAGATAGAAAAGATGCTTGAGAGGAAAGGATTGATGTAATAATGAAACAAGGATATACCGCTAATTTTATGCTCATGGATAGGCTACTCGATATCAAAATTGACATGTGGTGGGAAATCATGGACATTTGTGACCTAAAGACATTGTTACTACAACAACAAAGAAATTTGAAGAATCAACATTTAATACTGTTTGGGTTGATTGTTTGGATGATGATGCACTAAAACAAGTCTTCCCAAATTTTGATGAGTATTGTGGGACCTCTCAAAAGGGTGAAAAGTGAAGAAAGTGTTTCAATTACCTTTTTGACAGCAACACTTTTAGGGCATTTTTTGACCAAATGGACGACTATGGGTCAAAGTTGGTAGATCAAGAATAACAAGTGGTAATCAAACAGAAAATTGAGTCAAGACTTGTTGTTTATATTTTGGATTGAAGAAATAGGTGGTGCACCTATTCAGCTATAGCAATTTCAACACAAACAAATTTTTGGAGTTAACTAGGCATCCCTACAATTGTGGATCTGGGCCCTAGATTATATGGTTCTTGAATTTTGATAGGAGGAATCGGTGCTAAATTTGTTTATATGTAAAAATTCTCTCCTTGTTGTAATGGTCAACTAATTTAAGTCAAATTAGCTACCTGAAGGAGAGATTAGATAGTTTACTATTTTACAACTTTTGTGCAAAGATACTCAGAAATACTCTTTTACAACTTTAATGCAATTAATATTATTTTTAGAAGTTTGTCAGTTTAGTGGTAATTTTAATGAACAATTGTTATTCATATGCTAGTGGATTTTGTTGTGCATAAGTGTCTCTTATTTGATTAAAATCAATAGAAGATTTTGAATCTAAAACCATTTTCATTTAATTAACTGTGGATGATGTTTCCTTATATTTGTTGATTTGTTAATTTCTATAATGAGCTTGTGATATTTTATTGTTTGAAAAGAAGGTTTAAAAAAAAAAGTGATGATGAATGGTTGTATGCTTTAAAAAATTTCACTATGAATGAATGTAATGGTATAGATTATGGTGTAGATTGTGTTGTTCCATGGTTTTAGTTGGTTTCAAATGCTCATTGCAAAGTTTACATGTCTGAATTTAAAGAAATCTATGTTCATGTGTTGTTGTCCTAAGCCTTGTCCTATCTTTTGATGTTTATTTAAACCCCCCAAAATGTTAGATTAGTGTGTACTATTACATTTGTACTCTTTACCAGTAGGCCCCTTGAACATTATAGTTGCATAGGCCATTGAATGATGACAACATAGTTGAGAACCAACTATAGATACCCTGGAAGATAGATACTTTAAGATTATTTGTCTTTTTCAAGAGAAATATAGTAAAAAAAAATTTTAATGGTATTGCATTACGTTGACCATCAACAAGTCAGAAGAGTGGAAATGGTTGGTAGTCGAGGTGGGAGCAAGGAAGACGACAATGTGGAAGTGGTGGAAGAAGAGGAATCAAGTACAACCATAGGAGCAGTTAGAGAAGTGGAGTTGAGGTGGATAGAGATGTCCATAGTAGGAAAAGATGAGACAAACAGTGATTGGGGAGTGGAAGGGAGTGCAGAGGTGGCGGGTGGTGACTATCATGGTCTTTCAGCTTCTCCTTCTTCTTGTGGTGGAGACCCCTCTTCTTGGATAACCAACATGTAAGGAAAAAAGGATCCCATTCTCTTTGGTTTCTTAGGTGGCCTCTTCCCTTTATTATCCTTTCTAGTGTATAATTTTTGCTTCAGCTACTGCTCAAATGTGTCTTTCCTCTTCTTTGATCTTGTTACTAGTGCAGACTTGAGAACCTCACCTGAAGAGCCTGCAACAACACCACTTTTTGTTTCACTTTCTATTTCATCTTTGAGCTCCCAATAGGTTAGATCTATTCCTTGTTCTTCTGGTTGGGCTATTTGATCATCCAGGCATTCTTTGGTTCTCTACTCTATTGGGTGAGTGACAATGTTTAGATATATGACCTATGGATTAGTCCAATCAATCATGGGCAACAAAAAATTGATTAGAGTGTTATACCTTTCATCAAGAACATTTTCATCTTAAACAATTTGATCTAGGAATGGGTATAGATTAATGGATTTTACAAACTTGGAAATCATCCTCATGTAATGCTACCTCCAGACTTCTCAGTCATCATCGCAGTTGGCCCAAAAATATTTGATGTGTGGCTAGTGGGAATACGACTTTCCAACCTATTTCTTTAACTTTCTAAGAGGATCTAATCCTCCTCTTTCTATGTGAAAATCAAAATTGTACTCTATAAGATCTTTTTAGAGTATTCCATGTAGGGGGCAGTAGGGTAGGAATACATCCCTTGTCCAAAGGTAATGGGGGATGGGACCATGACACGACGTTGGTTGTTGAACAAAGTGTGGGTAGTCTGCAACTACCCAATGAGCTCTAACAATATGATTTTATCATTAGGGTATCAGGGCAGTGGGTATGCTAACCTTGAGAATCCCTCATGTCTAATATATGTGAATTTAGGGAACTAGATAAACCAAAACTCGAAACCCTTCATTACTGTCTTGGCACTATGTGACATTATTCTATGGTAATCTCCTACCAAGGTCTGAAGGATGTGCCTAATGAAACCATCATTAACCTCATATAATATTTCTTGAAATTCTTTTACTAGAGCTGCAGGTAACAATCATACACCTGATTATGTCCCTTATTCATTCCCAATGTCCCAATGTATTCTAATCCCTTGTAAGGGAACTTCACAACCAGAAGTTATACTAGATAGGAGGTCTTGAAATCTAAAGTTTTTTTTACTGCCACAAATTGATTATGCAAATTTTCACTTATAATCTTGGCCCAGTGAGACTTGGCCTCTCTTCAAAGGATATCCTCTACGAAATAAAACATCCACTCCTCAAAGAGTGAGGAAGTGGGGAGGCCCATTACCCTTCTCAAAAGTGTCACCAAGGCATTGGTTTCCTCAACAAAGTCACTTTTGTACAATGTCTGGGGAAGCTTGTTGGAATTTCCCCTCTTTCCAACTAGTCATGTTTAGTTGACTGCTCTTTTGCAGCTGATGGGGTCTACCATCCAAACATTTAAGGTAAGAGCCTTCTCAACCTCTTTCATTTTACCAAATAAAGGGATGCCAAATGTCTTCCCAATAGACATCAGGGTGAGATCTTCTAGTACTCTTCCATCCCTAGTGATTATTCTTCTAGTTTGTGTATGATAGCATTCCTAGAATGTGAAGACTAACTCAAGAGAAACTAGGGTAGGAGGGAAGGCTATTTCCTTTGCAATTACACTCTTCTTTATCCCCAAGGCTTCCTTTGTTTTAGGGTTAACCGTGACCCTCTATCTAAACTCATCAATGCTAACATGACCCAGGTCTATGTCAGTTACTTTTCCCCAGTTAGATGTGATCTTTGAGGTGCACTCGACACCATGGAATTCATACTTCATATTAGCTTTCTCTTCCTCTCCTCTTGGTGTTCTTGTAATCTTCTTTAATTTTTTAGTCCTCTCTGTTGGATACTCTACTAGTTCCATAAATCCTAAACACAAAAGGTGCAATAAGTGTCTTGAAATATTAGGAGGGAAAAACATTAGATAAATCATGCCAAAGTGTCATTAGATGCATTCAATATTCTTAAAAAATCATCAAATTCACCAAATTATATCACCTTGAGATTATTTGTGAACTTTACAGATTTGCAGATCTAGAGGTGTAGGTTTCCGCCTAGTAGAAGATGCCTGGGTAAATGTTGTAAGGAATGGCACAGGGAAGACAAAATTCTGCAAGCAGTAATCTGATGGTGGATTTTCATAATGTTTGGTTGTCAAGAAAATATAGCACAAAATCATTAGGCACATGGGGAAATTCATGGTGAAGGTACTTGGAGTTATTTACCTTAGTTAAATCAACCTTTAAAGTTCATATGGAAAGTCAGGGTGTGGAAGCCGCAAGAGTTTCACTATTAGGATGCATCCTTAAGGACATGGTGACCCGCAAGTGGAGTTCTACATGGAAAAACCTGCAATGGCATTTTTCTTGGCCAATTTTACTTCAATCTTTCTTGGCACATAGGGAAGGAATGTTTCATCATCCTCCTTAAGAACTAGATCATTTGTGAGTTTGCGGGAATTAGGTGTGCAAGAATCGTGTGGTGGGAAACTATTAAGATCTTACCGTTAGAGACATCTTTGAAAATGTGGGTTGTGGAAGTTGTTCATGTGAAAGCTGGAAGGAGGAGGCTCGTTAAGAATTCACCATTAAACCACATCTTAAGATGGATGACATTCTATGGATAGTGGTCTGCATGGATGGACCCGCAGGGGATGGTCTTGACTTAAAGTTTTGTCACTTGAGTTTATAGCTATTTCTCATAGAAGTAATGAAAGCGGGATCAACAAGGTGGGAGGATGCAAGAGATTTTCCTTTAGCAATGACCGAGGGAATGCAGAGGTCCACATGCAGATCAAACCCACAAGAGTGCACCCAGAAAGGCATTTTAATGTGAGGTTCTTCATCATTTGAGTTTGGGGTCAATGTTCATTGAAATAGGGGATACAGGACCCACATAGTGGAAGGACACAAAGGAATTGTCGTCCAACAATGGTCATATAGGAACAACCCTCCACCAACGACCACCGCAAAGGTAGATCCACAACAACACTTTAACTTAAGGTTTTGACACATTGGGCTTAAGTTCAAGTTTCATGGCAATGAGTGGTACTAGAATCACATAGCAGGGCTCTGTTAATATTTTTCCATTAGGAATAGCAGTGAAGACACAACAACCTGCATGTAGAGTTTTGCAAGGGAGTTCCCACCTAGACCCAATGACTTAGTCATTTTATTGATTGAATGCTTAATATTCCTATAGCAATGGTGACAATGATAGCAAAATGATCAAGGGGAGGATCCGCGTGAAGATTTTCATTTGGAATGACTGTGGGGAAGCAAGTTCCCATAGACAGGAATTCACAAAATTTTAAATGTACATTAGTTATTTTTCGATCAGTGAGGGTTTGAAGGTTCAAACATGAGAGTTAATGGAGTGAGGGTTCGCACTACTTTCTCCATCTCAAACAAAATTTTGTGGATGTGTTTCCTTTTTTAAAAACCCATGAAGGCTTTTGTGCATTTTTTAAAATTTAACCCTACTCCATGCCGATTCAAGGTTTAGACCGTTAGCCATAAAAACCCTAGACACTCATCCCCCAACAACCGTAACTAGATAAAAATGATTGAAAGCATAGATACATACCTCCCAGCTATGCAAGTGAAGGAAACAACCTTAACCTAGGTCTCTAAATTCTCATGCACGTGCAACGACTTCTCTTTCCTTCCAAATTTTAAAATCTTTCGATGAAAATGATAACTCGATGCAAGAATATTTATAGGAAAACCTTCATTAATGAAGGTATTAATTACATGTATCATCATATGTGAGGTTGGTGAGATTGTGGAAACCCGACCCATGGAGGATGTCAGAAAGAGTCACAGGAAGGGGTTGAGTGTGAAAGCTACATGTGGAAAGTCCATTGTGGGACAACGTGGGGAGAACACCACTAGGAGCAACATAGCATGCACAAAATTATGCAAGGAGAAACCCATAGAGGGGGGCCCACAGATGGCTTAGAATGTGACAGCTTCTGAGTGATGGAAACATGTAAGTAAATTTCTACAAGAGCTTGAAACTTCATGAAACTTGGGTGAGTGACCTAGTCAAGATGAATTTTCAAATTTTGAGGCACATGACTAACCTAAGCTCAAAAATAGGGGCATAAAACCCGAGAAAAAAATGAACTAACCTAGTGAGGGTGAAACAAAAAGGTTGGGGGTCCCCGATATAAATGAGGTATGTGTGCAAAAGGAACAACAAATGGTGACTCTACTGGGGTACATTCTTGAGCGTTCCAAGGATAAGGATTCATCCAAAACCAAAAATATCTAGTTTCATAGACCAGAGAAGACATCATCAAACAAACTCAAAGATCAAAGGAGAAAAAAAATCCTTAGTTGAATCAAGTCACAAAATAACTCAGAAGTGTGTGTGCAATGAGTTCATTCCCCTCTCTCAGAAACCATAAGGGATAGTGACCAAGTAGCCAATACAAGCTACATAAATAATCTGACTCTAAAAGTAACCTAGACATTACTCCGCTACTATTTAGGTATCCACAACCCCGTTGGAGTTATCGTTGCAATCCCCACAAACATTGCTCTATTGCTAGCTGGGCATCCATAGCCATGATAGAGTTATTCACACACCCACATAGTTTCTTATTTTTCAATATTTCTTTTCTTTTCTTTTCTCTTTTCTTTTTTATATTTTTCTTTATACCATTTTTCTCAACTGAATAAGCAATGAAGCTTATAGTGGGTTTGGAGATTTTAGTGGTCACTGGAGCAGATTTAAGATTTTTTCACTGGTCGAGGCTTCATGATAATTGTCGTATAGTTCATCAAGAGTATTAAAATATGTGTTGTGTGAATTCTGAGATAAGTGTGAAAGGATTCAAATAAGGGTTCCATTCTAGGTCAAGATGGAGTTCAGGTGAAGAGACCTAATTAATAGAAGTGGGCCGATATACTTGGTAACTCATGAAGACTTATCTGTGGACCAAAGATAAATGTGCAGCAAAGCAAGTCATTTGGGCATACCAAGCACTATCACCACATCAAGATCGAACAACACCCTCAACAAAATAAGGGTCGGTGAAACAAGTGAAAGCAATGCAAACAAAATAAAATAAAAAAACCTACTCTAACTATGTAGAAGAGTGAGCTAAAATAGCTTAGGTGAGGAAATCATGCTTCACTTGTATTTCCCACTGATGGGAAATGGGACATTCTCCCCAGTAAGCATTTTTAGAAGAAAGGTATTTTCCCCTAGAATTTTAGAAATTTGAAAGAGGCCAAGCTAGAGCTTGTCGAATTTTTCATGTCCCCCTTTCTTATCATGGGCATTGTCCTAGCATAATACCATATCAACAATTCTAAAGGCCTTGACCTTGGCTCTACGATCAAACCATCTTTTGACTATGCCCTAGTGCTTGGCAAAATTTTCTCCCTTCTCATAATAGGTGTTGATAAATTTTAGTGTGGAAATATCAAGGTCGATTAGGAAAATAGGTTCTAAACCATAGACAAGATGATATGGGGAAGTTCCTAAGGCTGATTTATGTTGAGTGTGATCTGTGCATAGAGCAAACCATAACTGGGTGTGCTAGTCCCTTGGGTTTTTATCTAGTAGCTTGTGTATGGTGATTAACAAGGTCTTATTGGTAGATTCAACTAACCCATTACCTTGAGGATAATAATTGGATGAAAATTTTAGAACAATACCATAATCAAAATCCAAAACCACAAATTTAAGGGAGGCAAAGGTTGGACCATTATCACAGACTAATGCAAATAGACATCCAAAGTGATTGATAATGAAACTTTCTAAAAAATTAATTACTACCTTAGTTGTGCATTGTTTACATGAAATTTCCTTTGTCCATATAGTACAATAATCAGTTACAGCTAGAATGTAACTGTGACCCATAGAAGATGATGGGTTTACTGGACCAGTGAAGTCAAGTCCCCATTGAGAAAATGGTCTGACCTCTGCAACTAGTTGTAGTGATATAGCAACATACCTCTCCCTGGTGATAGTACTTTGGCATACATGGCAAGACCTAACATGATTGTGAGCATCTTTGAATATGGTCGGCTAGTAGTATCTAGATCACAAAATCTGGTGGGCTCTTGAAGAGCCTAATCCTTGCCCCATTTTGAATTTTTCATGGAACTCCTTGAGCACCTCAGCTGCTTTTGCTTTCCCTAGGCATTTGAGGTAGATCCCTTCATGATTATTTTTATACAAGATGGCTCCTTTTAGCATATAAATGTTATTTTATAGCCTTAGAGCTCATTTATGGACCCCCTACAAGTGCGGAAGACATTTGTTGTTCAACAGGTAATACACGATATCATCATACCATTCATTTGGAGAAACATCCTCCAAGTGGTAATGTTGAACAATGAGTTATGGTTCTGTCTCTATCATTATATGTGTGAGAACCTACCATTGAACCAACTTCATTGGTTGAATTTCCATATCACACTCTTGCAATAGTGTAACCCACTTTGCTCGTCTTTCTCCTAGTTCATTTTGCATCAGCAATATCTTGACAACTGGGTCTACTACAATGAAAAATACTTTATTTCTCAAAATTTAATGCCTAAATTTCTTGACTCCACAGATGATGGAATACACCTGCTTTTCAACATTATGGTAATACAATTTGGTGTCCTTCAGTAGAGCACTCATGAAGGTGATGAGATTCTCACTCCCAGTGTTGTCCTTTTTTGTTAGCATGTTGGAACATGAGTAGTTTGAGGCAAACAAATAGATATAGAATGGATTAGAATAATCAAGGCTGACTAGCACGGGAGCATAAAAAATGGCCCTTTAATTTCTCCAAAATCCTGCTTGGCTTCTAGCATCCATTCTACCTTAGCATCTTGCTTGAGCATAGCATTGAGGGGCTTTATAATTTCAGCAAACCCTGTGATGAATTTTTTGACAAAAGTTAATTTTCCCAAAGAAGTATTTTATTTCTTTCTTGCTCCCCAAAGGCTGAATCTTCAAGATGGTCTTAATGTGCTCCAGATCAATTGGTATACCCTTTTCTAAAATCACATGTCCTAGTAATTTTCCCTCATTTTCCCCAAAGATACGTTTCTTTGGATTCAATGAAATTCCAAACTCTATATTTATGGAATACTTTCCATTAGTGGAAGACATGATCCCCTCTCTTCTTTGAGAACAATGTGATATCGTCCATGTATATGATAATACATTTACCAATGAGTTCTTTGAAAGCAATATCCATGACATGTTGAAATTTTGCACCTACATTAATCAAACCAAATGACATCCTTTTGTATGTAAATGTTCCCTATTTTTTGGTGAAATTCATTTTGTGTCTTTCTTCATACTGCACCATTACTTGGTTGTAGCCTAAGTAGCCATCAAGAAAGGACATCATTTGTGAACCATTAACAATTTGTATCACTTCATCTAGTGAGGGCACCAAGTAGTTATCCTTCTCTGAAGCTCTACTCAAGTTTCTAAAATCCACATATCACCTAATTTCCTCATTTTTCTTCCTTACCAGAACTAGATTAGCCACCTAGGTGGAATTTCAAAAAGGGAATATGATTCATGTTGAAAGTAGCTTTTGTACTTCTTTAAATAGTAGATTCTAGCAGTGCATTGATTAGACATTGTCACTACCGGAAGGGATTCACATCTAGCTTGAGGGGAATGGTGTGAGTGATGATCGAAGTATCATATGTTTTGAGGTCTTCATAACCCCAAGCTATCACATCATGATAAGTATGTAATGCATCAATGACCCCTTTCCTTTCTTTTGGGATGCAAAATTTTCCAATAAAAACATTCTTAACATCTTTTGTAGTTCCTAGGTTATGAGCATCACATTGGCTATCTTTGGAGTCCTTTTAGTTTGTTGATCATGATCTCTTATGTGGTCAAGGACAAATATTCTTTCCAACTAAACCAAACCCCTAGGTATTGTGTTTGTTTTCAAATTGATAACCCCTTCCATGCCAATTTCTACTTCCTTTGGTTCCACCTCATCTATGATATGGGAGGAAAATACATTTGAATTTGTCATGAAGTCAAGGATATGCTTGTCATCCTCAAACACTTGGAAATTGGTTACATTGTCAAGCACTAACAAGGTGGGAGTAAGTTCCATAGTGAACTTATTTAGGCCAGTTAGTGATAAAGGTTGAAAGGTGTTGATTTCTTGGGATAAGGCATCAACGGTTTGATTTTTTCCATAGGGGATTAGTTGGATATTAAATGCATCAAACCCCTCTATGAGATCCCATACTCTATGTCTATAGTTAGCTAACCTCCAATCATGACATGAGTACAAATTTTTGACCTGCTTGATAACTAGCTTAGAGTCCCCAAATACTTGTAACATTTTAACCTTCTTCCTTAGTACCATAAGCAACCTATGAACTAATGCCTCATACTCTGCTACATTATTGGTGCAATAAAATTGTAATCTATGAGTAGTGAATTAAGTCTTACCCATAGGACTAATTAATTTGAAGCCTGCTCCCACTCTTTGCTTGGATTTGGATCCATCAAAGCACAATGTCTAGAATTTGGAAGGGAACTTTCCTCTAGAGTTGATTGAGCATACCTCATTTTTTAGCTGAACATCCATTTTTGCATCCCTGGATGGTTTGCATTCATGCTAGCTTTAATCTTGTTGTTCCCCTAGAACCTCTTTCAAAGTGATCTTCTTTTTAATGTGGTATATTGTTGTATGGCATAAACAACATTTGAATTCAAAATGTGATGCATCATGGATTTGTCACTAGCATGGCAGAAAAAGTTCCTTGAAATCCATTATGGCTACTAGATTAAGCTGATCTTGTACACATTTCTACACGAACTCTTGGAAACTATCAAGCAGGTTCAAGCTACCATCCTCTTGGAGATCTTCATTATCAGATTCAATCAGTGCTTCCGTGTTGTTAGGAAGGACAAGCAAGTTAGGAGAGGCATGACATAACACGAGGACTTCCTCTTCTAGCTCTACCTTTGGAACTTCATATGTAACTAGGAGGTAACTTCCTAATTCTATTTTAGCAAAAAAAACCTCATTTGTATTTTTGTATTCTATTACCATGAAACTCTTCCCAAGCTCTTGTTCAATCTAGATCTAGTTAGGCAGCCCCTTCCAAGGCATCCAAATATGTGAGTAATTAGTAGATGTATAACCATTGAGTGCTTGGGTAAAGTCTCTTCCCAATATGATCTAGTAGGTGTTGGGGATGTCAGCAACCTAGATATCGATAACTTGTTACACCCTTGGATTAGTTGCAATTTGCATAGGGATCCTATTTATCTCTCCCAACACATTCACCTCGGTCTTTTCTAGTTGAGTTACCTTACACTTAAATGGGGTAGGGGTTATACATAATGCTTGGAAAACTACAAATTGCATGACGTTGGTGGAGGATCCTGAATCTAACAGGTAGTTATCCATATTTTTTGTCAAAAATTTGAATCATCAGTAGGAAAGGATGGGTTACTAATATTCTAGCTTGGAACAATCTTACAGAGGCATCTACTTGGGTCATGTGGAACTTATCCTTCTCACTGATTTTATCTTTTAATTTTTTGAAAAATGAGGTGTTTGTGTAGCTTAATACTTTGTAAAACTTTATGATTGCTGATCTAAATATGTATTCTTTGTTATAGATTCTTTGTGGGTGATTATCTGGTTAATTCATTTTATCATTTGTATAATGAAGATAGAAGGTTGTAGAAGAATTAGATAGAAGAATAGAAGATACACAACATATACCATGGAGAAACCCTTTCGGGAAAAAACTCCACCAAGAATCAATGTATTATTTAATTTCAGAATAAGATTACAATAATTTTAATCCTTGCTTGAGATGCTTCTTTTTCCTTCAAAAAATATTCTTCACAACTTGCAATAAAAAATGATAATAAACTCTCTTCAACATGCCTGAGATAAATAGGCAATTAAAAAATTTGTAAACTCCAAAAGAGTTACAATTAGAAAGATCAATCCCTATCTCAAAAAGATAAGCCTATCTCTTGCAAGTAGAGTTCTACCATGAAGAAAAATGCCAAAACATGTGCTTCATCCGTTTGGGCATCCCAAACTGAAGTCACAATTGAACCTTTATTTTGTAAATATCTTCAAGGCTTTATCCTCAAAGTAGGTGCCCAAGAATGGGCCTACTTAACTCAGCCTTTTGAAATATCTTAGCATGCAAAAGAGTTAACTCCAAGAAGCCAACTTGGGTGCCCAAGGTGGGTCCAAGTCATTCTCTGTTAACTGAAACATATCTCTCCACCATTCATGCAAGAATAGTCATCCCCTGTTAACTGAAGGTAATCACCTGTTATCTGTCATGCAACTCAAGTCATTAGTCATGCATTCCAAGTTAACTGATGTCAACTAGCATTCAACTAAAACTAACTGAAGATAATTGGACAATAACTGAATTGAACTGAATTGAACTGATCTGAATTGAACTAAACTAAATTGATCTGAACTGAACTAAATTGAACTCCATGCTTGTAAACATCAATCCCTAACTTCTAGGATCTTTACATGCATTACTGAAGTGCTATCTTTCTCCAAACAGTTAACTTAACTCAAGGTGGGTTCCACCTTCCATGTGGGTGCCCCATGTGTTCCTATTTTGTAGGAACTCATATTGGACACCCTCACATGCTCCTAACATTTACAATTAATTACAAATGTCAATTAACATGATTATTTCATTCAATATTAATCTATTTCTAATCCTAGTGTTGGGGAACACTTTCCAAGGCTTAGGAGATACATGAAATAAATAATGTTTAGGATTGCAATTAAATGGCATCCTATTTCCAACATTCTCCCACTTGACATTATACATTGCAATTATTCTAAACAAGGAATAATTATAAATCAAGTACAAGACTTAAGGCCAATGGCCTTCCTACACCAACTATTCAGTCCATGCCAACTTCAAATGCAACTTGCATAATCATGAAGCTCCAATAAAATTATTAAAACCAAGAGAACTTGTCTATAGGAATTGGTTTCATAAGATAATCTACAACATTAATTAAAGTTTTAACTTTATCAATTAATACCTTCCCACTCTCAACCATTTCTCGCACAAAGTGATACTTAACATCAACATGCTTAGTACGAGCATGATACATAGGATTTTTGGCTAAACACATAGCATTATGACTATCACATTCAAGTTTAACTTACTTGCAATTAAAACCAATACCTTTCCCAAGTCTCTAGAACCAAACTGCCTCTTTGGAGGCATGTTAAACCATCGAGTGTGTTGAACTCATGTTCAACCGAGGTGTAGGATTCTCGGTATTTACTGTTGGAAATAGCTTTTCTTACAAGTAACCATTCCAACATATATCTCTTACTATAAGATAACTTAAGCCTCACCTATTTCTCTGAATATCCATGAGGACCTATAACCAACCAATCCATGCCAAACTCCAAATGCAACATAGCACTATCATGAAGTAATCAAGCAAATGATTAATGTACCTAATACTTAAGAGAACTACACAAGATCAATGCCAAAGCTCCAATCTTGAACATAAACATGACATCCATGATCTAACCATCTCCTCCTAGGAGATCACATGCACCATAAAATATATACATCCTAGTCTCAAGAGAACATGTAATGTGCCAAACTCTAAACTAGTATCAAGAGTATAACATGACATCATAACAAATACACTCTAAACCAAGAAACCATATCTCCAATCACATGGAGATAACCTTACCAATGATGCATCCATGTCACTTCCAACAACTCCCACTAAAATATGATACCGAGTCACACATGGCATTGTGACTACCATCCTCTCTATGAAGATCACTCTAAAACATGAAGCAAAGATTTATCACAAACAGTATTAGCTAAAATAACCAATGCATCATTACTGACATTCAAGGTGTCCTCTGTAGAAGAATCAAAAATCACTTTCTTGTTCTTACAATCCTTCTTCACATGTCTTGATTTCCCACAGTTCCAACACTTTACCTTACTCCATCCTTCTGACTTACCCTTCCCTTCCTTGTCTCCCTTAAGTTCCTTTTTCTCAGGCCTACCTTTTACAAACAAATTATCTTGGATTTCCATTTTATACTTCCTCCTCATCTCCTCTAATAGGAGAGTAGGAATCATATTGTCCATCTTCAGATCTACACCACTACCACTGATAGCAACAATTAGATTTTCCCAAGACTCTGGTAAAGAACAAAGTAACAAAATGCATTTATCTTCATCTTCTAGCTTTACATCTATAGATGCTAATTAACTTAGAATCAAATTAAAAGCATTCAAATGATTTAAAACAGAATCACCTTCTTTCATCTTTAAAGAATACAACTATCTTTTCAAATACAACCTATTAGTAAGACTTTTAGTTTGATAAATATCACCTATTCTCTTCCACAGCTTAGATAGATTAGTTTATTTTAAAACATTCAAGAGAACAACATCAACAAGACATAATCTTATGTTCCCTCTTGCCTTCTTATCAAGCTTAGCCTAATCCTCATTTGACATCGTTGTAGTTGTCTTTGTCTCATTACTAACAGCTAACCACTGATCTCTCTCTTCAAGGAGATCCTCCATTTTTAATTTCCGCATCTCATAATTAGATCCATTGAATCTTTCAATATCTAAATGAGAATTCATTGTAACAAACTTATTTTCCAAAATTAGCAATAACAAAAAATAGTAAAAGCTCCCACTACAACCAAAAATGTTCAATCTTTTAAGAGAAAGGCGTCCCAATACTCTACCCAACCTTATCTTTGATACCAAATGTTGAAAAATGAGGTGTTTATGTAGGCTAATACTTTGTAAAACTTTATGATTTCTGATCTAAATATGTATTCTTTGTTGAAAATTCTTTGTGGGTGATTATCTAGTTAATTCATTTTATCATTTGTAGAATGAAGACAGAAGGTTGTAGAAGAATTAGATAGAAGAATAGAAGATACACAACATATACCATGGAGAGACCCTTTCGGGAAAAAACTCCACCAAGAATCAATGTATTATTTAATCTCAGAATAAGATTACAATAATTCTAATCCTTGCTTAAGATGCTTCTTTTTCCTTCAACAAATTTTCTTCACAACCTACAATAAAAACTGATAATAAACTCTCTTCAACATGCTTGAGATAAATAGGCAATTAACAAATTTGTAAACTCCAAAAGAGTTAAAATTAGAAAGATTAATCCCTATCTCAAAAAGGTAAGCCTATCTCTTACAAGTAGAGTTCTATCATGAAGAACAATGCCAAAACATGTGCTTCATCCATTTCGGCATCCCAAACTGAAGTCACAATTGAACCTTTATTTTGTAAATATCTTCAAGGCTTTACCCTCAAAGTAGGTGTCCAAGAAGGGGCCCACTTAACTCAGCCTTCTGAAATATCCTAGTATGCAAAAGAGTTAACTCCAAGAAGCCAACTTGGGTGCCCAAGGTGGGTCCAAGTCATTCTTCATTAACTAAAACATATCTCTCCACCATTCATGCAAGAATGGTCATCCCCTGTTAACTAAAGTAGTCACCTATTATTTGTCATGAAGCTCAAGTCATTAGGCATGCATTCCAAGTTAATTGAAGTCAACTAGAATTCAACTAAAAATAATTGAAGATAATTTGACCATAATTGAACTGAACTAAACTAAACTAAACTAAACTAGACTGAACTGAACCGAACTCCATGCATGTAAACATCAATCCCTAACTTCTAGGATCTTTACATGCATTACTGAAGTGTTATCTTTCTCCAAATAGTTAAGTTAACTCAAGGTGGGTTCCAACTTCCATGTGGGTGCCCCATGTGCTCCTATTTTGTAGGAACTCATATTGGACACCCTCACATGCTTCTAACATTTAGAATTAATTAAAAATGTCAATTAACATGATTATTTCATTCAATATTAATCTCTTTCTAATCCTAGCGTTGGGGAACACTTTCCAAGAACTTAGGAGATATATGAAATAAATAATGTTTAGGATTGTAATTAAATGGCATCCCATTTCCAACATACTTATGTAGACACCCAAAATTTTCCTCTTGCAACACTTGTCTCGGCATTACATCATTTAGGCATCTTGTAGCACGCTCTGCCCTAGGTACCCATGTCATCATCTATTTAATTAAATAAATTTTATTTAATTAATTAAATTCATATTCATAATCCATCCATTTCACTAATGTTAATTAAATAATTTATATTATTTAATTAATTAAATCATTTCTATTCATTCTTCTAATATTAATTAAATAATTTATATTATTTAATTAATGAAATCATAAATTCAATGTTAATTAAATAAATCCAAAATTTATTTAATTAATAAAATCCTAAAAATATCTTGTCACTTTCTTTCCAAAATTGAAACTTGTGTCTATCTAATTAATTTATTTAATTAGATAATTCGTCAATTATCCTTCTCATCTTTTTCAAGATTTATTTCCTTTAAAACAAGAAATGAAATCTTTCTATCTTTTTTGACATCTTATCTCATCTCATGGTATTTCCTCTTTTGTCAAAAATAAAATCCTTGTCGAATCTTGTCAAATCTTATCTTCATCAACGTCACGGCTCTATAAATATGGCCTCTCACAATCCATTTAGTAGGTTGATTCTTCTAGCATCCAGACTCTATCAAAATTAGTCTTCTATCTCTATTTATCATTCTCTTTATTTGTCATTGTCATTGTCAAGTCATTATGCTGCAGGAATGAGCACTCAACATTCCTCCATTGTCAACCCTTCAAAATCTCGCATTCTCATGCAAGTGGAGAAGAGCAATGGAGATAAATCAAGTCTAGCCTGGAGATTGGTTTGCTTTGCTTTCTTTTTTTAATTTTCATGCTAGTTTGTACTCTATTTTGCTTGATAGGAATTAGTTAGATTATTGTTTTCATTATACTAAATCTGTTGATTTTTACCCTATCTACAACTTACACCTGATTTTGTTTCTTAGTGGTGTTGTTTATCTGATTGTTGACTCTTGCTTGGTGGTTGATCACTTTTTTCTCCTATAATTTCTCTAATGACCGACTCACTGCAAGAGACCTATCAAATGAGGCTTTCTTTGCAGCTATCTCTTCACCTAGTTTTGGTGGGGAAATCCCATTTAATGATCTAAAGAAGGAATTCCTAATGGTAGGTACTCGCAACATTTCAAAGGCTAAAAAACTCACTTTTACTTTCTTTAACTCTTCTACTATGTACTCCCCTATTTGCTCAATGTATGGTTTAGAGGAAATACCCTGGGTGGGATTAGCGGGTTGTTATTTACCTGGACTGGGCTGCCTATTACTATTGAAGTATTGAGTTGGGACCCAAGGGTAAGGTGCATTGTTACTAGCATTTGAGTCAAGCAGTGTATTGAAATTGCTGGGAGGTATGGAGGTTGTAAAGGGACCACTAGCTTGTGTATTTCTCAAGTTGTAGGGGGTTGCATGTTGGTGGAACATATGAACCTCTTCTGCATGTTCTTCTTCATCTTTAAGTCCATTATCTACTGAATCAAACATTTGAGATAGAGTTTCTCTATTACATACCTTGTTTCAGTTTCCTGCATTATGTGGAGCTTTTTTCTCTAGATCGTTCTTGTCACTTTGAGGGAGGGGGGCCTAATTGATGAATAGAAATGATTCACATGGCTCTAAGGGCACTATTTCTCTACAACTTGAGCAATCAGAAAATTTTTGTACTTCTACTTAGAAGATTGTTGTAGCAGTTTGAAATCTCAAACACTCAAGTTTAGAATGCCTGCTACTTTGACAGATTCTACACCATCCAGATAGGGCCTCCTTAGCCAAGTAGACTCCACTTACTGATTTATCTATACCTCAAGGTGGATTAAGAAGTGTTTGCACTCATCCATTGTTTGGCCTAGTGTTCCATATTCTTTTTCTCCTTTGAGGTTATCTTCTTTCAATGTTCTGCCATGATGGTGGACTTGGATCATAGTTATCCTTGTGGAAATTGGAATGAATGCTCCTTTGAGATTCTTGCAGTTGGTTATTTTGGTTCCTCAAGTGAGTGACCTCGATGGACAACTTCTTTACTAATTCGGCCAACTCAGCAATTTGCTCCTTATCTACATTACTTTGTGTTGATATTGAATTTTGAAGGAAAACCAGATGATCTACAGATGAATTTTGTTGGGCACCTAAAGGTTTGAAGCTTTGTAGGTATGAAGGCACTTGGGGCTATTATGGATAAGCTTGTTGATTCGAGGCTTGTAAGTAACTTGGCATTAATGCGGCTTTGTTTAGTGGAGGCCCTAGGTGTGGCACAATGGGAAGCTGTGAGATTAGGTTCATCAATGGAGTTTGATGAGCCAAGGCATAAGTGAGTATGAGAACTTTCCTAGGGTTGGCAGTAGGTCCCAATGAGGGCATCAGACTTGCTACATGCTTCCCCAAGTTAGTGCTTGCTTTGACTACTTCTGCATAAGCCTCCACCAAACTTGTAGGTGGTTGATGCATGTGTTTGACCAAGGAAAATGTAATATTTTCCAATGCAACATAATGTACCACTCTGGCCGAGGCATCATGAACTATGTAAGGTGGCTGCAACTTCATGTATGCTTGATGAAATCTATTATTGAATGAGTTGATCAGCTCATTAAATTCCCTTCTTACTGACATGAATTACTGATATAGATTCATGGGGATAACTGGGACTTTAAGTTTTTACAAGAACATCTTCTTCATGAGGTCCCAAGAGGTGATTGAGCCTCTAGATAGATGTATGTGTCAATATAATGCTTCATCTCCCAATGAATATGGGAAGAGTCTACATGCAAAATCGTCATGTTCAATCTGCATGTCCTTCAAGGTTGTTTGGAAAATATTATATGTTCTTCTACTATCCTCTGAGGATCATTTAGATGGAACTTGGAGTAGAAGCCTTTTGGATTCTTGGGCATGTCATGGTAGTCATTGAAGGACAAGGGTGATGGATTATTACCCAACCAAGCCATTGGTGGAGGTGGGGGTGGTAATGGATAAATTGCAGCAATTTGTAACTAAGGTATGACAATAGCTACATTTCCTTGGATGTAGTTGTTGAATGGACACAATGCTAGTTGAAGTGAAGGATAAGATGGATATGGAGGGGATGAAGGGCGAGTGGGTGGGGCTAATTTTTAAGCTTCCCTTTTTTTTTCTATCTTAGCCCTTGTAGGGGTCTTTAATTCTTGAAATTATCCCTTATCTAGTGTGGATCTAGTTATTCTATAAAACCTTTGGGGAGAGAATGGCATAATCCAATCTAGCTTCATCCAGATGCCCTCCTTCTAGTGCCAATTTTATTGATGGGTGTTTTTGCAGTTCTCAACATAGAAAATACACAAGTGTGATGTCTCTCCTAAAAGGTGAAAATCTAAAACTAAAATTTCAAAGAATCACCCCAAGGTCTCTCGAGTGTCAAGTCATGACTTTGCAAAAATAGATCAGTTGTTTGATGTGATTTATTGGTAATCACAAGGGGAATTTGTGGTTGACTAAGCATGGAGTTTCATGGGTTTGTTATGAACTTTTAGAATTATGGAAATGGATGAACAACGAAAACATTTTTATGATAGCAATCTGAAACTTTTCTTGTTCATCAGATATGGAATTGTTATGATGTTGGAATTGTATGTTTATTAAAAGAAAATTCAAAAGGATAGAGGGTTTAGAAGTTTTCCTAAGTCTGAAACTATGATCAATAGTAACAATGATTGATGTTGTAGTAGACAACCATTTGTCATGAAAAAATTACAAAAAGTATGAGTTGGAAGTGCATCAAATATTACAACTTACATCCACCATTAAAGTTGAACAAGGACTACAAGTTGAAGATAAACTTAAACTTAAATGAACAATGTTGAAATAAATTTTTGGAGGCCGAATCATGCACACATAATGAAAAATACACAAGAAACCACCGACTCAAATTCTTTTCTCATATATTGCAACAAAATTCCTTTACACAACAACTTATCTCTCTCTTTGAAAATGAGAGGATGCCCCTACTTATAGTTTTCAAAAAGTAGAATGAATGGTCAAGATTGCTTTACAATGAATGGCTCAAATTCATTCTAGTTTATGGATTTCACATCACCCAATAAGAGTACAAAATTTATAATAAAAATAAGCAATTTTTCCTTTTCTCTATTTTTCCTTGTAGCCTATTTTGTCCTCTAATTGATTTTGGATTTTTAGCTACTTTAAAAAATATTGGTCTTCTATAATGGGGTTTCAAGTTTCCTTTTGTAAAGTAGCATATTCAACAAACTTACCAATCGTAGCCAACAACTTTTTTTTAGAGAGGTCATATTTTGACATCTGGATGACAGCTCTCTTGAATCCATCCACCATTTGATCCATATGCTTTATGCACATTGGTCCTACTTTGAGTATTTGTGTTGACACTGAGAAATCTCACGCACCAAAATCCATGAAGTCTACCAACAAACTTTCACTAGCCCCTTGCTCCATTTTTTTGTGAAACTTGTGCTTAATAGCCTCTCAATCTAGCTCTAATGTGGGCATCTCATATCCTATCATTAGCTTTAAGAATTCATCACATTCAATCTGGTGATCCATAATTCTCACATGATTGGCCTCTAATTCCAATAGGGACTTCTTCAAAAATCCTTTTATGGATTTAAAATTTAGTAGCCATGCTTCAAGTTGTTGGAACACAATGATCTACTGAGAGTGGGGGTGAATCAGTAGATACCAAAATTTATCCCTTAAAACTTTTTCCCTTAGAAACCTTATGTAGATTACTTCCCTAAATAGAAATACCTTGTGTAGATTTCTTACTCAACTCTTATTGTGTATATTGAAAGCTAAAGATGCAAACATAAATATGCAAAAAAATAATCAACACAAATACCCACAACACCAAATATACATGGAAAACCCAAGATGGGAAAAACCATGGTGAACAAGGTTGCTTGAGTCTACTACTCAAATCCAGCTTCACAAAAGAAATCTTTGTTACAATATTTTAGGGCTACAACCCTGATGGAGCTTCCCAAAAAATTTGTAATCTCTGAGGATCCCATGGATTTGGTCTACACATTAAACCATTATTCTCATGGTTTGGACAAGGTCTTTCCTTTGAAAACCCTCAACCCTTCTAATTTCAAATTCACTTGCCATGCTGGTCTCCTATTCTTTAAGTCATCTCTTGAGCCATCATGTGCATCCATCCATCGGCCCCTTTGGTTTAGAGCGTCGATCACCTAGTTGGGCATCGATTTTAACAGTTTCCTAAAGTCGGGTTTTAATTTTTTCCCAAATGACTTAAGCTTAAGTCATTCATCCATGTGGGTCAAGTCACCATCAACCTAACAATGGCCCCTTATTTAATGCTAACATTGTTGTGTGTGCAGGTTTAGAGATTCGAGATCGTGGGAAATGATCCTAGCCATACCCCACTAGCTCGTGGACATTCAATATCAGTTGGTTATGCAGTAGAAGGACAATGAGATGAGGATGTGTGTCCCTATATGGACGTGGGTTCTGACCTCCACTTTCATGCCTATTGCTAGTGTTACTATTCACGTGTCTAATGGCACAACAACGTGTAATCAAAATATTGCTATTTTGTTTCTCCTGAAAGAAAAAGAAAACACATGGATATCATAGCTCCCAAGGTCTTTGTAGTTGGTTCTCAACTGTGCTGATAATGCTCGACGGTCAATGTAATAGTAATGTTCAAGGGGCCTGCTGGTGTTTGAGCTTCTGGATTGTTCTAAGATCAAGCATGAAGTTAAACCTACTCTAACCAGGGTTTTTAAAGAAATAGAAAAAATAGATCAAAGATTTGGAACTGAAGAGGATGATAATTCACCCAACTTAACCAGACTTGTTACCCTTCAAGGAATTTCCTAACTAAAACTGTATAACAAAATTAACTTGTGATTAACACACAGTTTCACTCATTCACAATGCTAATTTCAACAGCGGATTGCAAGTCACCATATAAACAAAACATAAAATCAAATTTCATTCCTTGAAAGCTTCCCAAATCATATGATTAACCCAAGATAAGCAACATTTTGAAACACAACGTGAAGTAGATTAAATATGGTTGCTTCTACTATTAGTGAAACAGATAAGTAACATTTAAAAATCTGGCATAATCACCAATGTATAGAAAATCCATGACTCCAAATTGTTTCCATTTATACTAAGAAAACTAAAAGATACATTACTGGATTCTACTAAATCTAACTCCTAACTAAGAAGACCAAAGAAGCTACCATTACAAGAATTAGGATGCAGCTCTGTCTCCTCTAACTGCCTCTATTCTTCTAACTAACTCTTCTACTAACCTTCTTATACTCCTTTTACAAAGAGGAAAGAATTCCATATATATAGAGTTCCCAAAAGAATGCGTTGGCCCCTGTTTTAGGGTTTACAAAATATCCTACTTGGTTGCAGGAGGGTCAGTACTTAGATATTTTTAATAAATTAGATTCTGCATTCAATGTGTATCCCTATTGTCCATCTTCGAACTCCCTAGCGGAGCTACTTTGAATGCTCTAAAGTATCACCATTAATACTAATCTTCCACCTTGCCAGTAGACCACACAGTTGTCCCTATGACTCATAGTTTCTTCCTCTCATTCAACTTTCTTCCTGCTCTAGACCCTTTTGTATGTTGACCATCTTCTGGAAGCATCATTAGGCCTCCTTTGTTAGATCCAAATACCATCACTCCCATGCCACTCCATCGGTGCATTCACAGAGTAAGTTCATGATCTCAGAATGAGTCCATGTCATTTGCATTCTGTAGATTCCTTCATAGGAGTAGTCAATCAATCAAAGGACCAATGGGCCACTCCTTTAGCTTCTTCTGATTGGTGAAACAAAGGCCACACAAGACTCCCAAGAGGTCAAAGGTTGTTCAAACAAAATCACATGTCGGTGAGACACTAATCGTGTCTCCCCAATGCAATTATACCTCTCTTAGAAGCTATCAACGTGACACATGACGGTTGATAAGACCTCCCATTGAGCTGCGTAAGTCATATCGATACCACAAACCCTATCGGTAAGACATCATTCCCTTGGCAAGACCTCCCGGTGAGCCTTTCTTTCTTTGGCAAGCACACCCATGTCAGGGAGACTTCTTCATGTCAGGAAGACCTTACCCCGAACTCACACTATCTTGCCGAGACATCTCTGGGTCGATGAGACCTTTCATTGAGTGCATTCCACTACACCAAAGGGAGAAAACATGTCGATGAGACCTCTCATCGAAGGCAATACCTCTCAGTGAGATTTCCCTGAGCTTAAATTATCTTTTGGCAAGAGCCTGCTTGGTTAGCAAGACCTTTCACCAAACTCAAATTTTCCACCGAGACTCCCCTGGTTGGGACCACCATTCCATGTTGGCGAGATTAGCTCCCTTCACCGAGACATTATAGCGAAGGGGGAACCCTTCAGCAAAACCTCCACACTTCGGCCAGACCTCCTAGCAAATACAAATATTTCTCCTCGATATGGCCCTTTGAACAACTGTCGGTGGGAGATTACACCGAAGGCATAACCTTCAGTCAGACATTCAACAATCAAGGAGATATCACCCTGAAGCAATCCCCTCTCATCGAAACCTTCATTTCATGTCGGCGAGACCTTTCTCGTTTGGCCAGACCTCCTGCTGAACATAATCTTTCCCCCTGATGTGGTTCTACTTCGGCAAGACATCACTTAGTTGCCAAGACTTCATAGTGACCCCAAATCCTTTGTCGATGCCACTTTTCTTGTCAGGGAGACATTCGCATTCGGCGAGACATTATGACTGAGCCATAGATCTTTCGACGAGCTCATTCTATCGGCAAGACCTCTCAGTGGTCAAGGAGACCTTTCTCTGATCCCCAAATATTACACTGAAAAGGGAGAATCCCTTTCAGTGAGACATTCCTCTTTCAGCTAGACATCATGGTGAATCCAACCACTCTACCCGATGCCACTTCATTTCGCTGAGACTCCAATAGATCGGAAAGACATTACGTCAATTTTTCCTCATGTCGACGAGACCTTCCTCCTTTGCCAAGACCTTATGTCGAATGCGAAATCTTTTGGCGAGGGCTCATTCTGGTCGGTGAGACACATAAATACTCTCGGTGATAGGGATGCTTAGGCAACCGATGAGCCTCTTTTGAATAGAATACATTGCCAGTTGGCAAGACAACTACAGATTCTTGCCGACATTCTTCTTAGAAGAATTTTATGCCAAACTGGATTGGGAGATGCATTCCAACTGAGCTCCTTGAGAAATATCATCATTTGCACAATCTAATCCCACAAAACAAGGTTTCCATTAGTCCTCAGAAGCAAAATAAAATATATTATAATAAAATCCACTATTGCTTGTGATTATTTCATTCAATTTCCAGCAAGAAGAAAACCAACTCAAGCTGAGACAAAACCAAAATCAAATAGAAGAAAAGGAAAAATTAGGAGGGAAACAAAAAAATTCCAAAGGTTAAAGCAAATAATAGAGGCAATGAAACCAAAAGAGAAGGGGGGCCCACTTTGTTCCAGAATAAAATGGGCTGGTTATGCAAGGCATAACAAATGGTGACTCAACTAGGAAAATGGTTTAACCATTTTCAAGAAACTGAAGGATTCAGCTACCCAGAACTCCTGGTTTATGAACATCACAACTCCAGTTGGGTCAATTTTTAACAACCAAGGCTGAGCTAGAATCTCAAATGTAAATTGACAATAGCTACCCTTGAATCTATGTGTGTGCTTGATTTTGCATCACTCTTTTATAAAGTTTTCTTCATCTTTCAAACAACAATGTGCAAGATTTGAGCTACATGAGTTGATTCCCTTTAGCTATCTTGCAATGATATCCTGGGCATTGCTCTGCTATCAGTCAAGCGTCCATAGCCCCGATGGAGATACCTCTAGTTTTCTCATAGCATTGCTCTACTTCCAGCCAGGCGTCCATAGCCCCAGTAGAGATATTGGAATCACCCATTCATATTGAGTCTTATTTTCTCTTTAAATTGTTCTCTCTCTTTTTTTTCCTTTTTCTTGGAGTTTCAAATATTTCATTCAATTTTTTTTTTCAATATGCCAGATGTTTAACATCTGTTCTGGGTTGAAAACTACCACGGACCTCATAACAACACTTGGGAGATCAGACTTTTCACTCAAATCTTACAACACTATCATCCTAGGACAAATATACCATTACAAGAGGAGATGATCATGATAATTCATGATAGATTCAGACGAGCTAATGAAGGTTATTTACTTTGCACCTTGTTTTCAAGACTTTCCACAACTTTTATTGATAATGCGCATAAAACAACGAATTTAGGACAAAATCACCCAATCAGAAAACTTGAAAATATCTAAACCACTTCTCTCCTAATAGCCAAAGTATGCTTCAGATAATAGCCCACCATTTCAAAATGCAAAGAACAGAGAAGCCCCCCCAAAGGATAAAAAAAGATAGAAACCAAACTGTAGCTTAATAGATTTGACTCATTTTCACATATTCAAAAACATAGTTCATATTTGATCTCAATATTACTCTGATTAATGCATTCATGAGTTGAATGTAATCATTCATAAACAGAATTGAGAAAAGTAATAACCAAATAGTGTACTGAAATAACAACACAGAAAAGCAGTGAGCACATAGAAGAACAAAGAGACAAAAGATTTGCTGAGTGGAAAACCCTCTTGGGGTAGAAAAACCACTCCTAAACTGCCTTACCAGCTTAATCTTCAAAAATCACTTTTAACAATGCCTTATAGGCTAATATTTGAGCACCAACTCAAGGGGCACCAACCCCTCATTTAGAGACACCAATCTCAAGGAGCACCAACCCCTTACTCAAATTTCATAATTATAAAAATAATATCAGAGGATCACTCTATTTTCAAGTAAGCTCAAAAACTCAACACTCTTATCTCCTTAATACCCTAAGAATCCAACTCTTGTATTACAGAGTTTTCTAATACATCTCTTGACACAGCCAAAATAACTATCTCTCATAATTACTGGCCAACAGCTCCTTCACAATTTTCAACTCTGGTTTTTATATACATTTCAAGTATGTTTGTTATCAAGAAATCTTCAACAAGTGTTTTTCACAAGATTCTGAAACTCTCTTGCTATTTTTAGAATCTGAAGCTAGATAATGATGATCTATAGATGATAGTAAAAATCAGAGTAATGCATATCTAGAGAGCTTTAATTTCTACGCTGAATCAAAAGATTTCAAATTGTAACTGAATGATTTTCATCAAAACCATGACTGCCCACAAAGAGAAAATCATATCCTCTAAAATCTCAGAAAATATCTTGCCAGAGATTCGATACCAACCAAAGGTGTCTGGATGCAACTATACTTAGAAAAAATCCATTCCGGCCATAGTATATGAATCTTTGTTTAAACATTTGCTGAGACAACAGTCACCACGTGTTCTTTGTGATTCGCAATGACCTTATGCGAGCTGCATTTTCTTTTCCTTATTTTGCTTTTGTTGTGATCTAGTGAAGTTGGGAAGACCTCTCGCAGACCACATTAAGTTTCACTGAAAGCCCTTTTTCCTCTTATGTGTCGCTGTGACATTCAAATAGTCCTACCAAAGGAAATTATAACTTGATCATTCCTTTTGTCCCTGTGTGTTGCCATGCCCTTCTGTCGTTGGGGAGAAACCATATCAAAGATCTTTATGTTTCCCCAAGATCACATTTTAGTTATTCATAGTGAAACAGTTGCTGAGACATCCACCAGTTATGCCGAAGGCAATTTAATCGTTAATCATACTTTGGTTCCTTCTGTTTCACCGTGACCCTTCATTATCGGGTAGACCTTATAGATAATTCACTTTGTTTTTCCGAAAGCCCCGAGCTCACAATAGATCACCAAGACATTAATGTTCTCACACCGACATAAACCTTTTGTCTTATGTGCTTCACTATAACATTACGATATCGAGGAGACCTCCTGTAGAGCACACCATGTCTTTCCGAAAGTCTTCATCCACTTGTGTGTCACTGAGACAATTCAATACCTATGTCGAAGGAAACTTTATTGCTGTCAGTCGTCCCTCTATTTTTTGTTGTGATGTTCACTGTCGGGGAGACATTATGTAGATGATGCTTTGTATTACTGAAAGACTTAAACCTTATCCATTATAGGTCGTTATGACAAAAACAGACTCTCACCGAGATGTGTCCATCCGCCTTCACCAAGACAATGTGTAGTCGGGGTGACATCTTGTAGAGCATCCTGTGTCTTACCGAAAGCTCACGTGATCATTCCTGTTGCCATGACATATCACTTTTGGGGAGACCTCATATAGATAACTTCGTTATACCGAAAAGTAACCTATCATCTTGTGTGTCGCTGAGACAAGTCATAACTTATGCTAAAAAAACCTTTTGTTTTATGTATCACCAAGACGTATCAATGTCGGGGAGACATAACCTTTTTGCTATCGCTATAGCTTTTGATTTCAGAGAGACATCATATAGATCAACTTAGTTATATCAAAAGTCATTCATTTGACTTTGTCGACAAGACACACCATCTTTTCCATGACCTTACATCGATGAAAGAGTCTCACCGAAAATACTTTTCAATTCTTATGAATCACTGTAACCTACAACCTTTGGGGATACCTCTCAGAGAATACTCTATCACATCAAAAATGCATTAACCACTAAGTCACTGAGACTATGCCAATCTCTCACCGAATGCACTTCATAAGACTTAGTTGGCAAGACCAAAGAGTTCACTATTACATTCCACCAAAGCAAAACTCTTGCCGATATGCATCCATCCATCATCGGTCAGTGTGACATTGCATAATCATTATAACCTCATGCCGAAGCCTTAAGCTCTTGCCGATGAGTTTCCATTTAATCTCTGATCGGTGTGACATACCAATATCGATGAGACCACATACCGATGGAATAACATATGCCGATAGAGATCACTTTCAGTCACCAAAAAAAAGACAAGTCTTTCTGAAATAATCTTTCTTGTGCTGGTCACCAAGACACAAAACACTCGATCAAACAACATGCTGATAGGGATTTCTTACGTTGATGAACCACCTCATGTATTAGTTGGTGAGAGCCAACTCATTCGGTAAGACCTCTCAGCAGTGAAAGATACTCATGCCGATAGACTTTTCTTTTGTCACCAAGACCACAATCAATGTCACGCCGAAAGCTACCTGTATGTAAAAAAAAATCGTTATGACATCAGAAATTTCTTGCCAATAGGCAACACAGACATTTCAGAGAAATGGATCAGGGAGACCCAAGCATTCTCATGCCAATATGTTCTTTCTTGTCACCGAAACAATGTAGACATAAGATAACCTGTGACTACACGAAGCTCAAACTGATCAGTACCATAAGATATTAAAATTCTAAATGTAAACTATCCACTGAATGCCAAGACATGTAAACCATATAGACAAAACTGTACCAAGATAAAGCATGAGAAACCAATCTGAAACTGTCAACAAGTAGAATCAACAGAAAGGGATTTTGTCATCAAGGACAAACCATATGATCACAACTGAGATCCAACAAACTCCCCATTTGTCCTTGATGGCAAAACACAAATGACACTCCCCCTTTTTTCCTCAATGACAAAGGACAGAGGAGAAGAATGTGCAATGCCAGAAAACACAACTAAGAAGCCAACCAAATACCATAAGAACTGGCTGCAAATAGAGCAAGAGTGCAGCAGACATATTGAATAACTTCACATCACCAATGCAAGATAGAGCATCATACTATAACAACAAGCCTTCACTCACTTCAAATGCACAAAAATTATCAGAGAAATCAGTAGTAACAACCCATGCAATAACTCCCACTTCGAAATCAGAAACTTAATAACATCATGAAGATAATCTATCTTCAAGGTAGTACACCAAAGCTTTCTCCTTTTGTTTTGATCAAAACATGAATTCAAGCAGTTTTCATATATATATAACTTGCACTCACTTTCACACACAACACTCTATTTCAAAGTTCAAAAATAAGTCCTAGCCATACACGATGAGGTTAATACTACCAATCACCTTCCTTCATTGAAACACAAATATCAGAGCATATCCCATGAACAAACACAGTTCTCAAGACTATTGTAGCAACCTACTTAGGTCACTGTACCATACTCAGAAAACCAAAACACTCAATTCCTTCATAACAACTTGCAAAAGACATTGTAACTATCTTCATTCAGCACACAATCTTAACTTAGCTTCTTCATGCAATACCGAATAATATCATCACATAAATAACTCATAACATCAACCATATTTTTTCAATCATTGTTCTCCAAAGATTAACATCACTTCAAAAGGATTTCTTATTTTTAATATATTGAGGAACTCATCTATATGTCTCCACATCACTCAAAGATGTCATCAAGACATGCCATTATTTCCAAAACCCAAGCATCCAAAAGGTTCATTTAAAAAAAAAAGTGCATTGTCATTCCAAAAAAAAACTTCTAAAAACCATCAACCACTAGACCAAGAAAAAACATTCCTTAACATCTTATACCACCAAAAGAAAATTCAAGATGTCATACCTCATTCTAGACTCCATAGGGGTAAAATATATTACCATAATAGACTCCCCTTGAGTCTTTGCTTCTTCTCAAGATCTAGAAGGAAACACTTGTGCAAGGAGTGGACAAGAAGTTTTCATAGAAGCATCTTTATTGCTCTTCTTGTCATCTTGATTGCTCTTTATTCTCCACTCCAATGAAAACTTTTTCACTTGTTTGCTTAAAGTACCTATCTTTCTATTGAATCTGCATTGTCGTACTTTATGTCCAGTGTCATTACATCTGAAACAAATGACTTTGTGATTGTTCTGAGAAATAGAAGACTTCCTACAGACATTTCTAGCATTGTTCCCTACATTATTATCACTTGTATTTATTCTACAATCTCTTCTCAAGTGACCAAAATTTTTACAGTTGTAACACACATCCTTATTTCTAGGGACATTAGAATGATTCTTATTTGACCATCTTATGGAATCAATTGCCTTATGACCATAGTCATTACAAACATAACAATATCCTTGGAAAGAATGATTATACCTGAATGAATGATCATGCCAAGGATGTGAAGATCCGAAGACATTTTTCTTTTCTCTATGAATACCTTTAGATTGTCTTCTAGTGTCAATGTTATCTTTTGATGTAGCAATACTATAACCAAGATCAACCTTCATTCTTGGTGTTTTCTTGGTTGTAAACTTCTTTCCATCTGAAGTAGTAAACACTATTTCATGTTTAGATTTGTCTACAGAGCTTTGTCCAAACTCATATCCCACTCCTGTAGGATCTTTAGAATGCTTTTGCCTACCCAACATCTCATTCAATATATTAGTACTATGATCAAATTTCTAAATTTTACCAAATTGAGCCTTCATACTTTCAACCTCTTTTCTTAAAGCAACTACCTCTTCTTCAAGTTTTAGACAAACAATATTTTTAATCTCCAAATCAGAACTCACAACATTTGCAATCCTCTTATATTCTTCAATTTCAATTTTCTAACTTATAATCATATCATCCTTAAGAGTTAGTTCTTTTAACAAGGAATCATTATCTGAACATTTCTTTAAAGAATCAATCTCATTTTCTAGTTTATTACATAATTCATCCTTGTCTTTTAACTTGACTACCAAACTCTCTTCTTGCTGAAGTTGTCTTGTTAAAAACTAGTTTTCTTTTCTAAGCTGCTTAATAGTATCTAAGGCACATAGGAGTTCACCTTCCAAATCAACCTCACTTTCTGATTCATCATATTCCTGTTCAGAGTTAACTTCACCCAAAGATTGATCTACTTTAACACAAGTTTCTTGATCATTTAAATATTCATTAATAATCTCCTGGTACTTCTTTTCATAACTATGAAGGTTTACACCTTCTTCACTCTCAGATGTTTCATAACTTATTTCAGTATCCAAAGATATCTCCTCTTGTAACTCACTATTCTAATTCATTTCAGTTAACTTGTCCCAAACATCCTTAGCACTACTGTAATGAATGACTTTTGTAATGAGTTTATTTGGCAAGTTATTAAAAATAGCATTTATAGCTCTAGTATTGAATTCAAGTGCTTTCTTCTCTTCAAGAGAGGAAGGAGATGTTGCAGATGTAGTACAACCCTTTTCAACTGCTGCCCACACTTCATATCCTAAAGAAAGTAAGTATGTTTCCATCCTATTTTTCCATATAATAAAGTTTGTTCCTTCTAACTAAGGAGTTCCAGATCTAGGATACTCTACCATTTCAGAGCTACTGTTTATAAACTCTTCCTCATTATTCCTTATACTAGATTCAGGTTGAACATGATGAATAGCATTTTGTTGAGAACATCTTTTTCCCTTATTCCTTCTATTCTTTCCCATATTAACCAAAGTACTCCAAGAAGCCAGGAACAATCCTAGGTGGTTTAGAACTATCAGAGGACCCTATGCTCTGATACCAATTGTTGGAGTTAAAATGACACTGAGAGGGGGGGTGAATCAGTGTCTTAACATATTTGACTCATTTTCACATATTCAAAAACATAGTTCAGATTTGATCTCAATATTACTCTGATTAATGCATTCATGAGTTGAATGTAATCATTCATAAAAAGAATTGAGAAAAGTAATAACCAAACAGTGTACTGAAATAATAACAACATAGAAAAGTAGTGAGCACATAGAAGAACAAAGAGACAAAAGATTTGTCGAGTGGAAAACCCTCCTGGGGTAGAAAAACCACTCCTAAACTACCTTACTGGCTTAATCTTCAAAAACCACTTTTAACAATTCTTTATAGGCTAATATTTGAGCACCAACTCAAGGAGCACCAACCCCTCATTTAGAGACACCAATCTCAAGGAGCACCAACCCCTTACTTAGATTTCAGAATTACAAAAATAATATCAGAGGATCACTCTATTTTCAAGTAAGCTCAAAAACTCAATACTCTTATCTCCTTAATACCCTAACAATCCAACTCTTGTATTACAGAGTTTTCTGATACATCTCTTGACATGGCCAAAATAACTATCTCTCAAAATTACTAGCCAACAACTCCTTCACAGTTTTCAACTCTAGTTTTTATATACATTTCAAGTATGTCTGTTATCAAGAAATCTTCAACAAGCATTTTTCACAAGATTCTAAAACTCTCTTGCTATTTTTAGAATCTGAAGCTAGATAATGATGATCTATAGATGATAGTAAAAATCAAAGTAATGCATATCTAGAGAGCTTTAATTTCTGCATTGAATTAGGAGATTTCAAATTGTAACTGAATGATTTTCATCAAAACCATGGCTGCCCACAAGCAGAAAATCATATCCTCTAAAATCTTAGAGAATATCTTGCCAGAGATTCGATACCAACCAAAGGTGTCTGCATGCAACTATACTTAGAAAAAATCCATGCTGGCCACAGTGTATGAGTCTTTGTTTAAACATTTGCTGAGACAACAGTCACCACGTGTTCTTTGTGATTTGCAATGACCTTATGCGAGTTTTATTTTTTTCCTTATTTTACTTTTTCCATGATCCAGTGAAGTCAGGAAGACCTCTCACAGACCACATTAAGTTTCACCAAAATCCCTTTTCCCTCTTATGTGTTGCTATGACATTCAAATAGTCCTACCGAAGGAAATTATAACTTGATCATTCCTTTTGTCCCTGTGCATCGTCATGCCCTTCTGTCATTGGGGAGAAACCATATCAAAGATCTTTATGTTTCCCCGAGATCACATTTCAGTTATTCATAGTGAAATAGTCGCTGAGACATCCACCAGTTATGCTGAAGGAAATTCAATCATTAATCATACTTTGGTTCCTTTTGTTTCGTCGTGACCCTTCATTATCAGGCAGACCTTATAGAGAATTCACTTTGTTTTGCCAAAAGCCTCGAGCTCACAATAGATGGCCAAGACATTAATGTTCTCACACCAATAGAAACATTTTGTTTTATGTGCTTCGCTATAACATTATGATATCGGGGAGACCTCCTATAGAGCACACCATGTCTTTCTGAAAGTCTTCATCCACTTGTGTGTCACTGAGATAATTTAATACCTGTGTCGAAGGAAACTTTATTGCCATTAGTCATCCCTCTGTTTGTCGCTATGACATTCGCTGTCGGGGAGACGTTATGTAGATGATTCTTTGTTTTACCGAAAGACTTAAACCTTATCCATTCTGAGTCGCTATGACAAAAACACACTCTCGTTGAGATGTGTGCTTCATCTGCCTTCGCCAAGACAATGTGTAGTTGGGGTGACATCTTGTAGAGCATCATGTGTCTTACTGAAAGCTCACGTGATCATTCCTATCACCATGACATATCACTTTTGGGGAGACCTCATATAGATAACTTCGTTATACTGAAAAGTCACCTATCATCTTGTGTGTCATTGAGACAAGTCAAAACTTATGCTGACAAAACCTTTTGTTTTATGTATCACCAAGACATATCAATGTCAAGGAGACATAACCTTTTCGCTATCGCTATAACTTTTGATTTCAGAGAAACATCATATAGATCAACTTAGTTATACTGAAATTCACTCATTTGACTTTGTCAACAAGACACACCATCCTCGCCATGACCTTACATCGATGAAAGAGCCTCACTAAAAAGACTTTTCAATTCTTATGAGTCGCTGTAACCTACAACCTTCGGGTAGACCTCTCAGAGAATAGTCTGTCACACCGAAAAAGCATTAACCACTGAGTCGCTGAGACAATGCCAATCTCTCACCGAACGCACTTCATAAGACTTAGTCAGCAAGAGCAAAGAGTTCGCTATTACATTCCACCAAAGTAAAACTCTTGCCGATATACATCCATCCACCACCGGTCAGTGTGACATTGCATAATCGTTATAACCTCACACTGAAGCCTTAAGCTCTGGTCGATGAGTTTCCATTTAATCTACGATCGGTGTGACATACCAATATCACTAAGACCACATACCGATGGAATAACATATGCCGATAGAGATCACTTTCAGTCGCCAAAATAATCTTTCTTGTGCCAGTCGCCAAGACACAAAACGCTTGATGAAACAACATGCCGATAGGGATTTCTTACGCCGATGAACCACCTCATGTATTAGTTGGTGAGACCCAACTCATTCAGTAAGACCTCTCAGTGGTGAAAGATACTCATGCCGATAGACTTGTCTTCTGTCACCAAGACCATGTTCAATGTCATGTTGAAAGCTGCCTGTATGTAAAAACAAATTGTTATGACATCAGAAATGTCTTGCCGATAGGCAACACAAACATTTTAGAGAAATGGATCGAGGAGACCCAAGCATTCTCACGCCGATATGTTCTTTCTTGTCACCAAAATAATGTACACAAAAGATAACCTTTGATTGCACGAAGCTCAAAGTGAATGCATGGAGTCAAAGTTAAGAAAGTACTTTCTCAATCCATATTCTTGCACATCTTCAACAAGAACATGCCATTCAACATCAAATTTATTAGTATTAAGATCAAATTCATTAGTGGATGCTAAGCGAGGACTTTCTTCAACCAACGCATTTGAGTAAATGGAATAAAAATCAAGAAAATACTCCCTTGTCTCATTCTCTTCATCATACTAAAGAGATTCAACTTCTGAGATAACCTCTTGGTCGCTTTCATGGCATTCCTCTGCTTCATCCAAATGTACCCCGTCATGAATTTCTTCAGGGAACACTTGACTGATCTGCACATCTACTTGAACTTCTTCCCTTAAGATTTCATTTTTGCATTTAAGTTCTTGTCTTTGACCACAAGATTCATCGGCTATCTCATCTTGAAGTGTGTTATCTGTTTCAATCTATTGACTACTTAAATCAGCAGAGTCATCTTCTTGTGTTAACCCCTCAAAGTATGTTTCTTCCTCATCCACTGTCATGAAAGAATTTATGAATGCATCGATGAATCCATTCTCCACTTCTATCGATCCCTCAATAGGTAGAGGAGTTTTATCAGTTGTTGAATCCATCTGAATGCAAGGATCAAGGTCATCAAAAGATAGGGAAGAATTAAACCTCTTCACATAGTTACCCTCATCATTTTGGATGGACTGATTATCATTTTCATTTGTGCTAGTTGTTTCATTCTCCTCATTGAGGGGATACATACTCCAAGGATCTTCCATAAGTATTCCTTCACTAGTGATTAGTTGCTTGAAATACAACTCCATCCTTCCTAGGAAGATGTGGCAATCCATCTGAGAGTGTTGATTAGTTCGATGTATCCTACATCCACTTGGCCCAACAAGTTCTGATAGTTTCAGATCTCCCAGCTCTTCTAATTTCTCCCTTATTCAATTTTTCATACGAGGGATATTGATCCAACACGAACCATGTTCCTTTGTCCATTCCTTATCACCCTGATTCTCATCTTGATCAGATGAGTTGTTCAAATCATTGGGAGATACTGTTGATTTCTCATGACAACAATCCCGTATTAATACCTCATCTCCTTCAAAGCCATCATTAGTACTAACATGTTCAACAAAGCTAGATTCTATTTTGATATTTCCATTATGCTCTAAATTTACATCCATTTCATGCTTTTTACCAAACAAGTCATCAAAATTATATTCTGGCTCATCAAATGTTTCATACACAACTTCATTGTGATGTAATGGACTATGCTTTGGAAGATGATTGAAAAGAGATGATATGGTCACAACTTCATTGAAAAGTGGAGTACTCAACTCTGTGATTGGATTTTGCTGAGAGAAGTTCTCCCAATGGTCTTGTGTGCGATTGACCTGATACGGGGTGTTGGGGAATGTTATGCCTGGAACCTTAGGAAGGTTGTAGCTGCTTGGTGAGAATGATTGCACCTGGGTAGGGATGGTGGGTGAAGTGGCATAAGGTTGCAAATGATGGTAGTTTGCAAGCACTAGAGGATTATAACCTTGAGTTTGACTATCTTAATTTCTAGTGTCACCTCCAAATTGTGCCAATAAGAGAGCTTTTCTCAATGCATCATGAAAGGATGTAGCCTCACCACAATGTCTGACTTTGGTTGTAAATGAGGGGTTTAAACCCCAATAATAATGTTCTATCAGTATATGATCATCGACAACCAAATCTAAAGATTGAACCCTTTGATACATAAACAAAAATTTGTGATTGAATTGATAAATGTGTTCTAATGGTATCCTTTTTGTAGGTGAAAATTCATGTAATGGGTGTAGTGCATGTGCATGAGGATCAAAATGTTCTAAAAATAATATTTTAAATTCTATCCATGAACAAATAGAATCTGGTGGCAGATTATCATACCATTTCCTTGTTGTACCCTGAAATGTTTTGACAAATAACTGGTAGATGATATCCTGATGCTGAATCTAGAGAAAAATGAATATACACCTGCAAGTTTTGACATGTTCAGAAGCATTTTTCCTAGTGTTGGGGAAAAATAAAGGAAGCCTATCATACAGATGACCAGGGATTTCATGGGCAAGCCCCGGTGTATACAAAGGGCTACCCATTAGAGCTAGGTTTTCCAAGATCTGACCCACTCCAACTTACAACGATCCAAAATTACTCAAGGGTCCCTCCTTCTAGTACTAGTTCATGTTGACGTGTTTGATAGCGCAACAATGTGCAAACAAAATATTGCTATTTTGTTTCACTTGAAAGAGAAAGACAACACATGGATATCTTAGCTCCCAAGGTATTTGTAGTTGGTTCTCAACTGTGATGATGTTGCTCAATGGTCAATGTAATAGTAATGTTTAAGGGGCCTGCTGGTGTTTGAGCTTCTGGATTGTTCTAAGATCAAGCATGAAGTTAAACCTACTCTAACTAGGGTTTTTAAAGAAATAGAAAAAGATAGATCAAAGCTTTGGAACCGATGAGAATGATAATTAATCCAACTTAACCAGAATTGCTACCCTTCAAGGAATTTCCTAACTAAAATTGTAGAACAAAATTAAGTTGTGATTAACACACAGTTTCTTTCATTCATAGCGCTGATTTCAACAGCAGATTGCAAGTCACCATTTAAACAAAACATAAAATCAAATTTCATTCCTTGAAAGCTTCCCAAATCAAATGATTAACCCAAGATAAAAAACATTCTGAAACACAACATGAAGTAGATTAAATCTAGTTGCTTCTACTGTTAGTGAAACAGATAAGCAACATTTACAAATCTAGCACAATCACTAGTGTACAAAAAATCCATGACTCCAAATTGTTTCCATTTATACTAAGAAAACTAATAGATACATCACTGGCTTCTACTGAATCTAACTCCTAACTAAGAAGACCAAAGAAGCTCCCATTACAAGAATCAGGATGCAGCTATGTCTCCTCTAACTTCCTCTATTCTTCTAACTAACTCTTCTACTAACCTTCTTACTCTCCTTTTTACAAAGAGGCAAGAATTCCATATATACAGAGTGCCCAAAAGAATGCGTTGGCACTTGTTTTAGGGTTTACAAAATATCCTACTTGGTTGCAGGAGGGTTGGAACTCAGATATTTTTGATAAAGTTGATTTTGCATTCAATGTGTATCCGCGCTATCCATCTTCGAACTCCCTAGCGGAGCTGCTTTGAATGCTTTAAAGTATTGCCATTAATACTGATCTACCACCTTGCCAGTAGACCACACAACTATCCCTATGATTCGTAGTTTCTTCCTCTCATTCGGCCTTCTTTCTACTCTAGACCCTTTTGTATGTTGACCATCTTCTGGAAGCATCACCAGGCCTCCTCTGTTAGATCCAAATACCATTGCTCTCATGCCGCTCCATTGGTGCATTCACAGAGTAAGTTCATGATCTCAGAATGAGTACATGTCATTCGCATTCTATAGATTTCCTTAACAAGAGTAGTCAATCAGTCAAAGGACCAATGGGCCACTCCTTTAGCTTCTTCTAATTGGTGAAACAAAGGCCACACAAGACTCCCGGGTGGTCAAAGGTTGTTCAAGCAAAATCACATGTCGGTGAGACACTAATCATGTCTCCCCAATGCAATTATACCTCTCTTAGCAACTATCGGCGTGACACATGACGATCGGCAAGACCTCCCATCGAGCTACATAAGTCATATCGATACCACAAAACCTATCGGTAAGACAGCATTCCCTTGGCAATACCTCCTAGTGAGCCTTTCTTTCTTTGGCGAGCACACCCATGTCGGGGAGACTTCTTCATGTCAGGAAGACCTTACCCCAAACTCACGCTATGTCACCGAGACATCTCTGGGTCAGCGAGACCTTTCATCGAGTGCATTCCACTACATCAAAGGGAGAAAACATGTCAGCAATACCACCACTCTTCGGTGAGACCTCTCATCGAAGGCAATACCTCTAGGTGAGATCTCCTCGAGCTCAAATTATCTTTCAGCAAGAGCCTACTTGGTTAGAAAGACCTTTCACCAATCTCAAATTTTCCACCAAGACTCCCCCGGTTGGGACCACCATTCCATGTTGGTGAGATTAGCTCCCTTTACCGAGACATTATACCGAAGGGGGAACCCTTCAGCGAAACATCCATGCTTTGGCCAGACCTCCTGGCGAATACAAATATTTCTCCCCAATGTGGCCCTTTGAACAACTATTGGTGAGAGATTATGCCGAAGGCATAACCTTCGGTGAGACATTCAACAGTTGGGAAGATATCACCCCGAAGCAATCCCCTCTTGCTGAAACCTTCATTTCATGTCGGCGAGACCTTTCCCATTTGGCCAGACTTCCTGCCGAACATAATCCTTCCCCCCGATGTGGTTCCACTTCAGCAAGACATCACTCAGTCGCCGAGACTTCATAGTGACCCCAAATCCTTCGCTGATGCCACTTTTCTTGTCGGGGAGACATTCGCATTCAGCGAGACATTACAGCTGAGCCCTAGATCTTTCAACCAGCTCATTCTATTGGCAAGACCTCTCAGTGGTCAGGGAGACCTTTCTCCGAGCCCCAAATATTACATAGAAAAGGGAGAATCCCTTTCGGCGAGACTTTCCTCTTTCGGCTAGACCTCATGGTGAATGCCAACCACTCTCCCCGATGCCACTTCACTTCGCTGAGACTCTAACAGATCGATGAGACATTACGCTGATTTTTCCTCATGTCAGCGAGACCTTCCTCCTTCGCCAAGACCTTATGTCAAATGTAGAATATTTTGGTGAGGGCTCATTCTAGTCGGCGAGACACATAAAGACTCTCAGCGATAGGGATTCTTGGGCGACCGATGAGCCTCTTTTGAATAGAACACACTGCCAGTCGGAAAGACAACTACAGAGTCTTGCCGACTTTCTTCTTAGAAGAATTTTATGCCAAACTGGATTGGGAGATGCACTCCAACTGAGCTCCTTGAGAAATACCATCATGTGTATGATCTAATCCTATGAAACAAGGTCTCCATTAGTCCTTAGAAGAAAAATAAAATATATTATAATAAAATCCACTATTGCTTGTGATTATTTCATTCAATTTCTAGCAAGAAGAAAACCAACTCAAGCCAAGACAGAACCAAAATCAAATAGAAGAAAAGGAAAATTAGGAGGGAAACAAAAGAATTCCAAAGGTCAAAGCAAATAATAAAGGCAATGAAACCAAAAGAGAAGGGGGACCCATTTTGTTCCAGAATAAAATGGGGTGGTTATGCAAGGCATAATAGTTACCAAATTAATGATGGAGATCAAACATTGGAGTTAATCTCGATTGTTCCCTACTGGCTCGCAAGGAAAAAGTAAATGCTCGCTAAAGGTTGTGAGAGTAGCAAGATCCCAACAAGTGTATTAATCCACCAAATTTGTAAGACAGATGAAATCTACCGATGAAGGAGCTGCTATCTGATTTGGATTACTACTATTGGCTAGAGACAAAATGAATGAACCATTGTTAGAATTCAAACCCATTCAGCCCAAAGTCAACCATTTGATCTACCATCTCATCAAGAGATCAATGGTTGACATTCAACATTGATGAACAGGCACGTGATAGCTATTTAATTCTACAACCAGTGGGCATTAATGATCTTCTCTTTGCAAGTGCGATCAAATTTATCTATGTGCATTTGGAGACTAAATTTATGGAAATCATGAAGTATGATATACAAATTTCCATGCACTTGGGAAATGAATGGTGACAATACGCATGCCAACGAATTGCCTAGTTTGTGCATGTCTTTTCATTGAGCATTGAATATTTCTATCACCACATCATTGAATTAATATAGGTTGAGAGTTGCTATTTTCACCATCGCAATTAGTGATCGAGTTATTTTAGCTTGTGTACAAAGTAGAGGTTACCGGTGCATATTCTTCAAGTTGTAGGATGAGTAAGTCTAGCGCTTCATTTTTTCCAGTGCGAAGGTCTCCTCATCTCAATTTGTAGAGGTCTCATGGCAAATACATGGAACATACACAGGGTGCTCATAAGGTTATCCATGGTGAGAAATTTGTACCTACCATTACCAAATGTAGCTACCGATTGAAGATTCTTTCTCTGTTGGGCCCTCTAGTAGAATTCAATGGAAAATTCGATATGGTTATGGTTCTTTCAGATGGAAAAACTCACCTATTGATGTCATGGATAGCCCATCTAAAACTAAAATGGAGATGGACTCTAGCTATTGCCAATATCTCACAACTTTGGGTTGGGTTCCATCCCCTATAGCAAAGGTACTATCCATCCAGCCTTTAGCTATTAAGACTCCTAGTGGGTGAGATGGTGCTATGCCAAAATAGGAAAAAGACGAAGAGGGAGTTGGGGTTTCTTCATTTCTCATGATGACACAATGTGGGTGCATGCACCGTGGATTGTGTGCTAGTGGATGTAAGTCTTATGGTTTCTAAAAAGGTGGTGTGTGGAATGGAAAATTTTGTGTTGTTTGATAATCTCTATGGTGGTTGTTTTTTCTCTACGTGCATGGCTAGTATTTTTAAGGTGCTTGTTGCTGACTGTGTGCTCTCGTGGCAATGTGAATGTCAGATTTATTACTTACTTGGTGGTTGAGGGAAATTTTTGCAACACTTTACTTTTCCCTTTTGGTGGCTATTGCAACTGTGGTTTCCTCATTTCAATATGTTACTGCAGAATCAACATGTGGGGAATTTTGAGATGCAGTTGAAATTTGAAATGAAATGAAATTTTGTAATGTGGTATGCATTTTGAGTCAAAAGCTTGTCTACTCCCTTAGATTATAAAAGGGAATTCGGGGCTCATTTGTAGGGGGTTCTAGTATTTTGAGTCTTTAGGTTCAATATATGAAAAGGGTAGAAATTAGAGAGAATACCAGTAAATAGAATGGTCGAATTGTCTTGGTCTTGGAACTATGCATATGTAAATATTAAATAGTTTTAAGGAAATTACTGATATAAAAACACATTTCATGCATAATTCATATACTCTTTTCTATAAATCATTTTGGAAAAATTTGTATACAATATAGAGCATATTTTGTTCATCTTCAAATGCTTTGTTTGAATGCATCCGCAACAACTGAGATTAACAAAATCACACAATCTTCTTTTAGGAACACTAATAGAGACCACAGAAACACTGTCAAAACCACAACACAATCAAAAATTCATGTGGACCTCTGAAACTTCTGGTAGATGATTTAGATATACTCAATAATAAACCTTTTGATCCATACCAACTAATCTTCAACATACAAAATAGGGCACCATCATGATCTGCATAGTTTCACTAGGAACCTAGAAAACTTTCTCTTACAATTTTATCAATATCCTCGAAATATACAAAAAATAATATACCAAATGCTAATAGTGTTGACATCAATGACAACCACATATCAGCAACACATTCACATCATCCAACAATCTCCCCCTTTGCCATTGATGGAAACACATGATGTGAAAAATACCATCAACCCAACAAACTAACTTCTTTTGCACTTCTCCTCTTAAAAGGATTTTTCACATTACTTTTCTCCCCCTTTGACATCAACAAAAAATGTAACAATGACCTTTCCATATACACACTCTAAACCACATATCTACACATCTGACTACTCCCCTTGAGTAGCATCCATAGAAACATCAATCCAGATCAGAATATAGCAATGAAGTTCACAGATTGATGCAAGAAAATGCATCTTTTAGTTCTTATCAAGAGGGGTAATTACCCCTAGCATTCCTCTGAGATACTCAAAAGTATCCTTCGGAAATAGCTTAGTAAATGTATCTGCAATTTGTTCTTTGGTAGGCACATACTCTAGTTTGACTTCTTTCTCATTCACTTTCTCTCTCAAGAAATGAAGCTTGATTGATATATGTTTAGTCTTAGAGTGTAGCACCGGATTCCTTGAGATATTTATTGCACTTGAGTTGTCACAATATATGGCAATAGGCTCTTCATATATCACCTTGATATCCATCAACATTTGTTTCATCCATATCACTTGAGTACAATTATTGGAAGCAACAATGTATTCTGCCTCAGCAGTAGATAAAGAAATTGAGTTTTTCTTTTTTACTTAAAACCAAGATACTAGCTCTTCCCTAGGAAGAAAGCACCACCACTAGTACTTTTCCTATCATCTACATCACCAGCCTAATCTGCATCAATATATGCACATAAAGTGAGATCAACATCCTTTGGATACCAAAGTCCAAAGTCAACTATTCCTTTTAGATATATGAAAATTCTCTTGATAGTAGCTACATGTGATTCTTTTGGATCAACCTGAAATCTAGCAACCATACATACAACATTCATAATGTCTAGTCTAGTCTGAGTCAAGTAGAGCAATCCACTAATCATTAACCTATATCTGGTTTGATTTTCCTTAGGAGAGTCATCATTCTATGTCAACTTACATCCGATCACCATGGGGGTACCAACAGGTTTGGAGTCATCCATTCCATACTTCTTCAAAACTTCTCTCACATATTTGGATTGAAATATGAAGATCCCCTTGTCCAAATGTCTAATTTGCAATCCCAAAAAGAACTTCATTTCTCCAATCGTACTCATCTCAAATTCACTCTTCATTTCATCAACAAACTTCATACATAGATTATCATCTCCTCCAAAAATGATGTCATGAACAAAAACTTCTATAATTAGCTCCTTATCATTATCTAATTTGAAGTATAAGTTGCTATCAATAGTACCTTTAGTGAATCCAAGCTTCAGTAGGTATTTGTCCAATCTAGCATACCAGGCTCTGGGGGCTTGCTTAAGTCCATACAGAGCTTTCTTCAATCTGCAAACCATATCTCCCCTGTCTGTTAGTTGAAATCCATCTGGCTATTCAATGTACACTTCTTCTAGTTCTCCATTTAGAAATACAAATTTTACATCAATTTGATAGACTTTATATTTCTTGTGTGTAGCATAAGCAAGAAATATTCGAACAACTTAAATCCTAGCAACAAGGGAAAAGGTTTCTTCAAAATCAACACCTTCCATTTGAGAATACCCTTTACATACCAGTCTTGCTTTATTCTGACCCACTTCACCTTCTTCATTCAGCTTGTTTCTAAATACCCATTTAGTACCAATCACATTTTTGTCTTTAGGCCTTGAAACCAATAGCCACGTGTCATTCTTTTCAATTTGTGTCAACTCTTCCTTCATAGCTTCCAACTAGTGTTCATCTTGATAGGCTTCAGTGAAATTTTTAGGTTCAATCTTGGAGATCAGACAATATTCTTCTACAATTTTCCTTCTAGTTTGCACTCCTTTACTCTTATCTCCTATGATTTGATTTTCAAAATGATTCAACTTTACATACCTTGGAGTTTTGGGACATTCTTGAACTTCTGACTCTTCTGATCTTTCTTCTACACTTGCACTTGTTTGTGCCTCCTAATTGACTTGATTTACTAGAAAAAATTGAGGTTGCTTCACCAGAACATATGGAATAATATGAAGTAGATTATGTGTCTGATTATTCTTTCCTTGGCTTGTAATTTCTTCATTTGAATCATAACTATGATGTCTAGATGATTTGACAGATTCCTCAACAACTCTGACATTTGCACTCTAAACCATCTTTCTCAATTTTTTTTATAGCATCTGTAGGCCTTACTTTTAGTGGAGTAACCTTGGAAGATTCCTTCATTACTTTTTGTATCAAATTTTCCTATATCATCATCTCTCCTGATATAACACTTGCTTCCAAAAATCTTAAAATACTTAACAGTAGGCTTGTGACCAAACCATAACTCATAAGGAGTCTTACCAGAATTACCACTGACACTTACTCAGTTCAAAGTATACACAATAGTGCTTACGGCTTCACTCCAGTACATTTGAGACACATTTCCTTCCATCATCATTGTTCTGGCAGCAAGGTATGTGCAGGATCATGATGGGCCAAAAAGTGACGATATGATGGGAATGTGTAGGGTATGTGGCTAATGACCTTTTTTTACCTAAAATTGATGAAATGAAAAGGGTTTTTAAAAGAGATTCTCAGATTTCCACCAATATAAATTATGCTTTACTTTGAATTTAATAAATAAGCATTATTCATTTTCTATTTGAATTATGACTAAAGTCCTAATTCATAGGCTGAATGAAAAACATCTATATCTTTCAAAAGATATCACATTTTTTGAATCCAAAACATGTGTCACATTCTATACTTTGCATACTATAGGATTAAAAAAAGAAAAATTGAATTTCATGACGTTTCGACCAAGTTAAGGTAGTCAGACTATGAGTTTTTTTATATTTTTTAAAATTTGTAATAAAAATTTATAATTAATTATTTACTTGGAAAGAAATTACAAAAATATGCATCATAGCGGACATGAGTTCTCTACTTATATCTAAAATCTTATAAAAAAATATTATCATTTTATTGTGGTTAGGGTGGTCAGACAGGACACCTACTTCTTATTTTTTCCCTGAAATTTAAGTACTACTACATTGAAATTTCAAATTTTCACCAAATAGATATATATATTTTTAAATAAACCTAGTAGTTTAGAAACTAAATTCAATTTTCACAGATTCTATTGTTACATATTTTTGAAATAATATAGATAACTTATTCAAAATTTTACATCAAGTTTCCTAACTCTGATTTTTCTGAATTTTTTGCCACAACCAAATTTCATCTACTTGAGAAATTAAATAACTCCCATTAGGAGTATTTAGATGAAAAATATTACCTTTTATTTGTTTTCCTGTTGCAATCATATTCCCAGAACTTCCACGTATCTTGCATCTTCCATCTTTGAGTTGAAGATCATATCCCTTGTGAACCATCTATCCAACACTCAACAAGTTGTGCTTCAGGCCTTCAACATAGAGGGCATCATCAATGTTATCCTTAGCACTAAGGCAAATAGATCCTCTACCACAAATTACACCAGCATTATTGTCTCCAAATCTTACAACCACACCATCATACTTCTCTAGACTCACAAATTTTCTTTTATCACCGGTCATATGATGTGAGCATCCACTATCAATGACCCATTCATCATTTTCTTCAACTTGGGTTGCAATAGCTTTTTCATCTTTAGTAGATTCGGTAGCCACAAGATTATCTTCAACGGTAGCAATGAAAGCCCATCCATCTTCATTTTCATTATATTTATCAAACTCATCATCAGTCACTGCTTCTTCAGCAAAGTAGCATATCTTTTGGAATCTAGAATTTTTAGGCTTAGATCTAGGAACTCTTTCAAGACATCTTGATGCAAAATGACCTATTTTACTGCATGAAAAATATTTAATAGGTAACACATCTTCATACTTACCTTTTCCTCTCCCTTCTTGCTTTGCAATCAGTTCTTCCAATTCTTCTACCTCTCTTTCTTTATCTTCAAGCTATTTTAGTTCATCATACGAATATCTTTCAAGAATTCTCTCCCAGACTATATCTTTGCTTGTTACTTTCAAATACAATAGCCTTGAATGCAGATTCAGTCTTTGGTGTAGATTCACCAAATTCACTTATTTCAAAAGCAACAAGCTTCCCAATCAATGTGTCTTGTCATCTTGTTTACTGATCTAAACTCTTCAATAACATGAACCTTCATTTTGTAGGAGGGAGGAAAGGATCTTAGTACTTAAGCCACAATTTCATCCTCATCCACAGAACCACCAATACATTTAATACCCATCACTATTTCATTTACTCTTTGCATAAAAGAAGTGATATTTTCATCTTCACCCATCTTCAAATTCTCATACTTACCTTCCAAGCTCTGTAGCTTAGCCATCTTCACTTGTGCATCACCTTCATACAAAGTTTCCAATTTCATCTAAATCTCATGAGCTATTTGTAGACCCATCACATTATCCATCTCTAAATCTTTCAAAGCACTCACCAAGGCTTCAATAGCCCTAATTTTGTTTTTAGAATCTTTGATGTCATCAAGAGTTGAGGGACCATTCTGAGGAATAGTATATGGATTTTTGTAATATTCCAGAAAGCTTCACCAATACACCTTAAGTGACATTGCATCCTAACTTTCCACATTGAATAGTTAGTTCCATCGAATCTCAGACTGCCCTTCTTGAATGTTGCCATCCTAGATCACCTCAAGCTTTTAGACTTCTGCAGAGCAACCTGCTCTAATACCAATTGTTGGAAAAACAAGAACAAACAACTGAAGGGGCGGGTGAATTAGTTGTTACATAAATTTAAACTTTTCAACTTATATTAACTTTAATCTCAGATTTGATGATTAAGAAATTAACCACAAGCAATTAACACATCAGAGAGACAAAGAACACCAATATTTTTTTACGTGGAAACCATGGTGGGTGTTAGTCCACAAGATTATACTCTGTTAAAAGTATAATGAGAAATAATAAGGGGAATGTACATACATTCAGGTACACTGCTTAGAGCTCACTACTCAAATACAAAAGGGGCTCACTACCCAACAAAATAGGATTAAAAATCCAGAGGGTATGAACTGAGAAAATAGCTTCTACACAAGCCTGATTACAGTTCCAATTAAGCTCAACACTTCTTCATACTTCACACAATCTTCTTCAAACTCTACTCTGAGATCGAATGATATTCGCACATACACACACAAGAGCACACGAAGCACACTCTTCATCAATGAAACAAATTGCAAATATATCCGCTACATGAGATTTCATCACAACTTAGTCGGCAAAGAAAATAGAATATATTTGCAATGTTGGCCCAAATTTACAAATAAAATTTTAATGCAAATCCACCAAGGTTGGCCACAACATAGTGGAGATCCAAATTAACATCTCCAACAAAAAAAGACTTCAATTAATTTCACCTCAACGATCCACAACATGCTACCACCAACATGTCAGCCAAGAACATGAGAAATCAAACATGTAGAAGAAAAGATCTTCAATCACGAGCTCATTGGTCAATTTGGACATACCACAAAGATAGAGAATGATATAGATACATCTAATAGCACCAAAAAACAATAGAGAAACATCCACAATAATTGGGATTAACAAAATCACACAATCTTCATTCAGGAACACTGACGGAGACCACAGAAACACTGTCAAACCACAATACGCTCAAAACTTCATGTGGACCTCTGAAACTTCTGGTAGATGATCTAGATATACTCAATAGTAAACCCTTTAATCTACACCAAATAATCTTCAATGTATAGAAAAGGGAACCATCATGACCTACATAGTTCCATTGGGAACCTAGAAAACTTTCTCTTACAATTTTCTCAATATCCTCGACATTTACAACAACTGATATACCAAATGCTAATAGTGTTGAGATCAATGACAACCACATATTAGCAACACATCCACAAAAACCAACATAGCCAACCTTTAAGTGAATCATGTTATTTATCCCTCATAGGAACCGATATGTGATTTTCTATGTCATTCCTTGATATAGTCAAATGAAATGTTAGAAGGAACACCCTCCTAGGTCCCACAAAGCCTAAAGTTTAGAAGATTTCATTCTTCTACTGAATCTTGTTAGTTTTCCATTCATTTTAAGGGTCTTGAATATAGGAGTTGGATACTCTTTAGAGATCCCTTAGGTGTACTGGGAAAAACATCAACAAACCCGAGGAACCATCAACTACTTATTTTAGGAGCTACAACCACAAGGATGCAACAACACCCTAACCTGAGCCACAACTTACTACAGTGATAATAGTTTCAAATATGTATAGACTTGGTTTTGAAAAACCTATAATGCATCATTACATTTAGTACATTGTTGCACTTATTGCAACTCACACTTTTCTATTGAATCTACACACTCAGCAACAAACCCCCACTCTACACTCTCCTCTACACATAGAAAAATCAATGTTGTATCTTTCTACACTACACCTCTTTCCCTTTCTATAGTGTCTCACACATCTGGACTATACACTCTCTTCTCTCTCTGCATCTATTGCACACTCAATAATACATAACTCTAATCAACACACTGTGCACTTGCAAACTTCACACACACACAATAGATTCAACAACAACCACACTTCTCAAATTATCTCCATTTTCTCTTGATCCACCAATTTGCAATCTCAACCTCAAGATTCTCTCCACCATCCAAATCATCTTACATCAAATTAGGGTTTTTCTCACTTGCAAAATTCACGAAGAAGCTACTTGTTCATCGAGCTCCATGACATCATCATAAAGACATCTGATAAGGCTTATCAGAAATCACCATACCTCTGTGCATTGAGCCTCTCAACATTAAATTCTATTACAGAGATTTTTTTTCATTCTCTCTGTCAAAATCTAATATGCACTAAATGTATTCTCTTGTTAATATGATCAGATTTGATCTTGATCACATCTCCAATCTGTTCTTCTACCTAGCTGATCAAATCTTCATTTAATTGGCTGCTTGGTGTAGTTAGACCAATTACCTCCTTCCTCTGTGTTGGTTACCAAATGAAACCCTTGTTCACATAGACCAGACCATTGTAGATCTTCAAGTTTGAATACTATCCATAGATCTTCTCTCTCACGCCAACATCCTCTATTCATCTCGACACCTTTAAATCACCACCATTTTATTAGCTTTAGTTTGACTATTGGCATTGATTCTCATCTCATGCCAATCACTTATCATCATCCAATATTTACTACTTGATATCCACTATCGATCTATCATATCGCTCTATTGTTGGGACACTTTACCAACCATCTATAAAATAAGGTCACACCAATATACTTGCAATGTTATCTGATCAGGCCCACAACCTACATGCCGTCCATGTCACCACCACCTAATTTTCAATAGCAATGTGAATTAGCACACTAAGCAATCATTCCTTACCACCTATTAGTCCTCATCACACTTGGGTCCCACTGGCTTCTTACCTTATCACTTTGTTAAATGGACATCTATCAATGTCCTATCGATACACCAAAGTCACATCGATGAGGAAAATACACTCACCCATCGTTCCATCATTGAGACATGCTTCAAGGTCCTAGCAATACCATTCAATCACATTGATTCCATTCACAACAAGGATGTGAATTTCTAGATAGATCAATCGTCTATCGCCATGTTGCTTGCACCAAGCTACATCACTGTCCACAACTAACATTAGTTGGTCCCACAGTCGGCATCCCTCCCATCACCCTATCATTGGGACTAGATCCATATTCCTAGCGATACTCAACCTTCACACTGATGAAGTATCTTATCACCAACATCATCTGATCAACCTTATTCATCTTGCACCATTGGTCATCATTAACTTTCACTATTAGATCACACATTTATAATTGTTTATTTGCAATAGTGATGCAGAATCAACCACTAGACATTTTCTTCATGTCGCCATATCAATCACCTTCTGAATACATTCATTACTATCAGGTCCCACAATTAGCATCATACTCTCCTATCACCCTATCAGAGATACCTTCTTCAAGGTCCTAGTGATATCACTTTGTTCGTCTGATAGGAATGTCATCATTGTATCAGAGGCACAACCTTAAGTTTCCTACCAATGATGTTCACCTATGCTAATAAGGCTTCCATACTCCACCTGGGGTCCACACTCCACTTGTCATCCTTGTCTCTACACCGTCATCATCCATGTCATTGCATCATAATACACAACAAGGATGTGGATTACAATTCATCCAATCTCACCATGCCACATGCTAGCATCATCATCATTGTAAGAAACATCATTATACTTGGGATCCACAATGAAATGTTGCCTTCATCAAATGTGTGCTTTGGAGTAGACCCCTCTTTCCTATCAGAAGATTAGGTGATCAAAAATTTTGAACGATGGAACCATTTAGGTGTGTGTAATATTATCCTAAAAGTGTGTTCGACCAATACTATGGACTTATGAGGAACCCCTTTGATGGAATCCAAGTGACTGACTAGTATTAGAGGTTGGACTATTGGGTGATTAGGGAATCAGGTTAAAATTAGGTTTGGATCCCACAAGATATTATAGGCTAAAACTCTTACTAAGCCTACTTTTTTAAAACACAAAGGATGGGGCCCTTTTTATGCAACAAATACTTTGATGCTAAAAACCATCAGAGATCGACTGATCAAATGTCCCATATGCTACGGGACAATCAAACCATCGGACCATTAGAGAGACTTCGATGAAAGTCCCACCAAACAATGCCAGTCACCCTGAAGAGCCATCAGACCATTAGACCATCATTGAGCCATCAACGATACTCTAGCTTGACTCCTGCCAATATTGAATTGTCACCTCGACTGACTAGATCTGTGCACCCTTGAGCACTAGGTAGAGGGGCTAGTCACCCTCATGATATCAATGACATAAGTTGTAACTTATGTGACTAGTTACTTTTTGTTTACAGTCAACTTCAAAATAGAAGAACATATTGAGGATGCCATGAATGCAACTCTAGGGTTTGACCACTAAACCCTAATTCTATTTGAGAGAGAAAAAATCATTTTTGGACGTGTTATAAATCCTCTAGGTCTACACAATACCTTTCTGGAAAGCTCTCAGAAAACCCATCACAAATTTTCCACTCAATTCTCCATTAGATCTGATGCTCTCTCATCCATCTTTTGTCATCATTCCAATAAACTCATTTTCCTAATTTGCACTTTTGACATCAATGACAACTATATTCACTTTTGCACAGGATCAACACACTTATTTGATCCCCTTTTGACAACTATATTCACTTTTGCAAGGTCAACTCCTTTTCCCAAATCTCCTGGGAGAGCTTGAGAACGCTCTCCACCTTGGGGTTTGTAATTCTATAGAGCTCAATAAATTCCTTGCAAATCTCCATCACCTGCTCCACTTCTTTCTACAAGACTCGATATCCATTGCTTATTTTTCCTGCACAATGATTTCCCTTGTCTCCCATGTCAATGACTCTCTTGAACCAGTTAGAAGTAGACTTGCTCTAGTTCCTCATTTTCTCCATTTTATTGACTTCCTCTTTTGACAACAAGGCAGATCCAGGTGATTCTATTGGAGCTTCTTCTACTAATGTTGTCCATTTCTATATATAGGAATTTAGTTCTACCACTTATGCTTTCAACTCCTCTATTGTCCATTGAAATTTTTTCATTTGTTGGAGGATGGTGGAGACAAATCCTTGGAATCCATCAATCTTTTGAACTCAAGATGTCAGACCCAAATTAATGGTGGTCACTATATAATCCTTACCCTGAAGGGTGTCCACATCTTTGCTTGCAGCAGGAGTAGCTAGTTACAATATTTTGGAGCTTGAAGCATCCATAGTAATGTGAGACTTGATCTTTGACTTCTTTTCTTTATAGGTATTCACTTGTATTTTGGCTAGGATTGCTTCTAGGTGGACTTTGGGATCTATGAGCACTGGAGCTTTCCTTTTTAGTTGTTGCTCCATGCATGAGGGGACTTTCATTTGATGGCTCAAGGATGTAGTGGTGAATTCATTTCTTTCTCCCTCTTGTATTTTGAAAGTTCTTCCTCCTCATGTTTAGGAGCATTCTCAATATTTTCATCTTCATTGCTCTGCTCCTCCCCTTATAGTATTGCCTCCCCCATGTCAGGTTCAAAAAATTCTACATTCTTCCCAATAGTATCTTCTTATTGTGTTGTCCCTTTAGCTTCTTCATGCCCAATTTCAACACCTTTGTTGGGATCAACATCCTTTTCTTCTATTTTTTCTTCTTCTTTATCTTTCTCTTGCTCTCCTTCCAGAGGCACCTTTTCATGCTATAGGCCCTCATCTTGGCTAGTTCATAGGAGCTCATCAATTTTATCTCCACCAACATTATCATCATCCTTCCCTTCCTTAGAATGATGCCCCTCTGGACTTGCCTCTTCATCCTTGTTCCCTTCAAGTTGTTCTCCCTCAGGTTCCTAATATGAAGTTTCAACATCATAGTAAGCATCAAGCTTACTTGCATCCCCACCCTTGGGCATTTGTTTCCTTTCCTCATCAAAGGATACTTCATCCAAATCAACCCTTATTCCTCCCTCAGGATGCTCAAAGTAGTCCTCACGATTTGATTCCTCAGGTTCTTCGACAATGTCCTTTGCTATTTCTTTAGACTACTCGGTGCTTAGCCTCTCCATTTCTTTAGAAATTTCCATTTGGCATAGTGACAGTAAGAAGGTCCTCAAAGAGAACTTTCTGGACCGTGCATCAAGAGTAACACAACAAAAGCAACACAAAATATGGAGGAAAATGCAGATGCAAATATTCTCATTAGCAATTGTCTCAGTTACATTCGGTCGGTAACATTCAGGCTTACAGGTTCAGCTCACAGGCCTAATAATACATGCTCAAAATACAACATTCCAATATGCTCCTATATGTGAGTGAAATCTTACAAAATACAACCTATATTATTCTTCTTAATCAACTACTGCTCTTCTAATGATTGATTACAAGCTTTATATCATATCCGCAATTCTAGAAACATCCACATCGGCCAAAGGATCATTACATTCTCCATGAACGATCCACAAACAATCCATGAATGATCAAATTAGCTGCTAGGCTTGAAAACTATTATGGTGTTGGATCAAGAAACTACCAAGAAATTCAGAAGTGATAACTTACTGGAAAAAGATCCAATTGCGCTGAAATCTTAGAACAAGGAAAATGAACATGTAGATGATGTAATCAAGGGTTCACAAGGTCTGGTGAGAAAAGATGAATCCACCAACATGAATTGAGCAAGAACAAAATAAGAAAAGAAAACTAAAAGAAAATGTTTTGGTTGATGCAAGATTGCCAAGAACCAAGGATGCTCCTGCATCAAACATCCAGGGTTATTGAAAAGTGAGTCCCTCCCTTTGTTGGGGCCAAAGGAAAACCTAGATGGTTTACCTTAGCCTGAGAAATCCAAGAAGAATCCTCATCTGTTCTACCTTTCCAATTCACAAGATATTCTTTATACTGTCTTCCACGAGTCTTCCTCACATCTCGGATATCCAAAATATCTTCAATCTCATCTAGCTTTTGTTTAGGAAATTGATTCTCCAATTTTTTTTCACTGTCTACACTAAACTCTGCTTCATGGTATTGATATAGATCTGCAATGTTGAATATAGGTGATATACCCATACCTTCTGGTAGCTCCACTTCATATGCATTTCCAGAATCAAATTTCTTCAAGATTTTACAAGATCCAAACTTCCTCATCTTCAACTTATTGTATGTACCAACTGGAAATCTCTCCTTCCTCAAATATACCATCAATTCATCTCCAACTTCAAATTCCTTATGTTTCCTCTTTTCATCTACTTTCTCCTTATACTTCTAGTTCATGTCTTCCAATTGTTGTTTCACTTAAGTATGTGATTTCTTCATGTAAAATGAAAATTATTCTTCTTCCACACTCCTATTATCTTCCATAATAATGTTTCTCAACTCTCATATACCTCTAGGATGAACTCTTGTAACAATCTCAAAAGGTGTCTTTCTTGTACTCTTGTTCACTGAATTATTGTAAGCAAGCTTTGCTTGTGTAAGGGCAAAATCCCAACTTTCAATCTTTTCTCCAACCAAAAATCTTAGCAAATTACCTAAACTCCTATTTACTACCTCTGTCTATCCATCAGTCTATGGGTGAAATGTAGAACTGAACTTTAGATTTTTCTTCAACTTCTTTCAAAGTGTCCTCCAAAAGTAACCAATAAACTTTACATCTCTATTTGAAACAATACTCCTAGGAAATCTATGCAATCTAACCACTTCTTTGAATTTTTTTTTCGCTACATGTACTACATCTGTTGTCTTCTTACATGGTATGAAATGTCCCATCTTAGAAAATATATCTACAACCACAAATATAGAATCATTACCTCTTTGTGTCTTTGGTAAACCAAGAATGAAATGCATACTGATATCCTCCCAAGGTCTCTCTAGATTGTCAAAGGCTTATACAATCCAACATTCTGACTACTCCATTTTGCAACTTGAAAAACTCTGCAAATTTGCACAAACCTTCTAGCATCCTTATGAATCTGTGGAAAAAAGTATTTCTCACTCACCAATGCTATTGTCTTATCAATACGAAAGTGTCCTGACATTCCTCCACTATGCTTCTCCTTTACCAGGTTATCCCTCATTGAACTCCAGGGTATACACAACTGATTACCTCTGAATAATATGTCCTTTTGAATGAAATAATCCAACCACTGGCTTCTATCCTCCAAAATAGGTTCTTTACAAGCTCTCCAAGGTTCTACAAAATCTGGGTCTCTCTCATACAAGTTCTTCAATTCATCAAAACCTAATATCTCAAATCTCATCTCTATCAGTAAATTCCTTCCCCTCCTCAAAGCATCAACAACTCTATTTGAATTTCCACTCCTATGCTTCAAAACAAAAGTATAGCTATACAAGAATTCTACCTATCTCATGTGTCTCTGATTCAACTTACCCTGACTGTTCAAATATTGCAATGCTTGATGATCCATATACAACACAAACTCCTTAGGCAACAAATAATGTCTCCACTTCTTCAGGGCTTGAACTATGGCATAAAATTCTTGATCATACACTGAATATATTTTCCTAGCATCATTCAACTTCTCACTGAAATAGGCTATAGGTCTTCCTTCTTGACTCAACAATACTCCAATTGCATTTCCACTTGCATCATAGTCTACTTGAAATACCTTACTGAAATCTGGTAAAGTAACACAAGCTGCTCAGTCACCTTCTACTTCAACAACTCAAAAATTTGTTATGCTCCAGATGCCCATCTAAAATCCTTCCTATCTCCTCTCATTGTTTTTGTCATAGAACTGCAAATAGAACTAAAATTTCTAATGAACTTCCTATAGAAACTAGCCAATCCATGAAATGATCTTACCTCTCCAATGCTTCTAGTGTAGGCCATTCAACAATTTCTCTTACCTTCTCAGGATCCATCTTCAATCCATCCACAAGATATCACAAATCCCAGATATACCAACTCTTCCTTCATGAAACTACACTTCTTAATGTTTATCAACAACTGTTCCTCTCTCAACCTCTGCAAAACTTGTCTTATGTGCAACAAATGTTATTCTCTACTCTTACTAAAAATCAAGATGTCATCCAAGTAAACAATCACAAACTTACCAAATAATTTCTTCAATACCTCATTCATCAACCTCATGAAAGTACTTAGTGCATTTTTAATCCAAAAGGCATCACCAACCACTCATACAATCCTTCATTCCTCTTGAATGTTGTCTTCCACTCATCTCCTTTTTTGATTTTGATCTGATGATATCCACTCTTCAAATATATCTTTGTAAAGTACTTAGCTCCACTTAAACAATCCATAATGTCATCCATTCAGGGCAAAGGAAATCTATACTTCACCGTGATCTTGTTTATGGCTCTAGAATCTATACACATTCTCCTCTCTCCATCCTTCTTAGGTGCTAATACAACATGTACTGCACATGGACTTAAGCTTTCCCTGATCAAAACCTTCCTCAACAATTCTTGCACTTGACTATTCAACTCCTCATTCTCTATCATGTCATCCGATGTGCTGCTTTATTAGGAAAACTAGCTCCAAGAATAGGTCCATGCAATGACTAATACTCCTCACAGGTGGCAATCCATTAGGTACATTATCTAAAATGATCTCCTCATATTCTTTTAGCATCTCCTTTATCTCTTCTGGGGGTTCTTCTACATGCTTCAAGTCTTTAGGCTTCTTAGGCACCAAGGCATAACACACATTCTCATGTCTCAATCCATCAAGGAATCTTCTTCCATCAACCAGAAAAACTCTAGCATTCATACAAACCTCAACTTTAGGAACATCTTCCAATGGAAAAAAAGTCTGCATCATCCCATTAGAAACAATGGTATATATATTATTCTTCCCATCATGAATAGCATGTCTATCATACTACCAAGGCCTTCCCAGCAAAATATGGCATATATCCATAGACATGATATCACACAAAACTTCATCATGGTAATTTCCTATCTTTAATTTCACAAAAAATTGTTCACTTACTAGTATCTTATGCTCATCCTGAATCCAAGCAATCTGATAGCGCTTCAAGTGTTTCAACCTTTCCAACTTCAATTTAGTCACCATCTCTTCAAAAACTAGGTTCTCAAAGCTTCCACTATCAACAATCACTTTGCAAAATTTACCATTCACCTTGCATCTGGTCTGAAACAAATTATTTCTCTACAGTGGCTCCTTTTCCAGCTCACTTTGGCATAATACTCTCCTATTCACCAATACTTCTCCATCTTCTGGTTTATTAGATGATCCAACATGTTCTTCCTCAATAAAGGATATCCTTCTATTGTTCTCTATCTTCCTACTTGTCTCTCCCTAATTGCATTCAAATGCTCTATGTCCTCCACCACATTTATAACAAGTTCCTTTGAATATCCTTTTCTCATGTCCTCTATCATCTCTTCTATAACCTCCTCTCCTGTAAGAGTTACTATCACCTCTTTGGTGTGAATTTCCATTCTTACTAATCTCCTTATCCTTGTTCTTATATGGAAAATATCCTCTTCCTCCAGTAGAAGTTCTTCCTCTTTGAAATCTTCCACCTCTTCCTCTCTATCTCTGCTCATGTCTCTTATTCAACTTCTCCTCTGCTTTTAGGGCACACTGATATGCCTCTTCCACACTCTGCAACTTGATCAAACTGATTTCATCCTATATTCACATATCTGGCTACTTGCTCAATCCCATCCTCTGAATACCCAAATCTGATATTCAACTTATATAATTCCTCAGTATATACTCTGTCACACTAGATTCTTTATGCTTCAAATTATGTAACTTCTTGAACAAGCTAATCTGATAGTCTGCAGGCATAAAATTTGACTTCAACTTATTCACCATCCAACCCCATGTCTTTATCTTTTCTTTTCCTCTTCTTTGCCTATCTTTCTGCAAATGTTCCCACCAAAGGGATGCATGTCCTCTCAACTTCGTACAAGAAAACTTCACCTTCTTATCTTCAGAGGTACCTTCAAATTCAAAATACTTTTCCATATCTGTTATCCAATCTAACAATACTTCTAAATCCAACTTACCATTATAATATAGTGGATTGAAATGTGGTCTTGTATTCACTTTAGTTAGGGCTCTTATGAACCTCTCTTCTCCCTGATCTAGGCCAAGTTTCTCATCTCTTCCTCTTTCTTCCTATACTTCTACTTCTTCATCACTCACATCATCAACTGTTCGACCTCTCCACTTGATCATTTCAACTACATCTAATCTGGCAGCAATTCCTCTTAACATCTCGATCATAACTAGGTCTGCATTCCACGCGCTCCATTTCTACCATTTCTTCTTCCAACCATCTTTACAAAAGTCCTCTGCAGCTGTAGGTTGGATCCTCAATCCGCCACCCCACAACAAATCTTCAACAGGACTCTATGAATTCTGATTACCTCACATGGATTGAATCTCACTCTAATACCAATCTGGCGCAACCACTATAGGAGGGTCCTCAAAGAGAACAATCTAGACCATGCAACAAGAGTAACACAATGAAAGCAACACAAAATATGGAGGCAAATGCAGATGCAAATATTTTCATTAACAATTGTCTCAGTTACATTCGGCCAACAACATCTGGGCTTACAAGTTCGGCTCACAAGCTTGATAATACTTGCTCAAAATACAACATTCCAATATGCTCCTATATGTGAGAAAAATCTTACAAAATACAACCTATATTATTCTTCTTAATCAACTACTACTCTTCTAATGATCGATTGCAAGCTTTATATCATATCCGTAATTCTAGAAACAACCGCGTCAGCCAAAAGATCATTGCATTCTCTAATGAAGGAAAATATAACATGCACATGAACAAGTCGGCATTAAATTTGAATTCCTCCTTGATGAATGCATAGGACGAAGTGTGGATGTACATTGAAGGTCGGGGACACTAGAACATTTAAAATCACACCGTAAAGATCCACAAGTTATGGGAATGATCCACAAATGATCAAATTAGCTACTAGGCTTGAAAACTGTTCTAGTGCTGAATGAACATGTAGATGATGTAATCTAGGGTCCAAAAGTTCTGGTGAGAAAAGATGATGAATCCACCAACATGAACTAAGCAAGAACAAAATAAGAACAAAAAATGGAAAGAAAATATTTTGGTTGATGCAAGATTGCCAAGAACCAAGGATGCTCCTACATCACCATTATAGCCTCCATTTTAGGTGGCTTGATAGGATGTGGAGGGAGAGACAAGGAAACAACTAGTTGGGCCATAAGAACTTTGACCTGAGGGTTTAAGATTACCTCAAAGAGTTGGGGTGGCACATTTTGCAGGTATGAGGCAAAAGTGTCTAGAAAAGTGAGGGGTGCCATGGAGGTTGTGGGAAAATAAGGTAGTAGACTGGAAATGGTTGGTAGTTGAGGTGGGAGTGAGGAAGATGACAATGGGGAAGTGGTGGAAGAAGAGGAATAAAGTACAACCATAGGAGCCATCAGATAAGTAGAGGTGAGGTGGACAGAGATGTCCATAGCTGGCAATGATAAGAGGGGCAGTGATTGGGGAGTGGAAGGGGATGGTGCAGTGGTCACAATGGAAGGGAGCACATAGGAAGAGGGTGGTGATGATCATGGTCGTTCAGCTTCTCCTTCTTCTTCTTAGGGTAGAGACCTCTCTTCTTGGATAGTTGGCATGTTAGGAACAAAGGTTCCCATTCTCTTTGGTTTCTTAGGTGGCCTTTGCCCTTTGGTAGCCTTTCTGGTGTATAATTTTTTCCTTGACTGTTGGTCGGATGTGTCTTTCCTCTTCCTCAATCTTGTTACCGGTGAATACTTGGGAGCCTCATCTAAAGAGCCTGTCACAATGCCACTATTTTTTTCACTTTCTATTTCATCTTCAAGCTCCCCATAGATTAACTTTGCATGTTGTTCCCATAGTTGGGCTATCTGATCATCCAACCATTCTTTGGTTCTTTTCGCTATTAGGTGGGTGAAAATGTTTAGATCTGTGACCTCTAGCTCAGCTCAATCAATCACTAGCAATGAAACATTGATTAGAGAATTATACCTTTCATCAAGATATTTTCATGCTTGACAATTTGATATGGGACTAGGTATATATTAATGGATTTTACAAACTTGGTAGTCATCCTCATGTAATGCCACCTCTAGAATTTTTTATCATCATTAGAGTTGGTCCAAAAATCTTCGATGTGTGGCTAGTGGGCATACTTCTTTCCAACCTATTTCTTCAACTTTCCAAGAGAATCTAAGCCTCCTCTTTCTGTGTGCAACTCAAAATTGTACTTTGCAAGCTCCTTTTTGGGGTACTCCATGTAGGGGGAAGCAGGGCAGGAATACATCCCATGTCCAAGGTAATGGGGTACAAGATCTCAACATGATGCTTGTTGTGAAACAAAGTGTGGGTAGTTTGCAACTATCGAGTGAGCATAGTAATATGATTCTATCATTGGGGTATCAGGGCATCGAGTATGGGAATCCTAAGAATCCCTCAGCTCTGATATATGTGAATTTAGGGAACTAGATAAACCATTACCTGAAACCCTTCACTACTTCCTTGGCACTGTGTGACATTCTTCTATGGTAATCTCCTACTAAGGTCTAAATGATGTGCCTAATGAAATCATCATTAACCCTCCTATAATATTTATTGAAATTCATGTACTAGAGCTACGGGTAATAATCATACACCCGATTATGTCCCTTCTTCATTCCCAGTGTCTCGATGTAGTTAGGATGCATCCCTGAGGACACGACAACCTGCAGGAAGAGTTCCACATGGTGGAACCCGCAATGGTGTTTTGCTTGGTAAATTTTAGTTCAATCTTTCTTGGCACATAGGGAAGGAATGTTTGTTTGTCCTCCTTAAGAATTGGATCATTTGTGAGTTTGTGGCAATCAGGCCTGCGGGAATCACATGGTGGGTAGCCGTTAAGAGCTTTCCATTAGACACATCTTTGAAGATGTGGGTTGTGAAAGTTGGTTGTGCAGAAGCTGCAAGGTAGAGGTCCATTAAGATTTCATTGTTAAACAACAACTTAAGATGGATGGCATTCTATGGACAACGGTCCACATGGATGGACCCGCAGCGGAAGGTTTTGACTTGAAGTTTTGTCACTTGATTTCAAATCCATCACTCACAAAAGTAATAAACGTGGGATCTACAAGGCGAGAGGATGCAAGAGATTTTCCTTTAGCAACAACCGAGGGGATGTTGAGGTTCGCATGCTAAGACCCACAAGAGTGCGCCCACATAGGAATTTTAATGTGAGGTTCTTCATCATTTGAGTTTTGGGTCAATGTTCATGGAAATATGGGATACGAGATCAACATAGTGAAAGGACACAAAGGCATCGTCTTCCAATAATGACGACGACCACCCACAAAGCCAGATCCGCAATAGCACTTTAACTTGAAGATTTGACACTTTGGGATTAAGTTTAAGATTCATGACAATGAGTAATGTAGGAATTGCATAGCGGGGCTCCGTAAAGATTTTACTATTAGGATTGGTGGTGGAGACACGACAACCTACATGTAGAGTTCGACAAGGAAGTTCCCACCCAGGCCCAATGACTTAGTTGTTTTATTGATTGAATGCTTAATATTCCCACAGTGACGGTGACAATGATAACCAAAAGATTGAGACAGGGATCCATGTGAATATTATCATCTAGAACAACTATGGGGAAGCAGGTTCCCGCAGACGGAACTTCACAAACTTTTAAATGTTCATCTGTTATTTTTTGCTTGGTGAGCGTTTGAAGGTTATAATGTAGGATTTAATGGTTACCACTACTTTCGTCACCTCAAACAACATTTTGTGGATCAACTTCCTTTGTTAGAAACCTGTGAAGGGTTTTGTGCATTTTTGAAAATTTAACCCTACTCCATGTAGATTCAGGGTTTAGACCGCTAGTCATAAAAACCCTAGATGTGTATCCCCCAATGACCCTAACCAGACATTTATGATTGAAAGCACAAATACATACCTTCCAGCTATGTGAGTGAAGGAAACAACCTTAACTTGGGTCTCTAAATTCTCCATGCGCATGTAGCTGCTTCTATCGCCTTTCAAATTTTTAAATATTCAAATGAAAATGACAGCTCAATGGAGGCATATTTATAGGAAAACCTCCAATAATTAAGGTATTAATTACAAGTCTCATCATATGTGAGGTTGGTGAGATTGCGAAAACCTGACCCATGGAGGACGTCGAAAAGAGTCTCGCAAAGGGGTTGAGTGTGGAAGTCGCATGCAAAAAGTTCATTGCGGGATGATGTGGCGAGAATGGCGCTAGGAGCGGTAGATAATGTGCGAAATTAAACAAGGAGAAACCTCTAGAGAGGGGCCCATAGACTTTTTAGGATACTACATCTTCTGATTGATGGAAACCCGCAAGTAAATTTGTGCAAGAGCTTGAAACTTCGTGAAACATGGGTAAGTGACCTAGTCAAGATGAATTTGGAAAATTTTGAGGCACATGACTACTCTAAGCTCAAAAATAGGGGCCCACAAAAACCAAGGAAAAAATGAACCGAACTAGTGAGGGTGAAACAAAAAGGGAGGGGGTCCCCGATCCAAACAAGGTGTGTGTGCAGAAAGCACAACACAAATCTATAATCCTCAATGTGAAAGGATCATCCATATCTTATTGGGATCTATCTCTTGAATTGGCCTAAAAAGTTGTAGGTTATAATGTTATGACTTGAGGGAGAATCGATGATTTTACTCTATTATAATCCTATATCAACTTTATGTGATATTTTTGGAGCTTTTTAAAATCATCCCACAACTTCTTGGCCATTATTTTAGTAAACAAGGTTTTGCTTACTACCAATGATGTATCTTGAGAGGCCATGATATCACTTAATCTTCTAATAATTAAGTTCCATGTGAGCTCACTAATATCCCTTACCACCTAAGGCTTCCTATTTTCAAGGGCTATTTCCCATAGTGCCAAGCCCTCAAATTTTGTATTATACCCTGAACCAAAGTATAGTTCTTTTTATTTATCTTCAAAGGATAGTACATATTCATCAATGTCTTGTATATTGGTTATGACTAAGGAAATTATTGATGCTATGTCACATCCAAGTAGTAGTAGGCAACTACTCTCCTTCACCAGCCTTCTTCCCTCCCCAAGATTAATTTTATTAACATCAAATCCTACATCTTGCATAACTTTCTTTGTTACTTCCTTCATATCTTCTTATTTTACTTTTCCATTTTCCTTCTTAAATTCTTTTAAGAAAAAAATATTTTCTTTTTAATCAGTAGGCCATTGAATTCCTTTGATCTTACATGTCATCCTAAGATAAGTACTCATTTCATTTTAAGGCCTTTACATCATTTACATTTTCACTTCCTTCCCCAAGGCCTAGCAACATTATCTCTAGGGGAGCACCATCTATTTGTATCCTTTGAGAAGAGGCAATAACATATTGTACCTCTTCTATGTCAATTATATTTTTTCCAATTTCCTTTGTAATGTCATAATCAACCAAGGGTTGAATTTGTCTTTGTTTCTCTATTCTAGCTAGAAGGGAAGCAACTTCTACATGTCTAGTCATTATCATTGGTGGTTGTTCAACTATTTGATCTACCTCTTTTTCTTAAATTGAAGCACTCCTTCTCCAACTTTCTTTGAATATATTATGAATTGTTTAAGACTAGAAGGATAGTGACAAATTATCCAATATTTTCAACATAAGAGAAATAATTCTTGATCAAGTCACGTGGCTCATTGTATTCATGGTATAATGTGGACTTTCCCACCCCTCTTCTTACCTAATCCAAATTCCTTATTTTCTCAACTTTCATTTTTTAGGTTATTTGCCTTGGTGCTATTAACACCAATCCCTCCTTGGAAGTGATTGTGAAATTTGAGAGAACAATTGTGGGTGGGAAAAGGTAGATTACTTGTACTCTCTCAAATGGAGCTTATCAAATTCATTCAGCTACCACATAATCTACAAAAATATAATTATTTTTAGGACACATTTTTGAAAAGTATGAGGCTCCACACTTGTACAATAAACCCTAATTATTATAGTGGTTAAATGTAGGAAGCAATCACCCCAATTATGGTTGAAACCCTACTCTAGTAGCTTGTCCTTTGGCCTCAAAAAATTCATAACATTATCAGACAATCCATTGCTTTGATTGCCCAACAATCTTAGCATTGCTTACATAAAATGTTCTTCAAATAGAACATAATTCGATGTTTTGTATTACGTTTCTTAAATATGGGGTTTCCCTTGAATTGATATTGGATTTCCCTTTGGAGTCTACAAATGCAACTACAATACCTTACTCTAAACCTCTATTCTACAATATAACAAAAATATGACATAACATTGAATGCCACTTAATGTACATGATCCTATCATTAGCTTTGAGGGATACCAGCTCCTTGTGAATCCCCTCATTTATATATGATGCATAATAAAATTCCCTATTAACATCTCTACGTTAGATATCAACAACCATCATCATTAAATTGACTTGCTTTGGAGGCTTGAAATCAATTGCCAATACTTGGCACAAGAATAGTACGTCCACATGAAATAATATTTAAAGATATCCAAATTGAATAGCTCTATCTCATCTCTAAAAAATAATGAAATATTATTTTTATGACCTCTCTTCTTGTGATGTGATATCCACCTAAATCTATAGCTAAATCGGTCCCTTCTATACTCGATGTTCAACTCATTAAAATTTATCTAAATTTTTGTAATAAGGTTGAGGTTGAGAACCTCACAAACTATCTTTCTTTTCAATATCATCAAAGGATTTCCTTGAAAATTGTATAGGGTTCTTGATTGTGTATCATACTTGCTAAAAATGGCTCTGATCAATTCAACATCCATAAATATATTTGGTACCACAAACTTCTCAAGACCACAATTCTATATGTTTGAAATGGGTCGGTTTGCAATGTTACACATAAAAATATTTGAACAAATCCCATCCTTGGAAAGGAAATATGAAATATTTAATAGACTCAACTTTGTCATGGATTTTATTTGAGAGAATGTGAATACCTTGGGTATGTCTTGCTCTCTTGGAAGAGCTAGAAAGTTATGTTTGAAAATACTACTCAATCCCTCATTTTTCTTATCGCTTTGTCAAACACCTGGACTCATTTTATATTAATTAACACATTCTTCTTAAAATATGTTTTTACAATTATACTAAATAGCAAAACCCTAAGAAATTGGAAGATCATTGCTATTATAAAAAGAGGAAACATATGTACCTAGATTATAGTGCTCAAAAACCCTACCTTTGAGATAGCAACACAAAAATATCACCGTAGCTATTCTAAGCTTCCAAATTCTTCTACAAAATGATAATTTCAGGTCATTGTAAATCGATATCCTTAAAGCAATGGAAAAACATCTATCACTTATAATCACTAATGCCCATACAAGTGGAATTAGAAAGTATCCCGTAAACTATTTGCAAGTCTGAATGTAGTCTTTGATTTCTTTTTCAGATTATTTTGCGTTGGGGTCAGAAATGGCTCTAATAGTTGATCTTGGCTCTCTCAAGAAATCAATAGACTACATTCAGACTTGCAAATAGTTTACGGGAAATAATCTGAAAAAGAAACTGGTGCAATATCACTTTGACACCCGTTCTAGAACCTTTGAGTCAATTTCAATAGACCCCACAACACATACTTGGGCATAATGGAGAAAGAGGCCATGTCAACCAACTTGGAATTCAATAAGGAAATGCGTCACTATACCTAGAGTGTTGGAACAAATTCACTTTATACGAAGAAATGGTGTGCTACAATTAGAAGATGACAACTGTCCAACGTTCATTGTCACTACACAAATTTGAAAGAGATATCTGAGCCCAGTATGAAAAAGCCACATTAATTTGCATTGAATATCATAGAAATACACATGACAATTCTGCAACCCGATGTTGGAAGAGAACCACGCTATATAGGTAAACTGCACGACAATTAGTAATTAATGCGTGCACATGGGTAGGGAACACCAATGAAGTACACATTAACAAGTGCACTTCATTGGTGTCGGCAAGACAATGAAGATTGAGACATAAAAGGATAACTTAAGGAACCAAAATGGGCTCGACTCATCACCATTAAATTAGAACACTAACATAAACATGAGACAAAGGTTTAGGGTTTTAGGAAAATCCTAAAAAAATTATAAGGCATAACAATGCCCATAAATTTTCTACTAGTAGGGAATTCCCTCATCATATTGATATTTATTTTTTTGATGGCATGGTAAGGTATTCAATGACTTGGCTCTTGAAATACTCTTAGAAGAATGATTAAAACATCTTATAGAATTAAAAGTGGGTGCAAAATTAGTCAAAACCACTACATGGAGTCATCTAAGGGGTATAAATAAGAAATTGAAAAGGTTATAAATGAGCTACTAAAGTTGGGATATGTAATACTACTAACTAGTTCTTGTGAAAAAGGAAGGATGGGATCATGAAATTTTTTATTGATTATAAGGAATTGAATAAGAAAATGATCAAGGTAAAGGAGATAGATAAAAAAATCATCAAGAATAGGTATTCTATTGGACTCAAGGAACACTGAGAGTGGGGGGGAGGTGGCGGCGGGGGGGGAGCATGAATCAGTGTTCAACAATATTTAAACTTCAATTCAAATTATAAACCATCTACAACATTTAAATAGAAGTAAAGATGCAAGCACATGAAAGGAACAATCAGAACACCATAACACCAAGATTTTTACGTGGAAACCCTGTTAGGGGAAAAACTATGGTGGAGATTAATCCAAAATTTATACTCTTAATGATATGAGATCTCCACAATCCATATTTAATGTATTAATTTTGCTTCTAGATTCAATTGTGTGCAAGTTTTTTCATCAACGTTTCGGATCACACTCTGTGATTCATCATCAGGATAAAGAGATGAAAGGAGATGTAAAATGATGAGTTGCAGACCCAGATTGGTTTAAGAAGAGAGGAAAGAAAGGAACCCGCTTGGCAACCGCTTTTTTCAAACCTTAAAAGCCTCCATCATCGTTGTCCTTGACCTTTCACCTCTGTTGTTGCTCTCTTTCTTCTCTCTTTTCCTTCTCTTGTCTTGGCCTTTGTCCCTTCCTTCTTAGGCTTAGTAGTGGTTCCCCTCTTCTCTAGCTGCACGTCCTTTCCTTTTCCACTGACCCCTCTTCCTTTCCTTTTGGTCTTGTCCCCACAGTTATGCATATACCTTTGCACTTCTAGTACACTTCCATGAATCTCTTTTTTAAAATTAAAAATGCTCTTACTAATTTTGAATATCTTTGGTTGCACTTCTAATACGCTTCCTTTCCTTTTGGTGTTGTCCCCACACTTATGCTCTTATGTTGATGAAAAAAATTGCACACAATCGAATCCAGAGGCAAAATTAATACATTGAATATGGATTGTGGATTAATCTCCACCATGGATTTTCCCCTAATAGGGTTTCCATGTAAAAATCTTGGTGTTATGGTGTTCTGATTGTTCCTTTCATGTGCTTGCATCTTTACTTTTGTTTAAATGCTATAGATGGTTTATAATTTGAAATTTTGAAGTTTAAATATTGTTGAACACTGATTCACACCCCCCCTCTCAGTGTTACTTGAGTCCAATAGAATACCTATTCTTGATGATTTTTTAATGTATCTCCTTTACCTTGATAATTTTCTTATTCAATTCCTTATAATCAATAAAAAAATTCATGATCCCATCCTTCCTTTTTCACAAGAACTAGTTAGTAGTATTATGTATCCCAACTTTAGTAGCTCATTTATAACCTTTTCAATTTCTTTATGAAAATTAGTAAGAGCATTTTTAATTTTAAAAAAGAGATTCAAGGAAGTGTATTAGAAGTGCAAAGGTATATGCATAAGTGTGGGGACAAGACCAAAAGGAAAGGAAGAGGGGTCAGCGGAAAATGAAAGGACGTGCAGCTAGAGAAGAGGGGAACCACTGCCAAGCCTAAGAAGGAAGGGACAAAGGCCGAGAAAAGAGAAGGAAAAGAGAGAAGAAAGAGAGAAACAACAAAGGAGAAAGGTCAAGGCCGACGATGATGGCGGCTTTTAAGGTTTGAAAAAAGTGATTGCCAAGTGGATTCCTTTCTTTCCTCTCTTCTTAAACCAATATGGGTCTGCAACTCATCATTTTACATCTCCTTTCAGCTCTTTATCCTGATGATGGATCACGAAGTGTGATCCGAAATGTTGATGAAAAAGAAAAATTAATAAATTTATACTCTATTAAAAGTATGAAGAAAAGAGAATGCATATGCATTCAGGCACATTTCCTCGAGCTCACTACTCAAAATAAGGAAGGATCACTGCCTTACAAAATGTTTGGATTAGAACAAAATGTTGAACTGTGAAGATAGCATCTACAAATGCCTGGTTTCAGTTCCGGTGAAGCTCATGTACCAAATTTTGGACCTCTTGTCAAACTTTGCACTTAGCTTTACTCTGCTCTGCCTTAATTCACAACAATCCTCTTTTGCTCAAGCAAAATTCACTTAGTTGATCTTATGATATTCACACACATATATGTTCTGCTCTATACACACACTCACACAAACACACACATATATATCAAAATGAATTACTGATCTTATATATACATATCCGCTACAAAGATTTCAATTACTCCAAGTCAGCTTCAGTAAAATATGAAATATTCTCCAATGGTCGGCTCAAAACACAAATCATATTTAATGCGCACCCATCAAAGTCGCCCAAACTATAGTAAGGACCCAAAACAAAATGTTCAACACAAGAAACAATTAAAAAATTACTCCTTATACATCTTTGACATGCTACATTCACTAAGTCAGCCACAATGAACAAATAAACAGAAAAACATTATGTCAGATCTTCTAACTCGTACATTGATTAATGCATCACCAAAAAACTTAATAGTAAGATATCATAGATGCTCAAAAATCTATCCCGAGGATCCACAACACAAAAAGATGATCTAGTGAAGCATACAGATTGATAAACTACCCAGATACCTTGTTCTTCATGCTTTCTGTTGGTAATACTCTGTTCTCTACTTTGTCTGCTGGTATGAGAAAATTTTGATATGTGGACCAAAATAATGACTTTAGTTGCCATCAATGACAACACTAGAAGCCATATGCCAACAATCTCCCTCTTTGGCATTGATGGCAACACTTAGTGAAAAATGACTAAGTGTCGAAACCAAGAGATTATGTTGCCAAAATTCAAAATTTCAAAACATTGCTCCCCCTTGGAATGACAAGGCATTTTTCACAGCACTCTCTCTCAATTTGACATCAATGAGAAAATTTCACTACTTTCTCTCTCCCCCTTTGCTAATTAGAAATAGGATCAAGATTTGAAGAACTACAACTGTTGCACAAGTAAGAAAATGATTTGCTACTTATCTTTCATTTCTGAAAGAAATTTCTTCCAAGCATCTATTGCAATCCCAATGATTAAGATCAAGTTGTTATTTTCTAATGTTTGGTTGATGATCTGGATGAGGGATTTTGGAATTGTAATCACTTCTTCTAACTTTTCCCCTTTCCTCAAAACCTCAATTAGCTGCTCCAATATACATTCAGTTATTTCCTTTACTTTCCAGAAAGTGTCCACAAGGGTGTTTCTGGAAAAGTGAACTTTTGCATGCTCAGTTTGCAACTCATGAATCCTTTTCTTTATTGTACCTTCCTAGTCCTGAAACATGTTATAATCTTGATCAATTTGGTTCAACTAACTTTTAATATGCTCTAGCTTTTCCTTGTATTTTCCAACTACATGAGGCCAATGAAGACAATAGTTGTAGATTTTATTTGATGAGTTTATACATTGCCTCAACACATTCATCTTCCTTTTTCATTTGGTAAGGGATAGCCTAAACTGCTCCTTCAAATGAATAATTATTTCTTCCTATTTCCCATCCTAAGACTCAGAGGCCATAGTTTCCCTAATACATTCAATCAACTCATGAAGTACATTCTACAAACTTTCCAATCCAATGTTGTTATGCACAAAGTAACTACCTAGAGTGCTCTCAATCAGGTCTTGCTCATATGAGGGTCTGTCTACCATATATCAACAATCTTCTGCATCCCATCTTTTTCTTGAATAATCTGCAATATCTTTGTTTTGAATAAAGCACCTTCTTCTTCATTTCTTTCTTCCATTTCTACATCTGGTTCAATTGATTTTGAGTCATCCCTTAGAGTGTACTCATTAGAATCTTCATCTAGTATATTCACAATTATGTTTTCTTTACCTTTTCCTTCAAATTTTGGAAACCTGTGTGCTGGAGCAGTGTCATCAACAAATTCTAGTGCCCTTTTCTGCTTCCTTTCTATTTTACTAGAAGATGATCCAAATTCAAGTGCTTTTACTAGAATGGAAATGCTAACTACTCCAAACTTTCCCAGCAATTCTCTAAAGAAATTTGCATAAAATTGCTCACAATTTTCTAGAGTATTAGAATGTTAAAAAATTTGCTTACAAACTAGTTCATTTTCCTTTCCTATCGCATTATCATTTTGAGGAAAAAAAAATTAAAAATGCATCATGATACATATGATCAAAGTACCAAACCTGAAGGGGTAGTCTGCATCCTTTGTTAGTTGCACATTTTCCATCAATTGATATTTTAGCAAATTGCACAGGTCAAAGTCTTGATCCTCCATTAACATTTTATGAGAAATGAAAACTACACCTGCCGAGGTTGCGCCTTCCTTGTTTCTGAAGAAAATTTTGTATGAAATTTTATGCACAATGTATCTTGTTATCAGATCTTTGATTTTCAAAATTACCAATGCCCTAGGAGTTCCAGTTACTCTGTTTTCTCAGACAACAAGAGAAAAATTCATCTGCGGACCTTCTAGATCTCAAATTTCTACACAAGTGATCACTGACACATTTGTAGACTAATAGCACAACTACTGACAATTTCCAGCATTTTGGTGCCAACAATTGATAGGGGGACAAAGGATTTTCTTTAAAAACTCCCCCTAGACCAATGGCCTAAGATCAACTTCTGGAGGGTTTACTAAAGGTTGCTTCCATTACGGGCTTATTTCCTTCATCGGATTCACTCTTCTTTACCCATGTTTTCTTCATCTGATCTCTTATTTCTTCCATAGTAACTTTTCCTTTTCCTTTGTCATCTTTCTGTGAAATTCTTCCTTCATATACTGGACCTCTTCTATCTATATTTTTGTTCCTACAGAATCTTGCAATGTGACCAAATTTGTTGCAAATGTAGCACACCAAATTTCTTTGTCTATACCATTCATTCCATTGATTTACTCTTGATCTGTATTGATTAGCAATATACCCAAATTTTCCACAAGTATAGCATTTAACATTCCTTACACTGACAGACATGCTTCTTCATTCAATCGACTTATGACCAAACTTATTAAAACTAAAACACTGACCGGGAAATGATGGACTGCTTGAATTTATTTTACTTCTACACTGAGGAGCCATATGACCAGATTTATTATAGGCAAAACTATAACCATTAATTTTTTGAGCATTGGGTTGTCTTACTAGATATCTTCTGCCTTTGTTCATCTGATTTCTTTGTCTGGAATCCTTGTGTTCAAATCTGAAGCTTTCTCCTTTCTCATAGCCAAGACCTCTCTTATCATTTGCATGCTTTTGTCCTTTAGTTAGCTCATCAAGCTTACCAGAATTGATCCTAAACTTCTCCTTGTACTCATTTGCAGTAGTGAGTTCATTTATGAGAATAACTATCTATCTTTCAAGCTCTTGTTCATTATTTCTAGATTGTTGCAGTTCAATCTCCAACTGAATGAAAACACTATTAACTTTACAACATTCTTTAGATTTTTCTTTAAGAACTAGGCCAAATTCTCCTCATTCTTCTTCCTTTCTTCAATATCCTTAGTTAGTTTCATCGCCACAGATTCCATCTCAAGTTTTAGAGTAGCATTGTTCCTAGCAAGTTTTTCACATTCTTCAGTTATTTCTTTTAGGGTTTGATTCAGGTGGAAATCTTCCAAGATTTTATTTTCTTTCCGCTTCAGCTGATCACATAGTTCCTTCCTCTTTTCTCTTGACTCATTGATTTTTTCCTTCAATGGTTGAATGAATATTTCAGCATCCTAAAGATTTGCTTTTAATTCCATGACTTCTGCTTTAGACTGATCAAGGTCATCAAGTGCCACCATATAAGCTTCTGTTGAAGACTGCTAGAGTCCATTGTATTCCAAGATCCACCTCAAGCTATTAAACTTCTTTGGAGGAACCTTGCTTTGATACCAATTGTTGGACTCAAGGAACGTTGAGAGGGGGGGTGAATCAGTGTTTAGCAATATTTAAACTTCAATTTAGATTATAAACCATCCACAATATTTAAATAGAAGTAAAGATGCAAGCACATAAAAGGAACAATTAGAAAACCATAACACTAAGACTTTTACGTGGAAACCCTGTTAGGGGAAAAGCCACAGTGGAGATTAATCCACAATTTATACTCTATTAAAAGTATGAAGAAAAGGGAATGCACATGCATTCAGGCACACTACCTAGAACTCACTGCTCAAAATAAGGAAGGCTCACTGCCTTACAAAATGTTTGGATTACAACAAAATGTTGAACTAAGAAGATAGCATCTACAAATGCCTAGTTTCAGTTCTAGTGAAGCTCATGTACCAAATTTTGGACCTCTTGTTAGACTCTACACTTAACTCTACTCTACTTTTCCTTAATTCACAACAATCCTCTTCTGCTCAAGAAAATTTCACTCAATTGATTTGTTGATATTTCCACACATTTTCTTCGCTCTATACACACACTCTCACACACAGACATTTATATCAAAATTAATTACCATTCTTATATATATCCGCTACAAAGATTTCAATGGCTCCAAGTCAACTTTAGCAAAATATGAAACATTCTCCAATGGTTGGCTCAAAACACAAATCATATTTAATGTACACCCATCAAGGTCGGCCAAACTATAGTAAAGACCCAAAAAAAAATGTTCAACACAAGAAACAATTAAACAATTACTCCTTATACATCTATGACATGCTACATTCACTAATTTGGCCACAATGAACAAATAAAAAGATAAACATTCTGCCGGATCTTCTAACTCATTCACCGATTAATGCATCACCACAAAACTTAATAGTAAGATATCATAGATGCTCAACAATCTATCTTGAGGATCCACAACACAAAAAGATGATTCAGTAAAGCATACATATAGAAAAACTACCCGGATACCTTGTTCTTCATGCTTTATGTCGGTAATACTCTATTCTCTACTTTGTCTGCCAGTATGAGCAAATTATGATTTGTGAACCAGAATAATGACTTCAATTTATATCAATGACAACACTAGAAGCCATATTCCAACAATCTCCCCCTTTACCATTTTTTGGTAACACTTAGTGAAAAATGACTAAGTGTCGAAACCGAGACATTATGCTACCAAAATTCAAAATTTCAAAACACTACTCCCCCTTGGAAGGACAAGGCATTTTTCATAGCACTCTCTCCCCCCCCTTTGACATAAATGAAAAAATTTCACTGCTTCTCTTGCCCCCTTTGCTAATTAGAAATAGGATCAAAATTTGAAGAACTGTACAACTATTGCACAAGTTAGAAAATGATTTTGTACTTATCTTTCATTTCTGAAAGAAACTTCTTCCAAGCATCTATTGCAATCCCAATGATTAAGATCAAGTTGTTATTTTTTGATGTCTAGTTGATGATCTGGATGAGGGATTCCATAATTGTAATCGCTTCTTCTAACTTTTCTCATTTCCTCAAAACCTTAATTAGCTACTCCAATTTGCATTTAGTTAGATCCTTTACTTTCCAGAAAGTGTCCACAAGGGTGTTTTTGGTGAAGTGAAAATTTGTATGCTTAGTCTGCAACTCGTGAATCCTTTTCTTTGCTATACCTTCCTAGTCCTGAAACATGTTATAATCTTGACCAATTTGGCTCAACTAACTTTCAATTTGCTTTAGCTTGTCCTTGTATTTCCCAACTACATGAGGCCAACGAAGACAATAGTTGTAGATTTTATTTGCTGATTGTATACATTTCCTCAACACATTCATTTTTCTTTTTAATTTGGTAAGGGATAGCCTGAACTACTCCTTCAAATGAACAATTATTTCTTCCTCTTTCCTGTCCTAAGACTCAAAGGCCATAGTTTCCCTAATACATTCAATCAACTCTTTAGGAATTACATTCTGCAAACTTTCCAATCCAATGTTGTTATGCACAAAGTAACTACCTAGAGTGCTCTTAATCAGGTCTTGCTCATATGAGGGTCTGTATAACCATATATCAACAATCCTCTGCATCCCATCTTTTTCTTGAACAATATGTAGTATCTTTATTTTGAATAAAGCACCTTCTTCTTGACTTCCTTCTGCCATTTCTACATCCAGTTTAACTGATTCCAGCTCATCCCTAGGAGTGTACTCATTATAATCTTAATCTGGTATATTCACAATTATGTGTTATTTACCTTTTCCTTTAGATTTTGGAGACATGTATGTTGGAGGAGTGTCATCAACAAATTCTAGTGCCCTTTTCTACTTCCTTTCTATTTTACTAGAAGATGATCCAACTTCAAGTTCTTTTTCCAAAATGGAATGCTAACTACTCCAAAATTTCCTAGAAATTCTCTAAATAAATTTGCATAAACTTGCTCACAATTTTCCTGAGTATTAGAATGTTAAAAAAATTGCTTACAAACTGGTTCATTTTCCTTGCATACCACATTATCATTCTAAGGAAAGCAATTAAAAAAATAGATCGTGATACATATGATCAAAGTACCAAACTTGAAGGGGTAGTTTGCATCCTTTGTTAGTTGCACATTTTCCATCAATTGATCTTTTAGCAAACTACACAGGTCAAAGTCTTGATCCTCCATGAAAATTTTATGAGAAATGAAAACTGCACCTACTGAGGTTGAGCCTTCCTTGTTTCTGAAGAAAATTTTGTATGAAATTCCATGTGCAATGTATCTTGTTATCGGATCTTTGATTGTCGAAATTACCTATGCCCTAGGAGTTTCGGTTACTCTATTTTCTCATATAGCAAGAGAAGAATTCATATGTGGACCTTCTAGATATCAAATTTTTGCACAAGTGATCACTGACACATTTGTAGACTGATAACACAACTATTGAAAATTTCCAACATTTTGGTGCCAACAATTTATAGGGAGACAAAGGATTTTCTTGAAAAACTCCCCCTAGGCTAGTGGCCTGAGATCAATTTTTGGAGGGTTTATCGTAGGCTGCTTCAGATACGGGCTCATTTCCTTCATCAGATTCACTCTTCTTTACCCATGTTTTCTTCATCTAATCTCTTATTTCTTCCATAGTAACTTTTCCTTTTCCTTTGTCATCTTTCTATGAAATTATTCCTTCATATACTGGACCTCTTCTATCTATATTTTTGTTCCTACAAAATCTTGCAATGTGACCAAATCTATTGCAAATGTAGCACACCAAATTTCTTTGTCTAGACCATTCATTCCATTGATTTCCTCTTGATCTGCATTGATTAGCAACATGTCCAAATTTTCCATAGGTATAGCATTTAACATTCCTTACACTAATAGACATGCTTCTACATTCAATTGACTTATGACCAAACTTATTAAAACTAAAACACTGACCAGGAAATGATGGACTGCTTGAATTTATTTTACTTCTACACTAAGAAGCCATATGACCATATTTATTATAGGAAAAATAGTAACCATTAAACTTCTGAGCATTGGGTTGTCTTACTAGATATCTTCTACCTTTGTTCATCTGATTTCTTTGTCTGGAATCCTTGTGTTCAGATTTGAAGTTTTCTCCTTTCTCATAGCCAAGACCTTGCTTATCATTTGCATCCTTCTATCCTTTAGTTAGCTCATCAAGCTTAGCAGAATTGATCCTGAACTTCTCCTTGTACTCATGTGCAGTAGTGAGTTCATTTCTAAGAATAATTATCTATCTTTCACGCTCTTGTTTATTATTTTTGGATTGTTGCAATTCAATCTCTAGCTAAATGAATCCACTATTAACTCTGCTACATTCTTCAAATTTTTATTTTAAGGACTAGGCCAGATTCTCCTCATTCTTCTTCCTTTCTTTAATCTCCTTAGTTAGCTTCATTCGCACATATTCCATCTCAAGTTTTAGAGTAGCATTGTTCCTAGCAAGTTTTTCACATTCTTCAGTTATTTCTTTTAGGGTCTAATTTAGGTGGACATCTTCCAAGCTTTTATTTTCTTTCTGCTTCAACTGATCACATAGTTCCTTCCTCTTTTCTCTTGACTCATTGATTTTTTCCTTCAATGATTGAATGAATTTTTCAGCATCCTGAAGATTCTCTTTTAATTTCGTGACTTCTGCTTTAGACTGATCAAGGTCATCAAGTGCCACCATAAGCTATTGTTGAAGACCACCAAATTCCATTGTATTCCAAGATCCACCTCAAGCTATTAAAATTTTGCAAAGGAACCTTGCTCTAATACCAATTGTTGGACACAAGGAACACTAAGAGTGGGGTGAATGGATGTTCAACAATATTTAAACTGTAATTCAAATTATAAACCATCTACAACATTTAAACAAAAGTAAATATGCAAGCACATGAAAGGAACAATCAGAACACCATAACACCAAAATTTTTACAAGGAAACCCTGTTAGGGGAAAAACCATGGTGGAGATTAATCCACAATTTATACTCTGTTAAAAGTATGAAGAAAAGGGAATGCACATGCATTTAGGCACACTATGTAGAGTTCATTGCTCAAAATAAAGAAGGATCACTACCTTACAAAATATTTGGATTACAAAAAAATGTTGAACTGAGAAGATAGCATCTAAAAATGGGTATGTACGAGATCATCATGGAAAAAACCGGCCCTTAAGTGGCAAAAAATTCTAAAAAATCAGAGTTAGGCAACTTGACGTAAAAATTTGAATAAGTAATCTATATTATTTCAAAAATATGTAAGAATAGAATTTATAGAAAATTGAATGTAGTTTCTAAACTACTAGGCTTGTTTAAAAAAAATTCTATTTGGTGAAAATTTGAAATTTCAATGCACTAGTACTTAAATTTCAGGGAAAAAATAAGTAGGTGTTTATCTGACCACCCTAACCACAATAAAATGATATAATATATTTTAGGTATAAGTAGAGGACTCATGTCCCGATGTTATGCATATATTTTTTGTAATTTTTTTCCAAGTAAATAATTAATTATGAATTTTTATTACAACTTTTTAAAAATATAAAAATTGTATGTCTAACCAACTTAACATGGTCAAAACTTCATGAAATTTATTTTTTTATTTTTTTAATCCTATAGTATGCAAAGCATAGAATGTGACACATTTTTGGATTCAAAAACTATGATACCATTCTAAAGCTATAGATGTTTTTCAATCAACCTATCAATCAGAACTTTAGTCATAATTTGAATAGACATTAATAATAATTATTAAATTCAAAGTAAAGCATTATTGGAAAGCCAGAATCTTAAAAAAATCAACCACATACCCATCATATTGTCACTTTTTGGCCCATCATGATCCTGCACATACCCAAATGCCTGGTTTCAGTTCCGGTGAAGCTCATGTACCAAATTCTGGACCTCTTGTCAAACTCTACACTTAGCTCTACTCTACTCTGGCTTAATTCACAATAATCCTCTTCTGCTCAAGCAAAATTCACTCAACTAATCTTCTGATATTTGCACACACATCTACTCCATTCTATACACACATACATATATATATCAAAATGAATTACCGATCTTATATATATATCTGCTACAAAGATTTCAATTGCTCCAAGTTGGCTTCAAAAAAATATGAAATATTCTCCAATGGTCGACTCAAAACACATATCATATTTAATGTGCACCCATCAAGGTTGGCCAAACTATAGTAAGGACCCAAAACAAAATGTTCAACACAAGAAGCAATTAAAAAATTACTCCTTATACATCCACAACATGCTACGTTCACTAACTCAGCCACAATGAACAAAAAAACAAAAAAACATTATGATGGATCTTCTAACTCGTACAATGATTAATGCATCACCACAAAACTTAATAGTAAGATATCATAGATGCTCAAAAATCTATCCCAGGGATCTAGAACACAAAAAGATGATTCAGTGAAGCATATAGATTGCCAAACTACCCAGATACCCCGTTCTTCATCCTTTCTGTCGATAATACTTTGTTCTCTACTTTGTCTACCGGTATGAGTAAATTTTGATCTACGAACCAGAATAATGACTTCAGTTGCCATCAATGACAACACTATAAGCCATATGCCAACATATTCTATATCAATGATAGATGAGATGATAGAAAAATTAAACAGAACTATGTATTTCTCAAAGATTGATCTAAGGTTTGGCTACCATAATTTTTAGGTAAAATATTATGGTGTTCACAAATCTACATTTAGAGGTCACTTTATAATTTTTTGGTTATGCCCTATGGTCTAAAATATGCCCTAGCTACATTGCAATCTAGCATAAATGAATTATTTAATAAACAATTGAGAAAATTTGTGTTAGTCTTCTTTAAAAATATTCCTTTTTATTGTAAAAATTGGGAAAAACAATTAAAGAATTTGGACATAGTTTTAGGAATTATCGAACAATGATACTTTTATGAAAATAAATCCAAATGTGAATTCAAATTGATGGAAATTCTATATTTATGACACATCATAAGAGCCAAATTATTGCAAGTAGGTCCATAAAAGACTCATTCCCTTTCAAAATGGCCACCTCCTACAAAATTAACACAACTAAGAGGGTTATTTGGATTGACCAATTATTATAGGATAGTTTCCTTAGATTGTTGCACCCTTAAGAGATTTGATGAATAAAGAAGCCTTTGAATGGATGGAGGCTTCTCGAGAAACCTTTGAAAACTTGAACAAATAATGAGCTCATGCCCAATGCTTGTTATACCTATTTTTTCTCTTTTTTTGTTGTAGAATGTGATTCCTTGGGAGGAGGAATAAGATTTGTCCTCACCTAGAGAAGGAAATCCATAGAATTTGAGAAAATAAAATTAAACGAATCAGAAATAAACTATTACATATATGACAAGGAATTGTTGGTTGTTATGCAAGTATTGGAGGAATTTAAGTTGTAATAAGTCTATGAGAAATTTATTGTAAAAACCAATCATAATAGTCTAAAATTATTCTTGAACTAGTAGAATGTAAATGATTACAAGTAGATATGGGTTAGCACTATACAAGAATATGAATTGTGTGTGTGTGAAGGAGAAGAAAAACATTATTATTGGCACTCGCTCTAGAAATCCCAATATATACTCCTTTCCAAAAATTATAGTTGACTTTAAGGTTGCTATTATATTAAAAATATGATTCAAAAATATTTGTTGCTAAGATTATTGATGAAGTGGTTAAGGAGGAAAAATACATAGTATTATATGGACTGATTCTATATGAGAATAGTTTTTTTTTTTTTTTCCCTTGAATCTAAGATAAAGGAGAAGATGTTGAGAAAAAATCATCATACACTATTAGTAGGGCATCCTAAGTACTTCAAGATAAATAGGAAAATAATAGAAATATTACCATGATAGGGCCTCAAGGATGATATCCTCAAAAATATAAGGGAGTGAACTATGTTCCAATAAAATAGGGGAGATAATTATTTCCTAGCAAGGTTACTTCAACCTTTACTGATTCCTAATTAGAAGTGGGAGATCATATACATATACTTCATCTCTAGCCTCCCTAAGGTACGTAGTAAGTTTTTCATTTATGTTTTTATATACCTTCTAATTGTAGCATCATAAATTATTTCCACTTACAATTTCATGCTAGGTTTGGCACCCATTTTGACATATGTGCTTAATTATATTTGTAATGTACCTATTTTGTCACCTTTTTACAAAAATTAGTTAGTTCCTTATTTATCAAGCCCTTGCAAAGAAGATTATTCCTAGACCCAAGAACAACACACTAGAATCCTAGCTATTTATGCCCAAACTTTTGAACATGAAAGTTGACCTTGTTGTGATTTATGATGCAATCCTATTTTTTGACATCTCTAAATGGTTATGTCAATATGCATTTGAATTACATATATACAACCTCTTCTCTACTTCATTAGTCTAGAAAACTAAGGAAATCAAAAATGACAAATTAGAAGCAAGAAAAGAAAATAATTAGAGACATAATTCAAGTAAATTATTGTCTATAATATTCTAGTAAATCATGTTCAAGTATTATGTAATGTTTCTTATTTATTGTTATTATTATGGTTATATGTGCCAACACTTGTAGGATCTCAAGGAAACCTCTTTATCCTCCTTGTGTGAGATTTGTATGACTTCATCATTCTAGATTTGAGAGGTAAGTAAATACTTTTATTGTCATTATCATTATCATTATTATTTTGGCTCTACTCCCTTGAGAGCACACATTGTTTATCATTTATCATCATTATTTTATGGGCGTTGGAAAACCAACATGAGGTTTGACCAAGGAAAGCCCCTAAACATCAAAAACCATTTCCTTCAACCTATTTTGTAGGTTTCTAGGTTGTTGCTATGTGGGGAGGATTTAACATCTCAGCTCTTTTGAAGAATCCTAAACCCTAACTCATGTCTTTGTTGACTCATCATTGATAAACCGTGGCATGTTGATAATTTGAGAATAGTTTCACATACAATCTCGTGTTTTCTCGCAAAGGTGTTTAAACATTGCCAAAGTTTGAACAAGTAGTGAAACCCTAATTTCTAGAATTTTCAAACACATGCCCAATGAAATAGAATCCTACATATTCATCTCTATATTATAGCACCAGTTAAATTTTCTATATCTCATTTGCAAATCTACTCTTTGTTTCTAATATTATGTTCTATAACATCTATAGTGTCAAAAAATTTCACCCTTAATAATTTCACATTATGTTTTGTCTCCCTTTATGTATTGGACCTAATTAAGTCCATAATTTCCTAAATAATGCATTTCAAGGCCTATTTTTACCACTTTCTAAAGGATTGCAAACATTGAATAAATGAAAATAATTAATGTTTTGATCACATCACTAGAAGTCATGGAACATATGGCCAAGACCCATATTCGCATGGGCATATGGGTCCCCCTATCTTGCCAGGGACCAATTTTTAATATGATGTTGTTGGTATTTTAACATTCAAAATTAAAATTTCAAGTGTCAACTTTTCGGATCTAATTTTTAGGAAACTAGAACAATTGCATATAATACATAGTTATTGCATCATTTGAAAACTAACAAGAGAAATTTAGGAAACTATTGGAAAACTTATGATAAAGAGAACTATTGAGGAAGTCAAGAGAAACTTTTCAAATCATTAAAGAAAAAATTCAAGATCCAACATCATGTCAAAGTTTATGTGAGTTCATATTTTATGAAGGCTAACCCTTGTTGTAGGTCTCCAAAGCATTCAAGCATTCAAGAAAGTAAGATCCAAATCCTTGAGGTGATGTGCATGAATTCAATTCTTCAAGGAAGCCATTGAAGGGTGGTGAGTTGCAACACTTTGTGATTCCATCATTCCTTCCTTTAAATTATCATTCCTATCATTGGAATCATCATTGTGGAAGTGGAAACACTTACATGGGGTTTGACTAAGGAAATCCCCTAAATGGCCCAAATTTTTCTCTCTTTGAATGTGCAAGTTATAGGTTTGAAGAGGATTGAAGGGAAATTGTCAATTATTGTAGTAAAAGCCCTAAAAGTTATCAAGCCACAAAAAATCAACTACAAAATTACCTGACAACATTCTGACAACTTTACAATCAAAAAATAGAAGGAAAAATCTAGCATCAAAGGACTACAAATTCAGTTTCAAGACCCCCTATCAGGGACCCATACACCCTTAGGCATTTGTTTCCTCCTCTGCATGTCAAATCCAACTTTTTATGATAGGTGCACAATCTCAAATACTTCTCAAATTTGCTTATTATTTACTATTTCAATCTATGTGGTTCCAGAATATTGAATTTATCATATTAGGTCATATAGTTCAATTAGTTTAATCATTTCAATTCCTTTCCAATCCACATTCAAGGCCCTAAGAAAGGAGATCCAAGCTTGATTGGCTCACCTTCATGGTTGATAGTCAATCTATTCATCTTTTTGATATTCATTCTGATGTACCTTTGAAAACGTAAGATATTAATCTTGGGTTTCACATATTAAACTTAGGGTTCCCTTTTTCACATGTTACATTTTGGTCAACCTAGCATTTTGACATCATATATCTTCTTAAAACTACATTCAATCACCCTAGATATAGGTTTTGCATAATATTTTCTTGCATTTCTCAATTAGGGTTTCATATTTGCATCATAAAAAGTCATAAAAATCCAAAAATATTGCATCATAGCTTGCATCATCACTTGCATTAGGGTTTGTTTCAGTCATTAAGATCATATTTGCATACAAAATTATTTTAAAAAGTGTGATTTGTTGTTCAAACATTTTCCTACACTTGCATTTTGCTTACAATAAGAAATTCTAGAAAAAAGTCACTTTGAAACAACTTTGTAAACATAAGTATAAACCTAAAAAAAATTAAACATTCAGTTTCTCAATTTTCAAACCCCCTACCAAGGACTCAAACAACCTTGGGTGACTTTGTCCTTATACAGGTGCATCAACAAAATTTTTCATAGTTGTTTGTGCCAGTCTTCTCATTCTATAGGTAATTTTAGATCTCTATTTTGGAATTAGTAATTGTATGTTTTTAGGCATATTACATATAGTTCATAAAATTGAAAGAAAGTGCATTTTTTTTGTCTTTCAAAATTGCATCAAAATCATCATTCCCAAGCATTTGCATTTCAGAATTAGTCAATTATTGCATTTCAAATCTAAATTTTTTATTCATAACTTGTTCAAACATCTTCAACATTCTTGCATATTTGCAGGGTGATCCCACATTATGCTGGCTTACAATTTTTGGGAGATTCTGATTTTTACTAAAATCGCATTTTTTTAGAAAATATAATGATTTAATCCTTAAAAAGTTTCATTTGAAGGATTCCAATTGAAGAGGTTTTGATAAAACCACCTTAGATCAAACCCCCTTGGATAGAACCCCACTAGTTGTAAACCATACCTATAATGGGGTCTCCTTTACACCTATCAAAATGTTGATAAAAAACCACTTTTGATTTACCTATTGGGGGATCAAATGAATTCCTTTAAAATTTATTTTTTGTAAAGTATATAGTCCTTAAATTATAAGCTTCCCAAAAAGTATATTTTTTAATAAATTTAATTTTATTATTACATTTATTTTTTATTTGTTGTGAATGCAGGTTTTTCACCAAAAATAAAGCTCTATGTTCTACACATGTGGAAAAATAGAATATTATAAAAAAAATAGAAAAATATGACTACACTAGATATTGAAGTCCTTGATCCAACAAAAAAAAATTGAATTTTGATACATACAAAAAAAGTTGTGTTATACAGTCTTCCTATGTCTGAATTGTAATTGGTTTGACTTCGAAACTTGATTAAGGAAAATATATTCAATAAAATACTATGAAACCAATTGGAAACATTAGATATTGTAGTTACAAATCTAAATTAAAAAAAAATAAAAAATTATCCTTCATGGAAAAAAGTTGTGTTATACGTTGAGTGTCACTCCTTAAAAATGTTTTTTTTTTTTTAAATAGTTTTCGAAGGAGATGGAAAAATAAGTGCAATCTGATTCCAAAAACTTTGAAAAATATATATTTAGAATCTCTAGAAAAAATGTCACAAATCACTAGTTTGCACCATCTTCAAATTCCTCACGGTTTAGTTGCTATAGGTGTCCAAAAGTGAAGATTTAGTTAGAAAAAATCAGTTCAATGTCCAGTTTGGCCAAAAATTGTAAACCAGTATTGTGGGATCACCCTGCATTATGCATCAAATTTGCATAAATTAAGAAAATTCAAGGAAATTATTTATGGTTATAACTATTTTCAAGTAGAATCAAAATCCTTAAGCAATTTAATACATAGTCAAATTTTGAGTTTATAGAACCCCTAACTAGGACTTAGATGCCCTTGGGTGGCCCTGTCCTACTATTCTTGGCTAGACAAGATTTTTCTCAGACCTGTGTTGTTGTGTTTCCTAATGTGTTTTGTTGTCTGATTTATGTTTCTGAGTGTTTCTTGTGATTATTTAATAGTTTGGTGATCATCTTGGGTACGCTTAGTGTTTTGAAACTTGTATGATTTTCACAACCTGGTGTCCTATTGCCAATACTTCAGTGAGACACAGTTCTAGAATTATGGCATCCTATGTTGGTTTCACACCCATTATGGATCATGAGTCTTCTAACTCTTTCATTACAAGTGTTGTCAATACTCAACCCATTTTGGACTCTGTCCCCAATATTACCATGCCAATGACAACCTTACAAACACCTATCTTTATAGATGTTGAGACTATGGTTTCCCATGTTCTCGAAGACAAATTGAAAATATTGGATAAGGACATAGAAAAAATTCAAGACTTTGTGATTATTGAATACGTTGCTAGTATAGTGGTTCATATAATTGACAACATGAGGAAACTTATTAATGATGATCATGGATTAGAGGTTTTGTGTAGCCTAGCCCATATAATAGATGATAATATGCCTATAATGGCTAGTTGTGCTCAATCTTTAGCATACACTCAAAGTAAAGGAGGAAATCAAGTTTCCCTCCCTACAACTATAGCCTCTATTCCTACATACACAAATCCAATTATTGTTTCAAAAACACAAAAAATCATTAGTATAACTCCAATAATAGGTCTTTCCACTAGAAATTCTTATGGTTTTGGATCTTCACATGTCACACCTCAAGTTTCATCACCACTCATAAATTTGCAACATAGTATCCCACCAAGAACATACACAATTCCACCATGTTCACCACATTCATAAAACATGTCTACCAATGATTTCATAATCAACCAAATTTTGTAAAACATAACCTCACTTCAACAATAAATCTCAACTTTGAACTAGAACCAAAATGGAAAACAATCACAATATTTTGAAAGGAGCCCATTTTCATTTGAAATATTGAAAGCACAAATGCCACAAAACATAGAGATGCCCCAATTTGTCAAGTACAATGGTAAAGGGGATCACAACAATCATATATCGACATATACTGTTTAAACTTGTGTAGTGACTTAAATTTTAAGGATAAGCTCTTGGCTAAACTCTTTCCTAGGTCATTGAAAGACATGGCTTTGGAATGGTTTTGTTCATTGTCGAATAATTCAATTCCTTCATTTAATGAGCTTGTTGATGCTTTTCTCAATTATTTCCAAGTAAACTGTGTTCCTAAGATTAACATAACTGATATAATGTGATGTAAACAAAAGAGAGGAGAAGAGGTCATAGATTTTGTGAACCCTCAATCTAGGTACCTGCAAAACAACATGATTAAACAAGTTAAACAAGGAAATGCAAGCCTAAACATGGATTCCCCATAAGATTCATTAACATAGCTCAAATTAGGAAGAAAATAATGAAGAACACAAAATAAATCACAAAATAAAGATTGAATCCTAATTAAGCATGCAAACTCTCAATCTCATGGGGGAATTGGTGCCAATTTGATGTGGAAATTTGGCCCTTTCCCAATCCCTAAGATGCAAGATTCGATATGTAGACTTGATGATGAACTTTGATCCACTTTTGATGATGATTGTGAGAGCTCCAAGCCAAATCTGCAAAAAAGCCTAACTAAGAACTCAAATGATGGATGAGAATTGCTAAGTATTTTAGCATGGTAACTTTGCTTGGAATGTGGATGATGAAATAAGGATATAAGCTCTTTATTTATAGATTGATAAGTTGAAGAGATGTCCAAATTTGATCAATGTGGGACAAAGATTCAACCAATGATATGATGCCACTTGTCAACATGTGAGAGGATGAAGGTTGAGCAAGTTTTGAGATTATTGCAAATTTGAAATTTGAATTTGATGAGATGACATGTTTAGGGGGCATCAAAGATGAGTTAAATGCCAAGTGGGAGATGTAAGAGACAATGTAAGAGCTTTAAATGCTTTGTTGGATGGACAAGTCCTTTTGGGGAGATTTCAAATTTGAGGAATATTCCCACTTAGATGCCTTTTGAATGAAAATAGGGAATTATTAAATCAAATAAATGATTTAATTGTGCAAGTTGCAAAATCTAGAGTTTGAGTGATTAGGATTAAATTAATCAAGATTTGATTAATTTAAGGATATTTAGCTGATTTGACAATTTGATTTAGATTTTTGGATTAATTTAAATAAACAAGAGAGGAATATGATAAGAGGCTAATTAAATAAAGATTTTGATTTATTTAATTAAAAGGGATGGTGTTAGATTAAATCAAATAAGGTTTTAATTTATTTAATTTAACAGATAGACTTTAGAGATTTAATCAAATAAATTGATTATTTAATTAAATAGGGATAATTAGATAAGATGAATTGATTTAATTAACAAGGGAAAGTAACTTAATTAGACAAAATAATTTATTTAATTAAGAGATGAATATTGATGAATTTAATCAGATAAGGGAATTTGATTAAACAGTTAGACCAAGGGATGATTTAGGAAGAAACGATGTTAGTAGATCAAAGTGTGATATCAATCTGTATATTTTCGATGTCTACATTTTTCCCCTCTTTGAAGCGATGCACTTGTTGTGTTGGTTCAAAGAATAATCTTGTTGATATCAAAGTTCAAAATTCTTTGATTTTATGATGCCCCACTGTTGCCCCAACAAGAAGAATTATGCTGGTATACTGTCCCCTCGAGAGATCGGGCGAAGAGGTTTGATTTGAGGGTCAATCTCTCGAAAAAGAGGTTCAAGATTAGTTCAACTCGAATATTTGATATAGATATATTTGATGATGTAGACAGTCATCAACCATGGGTAGTCTTATGCCTATTCTGATATATTACACACACTTGATCCTGATTTGTAGCATGATAGTTACATTATTGATGATATAAATAAGATGATTATGATGTTTGGGTGATATGATGATGCATGGATGATATGGATGCATGTGATATGGTATGATGATGATTTTATGATTATGCAAATAGATGATAAATGTATGGTTTATGAGATGTTTAGAATAACTAATCTATATTATGTAATGATGGGGATGAATGCATGTGGTATGATTAATGTTTTCTATATGGTATTATATGCATTATACAATATGTCGACAGTTTGTGGATGCAAGATAGATGCAATGGCGATGATTTATAATTAACTGTCATGGTACCATGTTAGCGTGAAAAGCAAGAGATAGAAGAAAACAAGAGAATTCAACAAGACATGAGATGATGATGATGATGATGATGATGATTACTTGCCGAGGAGTTGGGATTTTCAAAGGGCCAATTACCTTATGTTTGATAACACATGTAGGCACGATGCATCAGGGTATAAAGAACCAGGATGGCGTTGTACCTAGTGTGATGAACTTTGACTCAACAAATAGATAGGAGTATTCTTGTTCACACCTGACATACGGAAACCTTGCTAAGACGTGCCTAACAAAGCAAGTATTCGCCAAATTATATTGCAAGAACATCCAACAAGCACAACAGAAAAAAGATAATGATAGTTGCCCCATTCCTATCTCTTTAAATCCTTTGTTCGGATATCATCGAGAGGTCCTTGGAATAAGCGCAATAAATCAAAAGAAAAGATCAAGTACACAAACAAGCCAATGTTCTTCATACCTTCAGCCAAAGGGATTTGTTTTGATAGGATAAGAATCCAAGGTGATATTCAAAATGATGCTCATTGTCAGAACAATATATCCTAGGACATGCATCGTATAGGATGATGATGGTTTTGATAAGTTGATTGATAGGCCGTTGATATGAGGTTGACTGACACGTTTGAAAATGATCAAGAGTTTGATTTTGTTTTAAAGATTTGTTGTTTGCTTTTGATTTTATGATTGAAGTTTGCTTTTGCTGACTGCTATGATTGTTTCAGTTTGTGTTGCCAAAGGATGAAGGTGACGATCAGTTTATTATGAGTGGTGTTATTGCAGGTGCGAGCGAGATGAAGCAGATGGGGATTTTTCAAATATTTGGATGTTTTTGATGTTTTGAAATGTTTTGAGGCTGTTTTTGGTATTTTCAAGATTTTTCAAATGTTTTGATTTTTTGATTTTTCAAATGTTTTTGGATTTTTAAAGATTTTATGAATGTTTTTAGATTTTGATGTTTTTTGAATGTTTTTGGATTTTGATGTCTCGGGGGCTGATCAAAGACTAGCCTTGCCTAAGTTTAAGCTCAGAGATGATGTAGTTCGGATTCCAATGTTTTTGATGTTTTTTTGACTTTTTGAGTGCTTTTTGGATTTTTGATGTTTTGGATGTTTTTAGATTTTTGCATTATTTTGACAATTTGGATATGGATATGTATGACGATATCAGTGCTTTGTTTAGGATTTTTGCTAAAAACCAAGCTAAGGTTGATCGATCAGGTCGATGGATTGATGATGATAACATTGTTGAGGATACACAACAATGCAAGGATTGGATTAGGATTGATGATGATGATAACATTGTTGAGTATGCACAACAATGCAAGGATAGTGTTAAGAAACACAATGATCGGGAAGGATATCCCGAGATTATGGATTGATTGGATTTGATTGATCAAGATTGATGAAGCTTGATTTGGAATAAAAGATGTTTGAATGATTTGATGTGATGTTTGAACTGTAAATTAGATGTGACTAATATTGGTTGTTTGGATTGATGTTCGATTGAAGATGAAGTTTGATAAAGACATGTTTCATCAAAATATGCCATGGGCTAGTGATTTGGATTTCTGCTCACAAGTGGTTTGAATAATTTGACTTCACATTTTCCAATGTTCAGATTGCCACATAAGTCAGAGGATATAGATCAAGATTTATTCTCGAAGCAAGATGTATATATCTGTCCCCAGTGTCTAGCAATGTATGGAATGTCATGGATGGATGCTTGGATAGGCGTGTGGATGGATGGATATGGATAAGCATGCAAGGGATGCCAAGGATTATCTTGCGATAAGATATAGTGCTCAGATAAAGGAATGCTTCATGGCTCAGATAACTTTGGATAGGATAGGATCAATAAAAATGACCCATGTCAAGATGTTTACCGTAAGCAAGCATAAAGTGTGCCCCAAACTTTCATCAAGATCAAGATAACTCAAACTATGGATGCAGATGGATGACGATGGATTAGATAAATGGTTCATGGATGAATGGATTTATTATGGATAAGATGAATGGAATGCTTGATTTATTATGGATGCGATGAGATGCTTTCACCTGAAGTGGCGCACATAGATGCTCGATTCCACACATGATGCCTCTTTGCCAGGTTTTCATAATGGTCTTGCCCAAAGCGCCGCCCATGTAGTTTTCACTAGAGGACAATTTTTATCTTTACTGTTTTCAATCCTTTTTCTGATTTTTTTTGGATTTTTTTCTTTTTTGATTTTTTTTTAAATTTTTTCTAAAGATTTTAAGCTCATGTTGAATCATGAGGTGTTGCTGATGTAGATGCCCCTGTCATAATGTGCCATCGATATCCTACTTAAAGGAGCTACTTTACTAAGATACATGCACTTGAATGCAGCTTTTGGGATTCTTGATCTGCTTCGTTGATACTAGAGTTGACTTTGTCTTTGTGTGCACATCGTGATAGAGTGCCCTTTGAATCCTTATGATGAAGGGTCGTTGCCAATACACGATCAATGTAAGAATTGGATATTATGCGTGGAGGCATGGATGGAATGTGTTTAGGGATAAGAGATGGATTGGTTGACAGTTTGGAACCTTGACTCTCCAAACTTGGGAAGATGAGAAATGATAGGTGGATATGGAAGTGTGCGTGGAATTAGGACCAACTGCTTGATACACTTTGTACGTCACTTGAGAAGCCTGTTTTTGCTTTTGCGGACATCTTTGATGGATACTTTTCCCTTTTTTATTTTCCCCCATAGTTTCTTTGACTAATGGAGTTTGATAGGGATGATCTTTCTTTGTATTCATTGGTATCCATTTGTATTTTATTTGTCCATTATGCTTCTCGTTTCTTTTGATTTGATAATGTTCTTGTACTTTGATTCAAATATTTCTTTTGACGTTGGTCCCAATTCATGGATGGGGTGATGGGTGGATGAAGATTCATGATGTGGTTGGTTGTAGTATTGGCACTAGTTTCATCATAAGGACTCTTCGTGCTCCCTATGTTGATGTTTGCTTGAGATGAAGTTGCCCCCAGTATTGTGGAAGTAGTACCTTCATGCTTTGATTCTGCCTGTTTTGAGATGTCTTGTTCAGTAAGCATGCTCTGATAAATGACCACTGTAGATGATGTTATTTCAATTGGATGCTCTGTTGACTCTGAAATATCTTGTTTTATTTGATTTGCTTCCTTGAGTGGATAATGTTCGATATCTTTATTCATGATGTCCTTAGTCTGCATTTGCAATATATCTGATACTGTTGTTGACAACTTTGTTTGATTGTAGGAGTTGAGAATCTGCTCTTTTTGTGTAACACAATCTTGTTCTAGCTGAAGATCATCTACGTGTCCATCCATAGAAAGAATCTCATGGGTTGATGGAGGAGTAAGTGCTATGTGGATGTGATCATCTTGTGTGGATAGGAGAATATCCATCAGATCATTGTAGTATCTTGGAGATACAAATTTTTGATCTTGATTTATTTTGGGATTGCTTTCGATATGCTTTGGATCAAGCTCTTGACATGGATCAGTTTCAAAGGATGGATTGCTTATAAAAGGTTCTTGGAGGTCATCATTATACATGGTAAGTGGTTCAATATCCTCAAGTGTCGAGTTTAAGGTTCCTTCAGTATCTGTAACCATGAGGTCAAAGGATGTCAATATGTCTTTGAAAGGACCATTGCTAGACCTTGGTGAAATATTTGGATCATGCTTTGGAATTAATTCTTGAGATATGTCCTCTAACTCATAAGGCAATGTAGAGACATTTTCTTCATGATTATTGGCCAATGGATCGTGCATTATGTCAATAGGATAAAAAAATCCTAACACTCCTTGAAATAGATCACTAAAAAGTGGCTCTTGATGTATGGTGAGTTGATCATTGGATGGGGTAGAAACATCCTCAATGTGCTCCTTAATTGAGAGATCTTGATCATTGTTTTCAACAATTATGGTGGAGAGATTGTCAATTTCTTCAACCATAAGGTCAAGTGATGTTGACATTTCTTGAATTGGATCATTGTTGGATATCGTTAGCGAATTTTGATCACGATTGAAAAATGATTCTTGATGTATGTTAATTTGATCATTCGACGAGGTGGAAACATCTTCAAGGTGTTCATTGATGGATTGATCTTGATCCTTGTTCTCAACAGTTGTCATTTTTTGTGTCTGTGCTTGTGTTTGTTGAGTAGCTTGAGAGGCTTGGGAAACTTGAGAGGATTGTTGCACTTGTTGATCTTGTGTTGCTTGTTGCATAGCTAGATATTGTTGGAATCCCTTTTGAAAAGCAACTTGTAATGTCGTGTTGTATTGGCTTGATGTGGTGGAAGTTGGTGGTGGTGGGGGTGGCGGTGGATTCAAAATCATGTTGGATGTAGTGACAAGTGTTTGAGATACACTTGAAGTGATCATGGTAGTGAGGGGTTGAGATGTGATGGGTGTGATAGTGGTGGTTGGAATGATCAAAGTGATAGGGATGGTTGGAATGACTGAGGTGATAGGTCTTTGGGAGACCATGTTTTGATTTGGGATCAACATTGTTGTTTGATTAGATACCATCCATTGGTGTGATGTTGATGGTAAATTCAAAGGTTTTTATGTGATGGCTTGATTGGTGTTAGGCGGATTGATTTGGATGGAGTTATTGGTGCTAGGTAAAGGGGGAAGCCCTAAACCAAGGATCGATGTTGATATGGGTAATGGTGGTGGAGATGTCTCTTGGCGCAATGACTCAACTATTTTGGAAAGTGCCGCAATTTGATCTCTCCAAATTTGTTTCTTGATTTTGATCTTGACTCTCTTGATATAGTTGATTTGGCTTTTGTTTAAGCAGATTTGGAGTGTGTAGTTGTGTTTGATTTTGGACAATATTCTGATTTGTGATGACACTTAGATTTGGCATGATGGGTTGAAATTGACCATTGTTCATGTTTGGAATATTCGTATGATTTGGAAATGTATCCATCCCAAAGTTTTCCTGATTCATGTTTCGAAAACTTGTTCTTGGTACATTCTCCTTTGGCATGTAGGGATTTGGTGGGATGACGGTTCTTTGAAGGCTCATGCATTGATTGTTCAGTTGATGGATTTGTAGGTTTGGATTTAAATCTCCCATTGGGAAATGTGCTCCAATCTTTGATTTGGGCATACTCACACTTGTTTTTCTATTGACATTTGTCGAAGGTAATGGTCCCATGTATGGATTGTATAGATGTGCATGTTGATAATCAATCGGCGTTGTAAGGCTTTGAAGATTCAATTTATTTGGATTACTCAAGATGTATGGATCAAGTTTGTATTCCATGTTCTCCTTGTGTTTTGGCCTTGCTGGAAAAGTGACTCCTAAGGTTCTTCGGACCAATGACGGGATGAAGGATGAAAAGGGGGTGAATGATATGAGTGTTGAATGTTTAGGAACTTTGGATCAATGCTAGACTTAGGGATTTTAATTTCGATTGGTTGATTTGGATGATGAACTTGTAAATCCTTAGATGTTGGATGCGATCTTTAGGATAAACGTTGTTCAAGAAAGTGATAATTTAATTAAGTGTGTGAGGAAGGATTCATCCAAACACATTTAACTAAACAATTGACTTTTGATTTGGTTTTGAGGATGATTTTCCCAAGTCTAGAATGATGTTTTCAAAAGCTCTAAAGTTGTTTGGATGGATGAACTTTGATAAATGTTTTGAGATGGATGAAGTGTTTGATTTTGATCCTAAATGAACCTAAGAAGGACTTGTTTACAAGGCCAAGGTTTTGAAGAACATGCTTTTCCCTTCAAAACAAAAGATTAATGTTTGCTCAAAAGACCATAAGATAAAAGATACACAAGCACATGTGTGGGGTTCAATTGATTTCATCTTGATTAGTGAATTGCTTTTACCACAAACACTTCTTTGATTAGGGTTTTCAAACTAAATGTCCAATGTCCTAACTTCTTCAAACCCCACAAGATATGTTTATGTGGAAGTTCCAAGAAATTAGGACAAGGGTTGCCTAATGTTGACCTTTGTAAGAGCAAATTAAGATGTAAACCCAATTACTTAGAAATATCTAAGGAAATAATCCCAAGGGTAAGCAATAGTTCTTAGGTTTTGTCAAAGGTATTTTCTCTAACTAAAGGGTTTGAAATTCTGATGATGATGTTGAATGATGGTTTTCCAATGTTTTTGATAAACGCACTATGTTTTCAAACAAGCAAGTACAAACCCTATGGATGTGTAAGACAATATTTGTTGAATCCCCACTTGGACAAGTCTAGCTATGCCTATCTTTAGCGGATGGTTAGATGCTTGACCCCACTAGCTCCCCTCCACGACTCATTAACGTCAATCGGGGCAGCCAAGCATCAACACCCATGAAACTCCCATGGCATGTTTTCTATTTCTACTAAAGACTGTAAAAGTGTGGGGCGACTTCAGAATGACCATTCTTGCACCAACAAATAGATTAAGGATTTTGGAAAATTCTAGCACATGGGTTCTAGTAAGGACTTTCCATTCGTGGAGATTGACCCATACAGCAAGAGTCCCCTTTCAGATCCATCTTGTCGGAGCCAACTGTGTGATAATGGCGTTTAACCAATACCCACATTTATATCCCGACTGGAAATACTCTTGGCTTTAGAGTGTTACCGGTTGAGTCGTTCCCTTGGGTGAGTACTTTTTCCCCAAGGCAGGCCCTCTAAGATGAACAAAAAAAAGCAAAAACACAATCCGTAACTCGATCAATCTTTGACGGCACAAAGAAAGATAATATATGCGAAAATGCCCCTACTCACACTCGCACAAGATATTGTTCAATTTTAAGCCCAAATTGAGGTGTGGAGGTGATCACTTTATCTTACGCCAAAATCACCAAAAAGGCCTTTTGATTCTCAAGATCTCTTGGAAGCGCGAGAGAAGTGCATAAGTCCTTTTCAATGACTTTAGTTTAAGTAAGTAACCACAAAACAAGGCAAACACTCATTCATTTTATCCTTCCAAAGCAATTGTTTGATTTGTTTTAAGCACCAAATGAAATATGAAAATTGCTTGTCCAATTTTTTAGCCCAAAACAAAATCTAGTAAGTATCTAAGCTTAAATTTTAACCTTTTGCGAATGGAAAAAATCAAATTGTTCTTTTTAGACCCAAACAAAAATTAGTGTGCTAGGAGCGAAAAGGTAACAATTTCGTAAAGAAGTGTTGAACAAACACTTAAAGCGTTTAAAAACACTTTGAGTTTTCAAAAAAAATCCTCCTCCTTTCGTTTTCCTTCCTCGCTTTCCTATAAGACAAAAACAAACAATAAAAAAGAAGACAAATCAGATGAGGATCAAGTTTATTTGATTCATTTATTTTAAACATTAACTTCTAAAAATAAAATGACTAATGATTTTGGATATTTAGATCCAAAGCAATAAAATGCATTTTGAGTGTTTCTCTTGCACCCTAAATCACATGAAGCGCAAGGGGAGAGGATACACACTCAAAATGTACCAAAGACAAAATCACACAATTTAGACACTTGTTCGTTTTAGCCTCAAAACAACGATGAATTCATTTTAAAACACCAAGATGGAGTGTGAGAGTTGTTTTTGTTCAATTTTTAGAACCCAAATTGAAGCTAGTAAGTGTCTAATGTTCTTTTTAACCCTTTGCAATGAAAAATTGAAGTGTTCATTTTAAGAGACCAAAAAGAGATGAGTTGATTTAAAACAAAAAATTAAAGCATGAAATGGAAGCATTTAAAAATGCTATGTGAATTTCAAGTTCCAATGCACAATTTTTCTTCAACTCCAATCTCGCTCGTTTCCAACGCTTGATTCAAATGTCAACCTTAACCTTTTTCCTACAAACATTACAAATAAGATTTATGCATGTATTGTAAAAAGTATACACAAGACATGTCAATCTTAATATACTAGCATCTTAACAAAAGTAACACATTTATTGCTGCTCCAAAAAAAATTGAATCTGTATTCAAAAATTCTAATGCCTCTGTCAGAGAATGCAACAACATCATTTAATTCATATATGCATTAACAAGATCCATGCGTTAACAAACTGTATGTGTTAACTAGCTTGTTTGTGTTAACAACTGTTTGTGTTAACACACTGTCTGCGTTAACCAATTTTCTGTGTTAACACACTGTCTGCATTAACACACTGCCTACGTTAACCAGTTTTCTGTGTTAACAAACTATTTTCATTAACAAGCATAGATGTGTTAACAAATATCTTGTGTTAACGAATATCCTGTGTTAATGCAGCATCGTATGTGTTAACAAAAACTGGTGTGTTAATGATACTGTGCTAACAAACTGTGTGTTAACGAGACTGCATTAACGAACTGCGTGTTAACAAAACTGCGTGTTAACGAGACTGTGTTATCAAACTATATGTTAACAAGACCGCATTAATGAACAGTGTGTTAACAAAACTACATGTTAATAGTACTGTGTTAACGAACGTATATGTGTTAACAAAACAAACTGTTGTGCTAACAAACTGCCCTCCTTCTAGCGCCAAAATGTGAACCCTCAATCTAGGTACCTGCAAAACAACATGATTAAACAAGTTAAACAAGGAAATGCAAGCCTAAACATGGATTCCCCATGAGATTCATTAACATAGCTCAAATTAGGAAGAAAATAATGAAGAACACAAAATAAATCACAAAATAAAGATTGAATCCTAATTAAGCATGAAAACTCTCAATCCCATGGGGGAATTGGTGCCAATTTGATGTGGAAATTTGGCCCTTTCCCAATCCCTAAGATGCAAGATTCAATATGTAGACTTGATGATGAACTTTGATCCACTTTTGATGATGAATGTGAGAGCTCCAAGCCAAATCTGCAAAAAAGCCTAACTAAGAACTCAAATGATGGATGACAATTGCTAAGTATTTTAGCATGGTAACTTTGCTTGGAATGTGGATGATGAAATAAGGATATAAGCTCTTTATTTATAGATTGATAAGTTGAAGAGATGTCCAAATTTGATCAATGTGGGACAAAGATTCAACCAATGATATGATGCCACTTGTCAACATGTGAGAGGATGAAGGTTGAGCAAGTTTTGAGGATTGTGCAAGTTTAAAATTTGAATTTGATGAGATGACATGTTTAGGGGGCATCAAAGATGAGTTAAATGCCAAGTGGGAGACATGTAAGAGACAATGTAAGAGCTTTAAATGCTTTGTTGGATGGACAAGTCCTTTTGGGGAGATTTCAAATTTGAGGAATATTCCCACTAGATGCCTTTGAATGAAAATAGGGAATTATTAAATCAAATAAATGATTTAATTGTGCAAGTTGCAAAATCTAGAGGATTTGAGTGATTAGGATTAAATTAATCAGATTTGATTAATTTAAGGATATTAGCTGATTTGACAATTTGATTTAGATTTTTGGATTAATTTAAATAAAAAGAGAGAATATGATAAGAGGTTAATTAAATAAAGATTTTGATTTATTTAATTAAAAGGGATGGTGTTAGATTAAATCAAATAAGGTTTTAATTTATTTAATTTAACAGATAGACTTTAGAGATTTAATCAAATAAATTGATTATTTAATTAAATAGGGATAATTAGATAAGATGAATTGATTTAATTAACAAGGGAAAGTAACTTAATTAGACAAAATAATTTATTTAATTAAGAGACAAATATTGATGAATTTAATCAGATAAGGGAATTTGATTAAACAGTTAGACCGAGGGATGATTTAGGAAGAAACGATGTTAGTAGATCAGAGTGTGATATCAATCTGTATATTTTCGATGTCTACAAATTTCATAATCTACTATTAGTTGCTTTTATCACAAATCAATCTAACTCTTCCTAATGTGGATATCTAAAGAGTGTTCATTGATAACTTGCAAATTGACATAAGGGATCTAGAATATTATTAATGAAATTTCCATCTTTTATATGTTTGCATATGACTCTTTGTGACTATTAGAAATCGATTAGTCTATAAGAAGAGGCATCTTCATCAGCCCATATTGAGAAATATGAATCTATACCAAAAAATAACTATTAACCATTCAAGAAGCAAAACAAAAATTTTATCAATTTTTATACACCTCAAAAAACCAACCACATTGAACCTCAAGTTGCTACCATAAGTTCAAATCCATACCAATTTAAAACAAAAGATAGGTGATTCACCCAGTTACCTGACACTCTCCATTCGAATATAGTAGTCCACCAATCATAGATCTATACTTGCAGTCAGAGTACTAATCAACTGATCTCTAGAATAATTATCAAAATCAACTATTTCCTCAATAGCAGATACCTTTTCACTGTAGCAATCTAGAAGAGATTTGATAACTTTCTTCACCACTTTAGATTCTTTTAGTGATGTTTTCTATAGTCTGGGAGAAATGTATTTGCTCTGCATTTCTCTACTATTTGGATTTAGGTTGTGCATATTTGGGAAGTTTCTTATAATGCTTTTATATTTGTGTTCAATTTTTTACTTGATTTGGTGCAGTATAGTGAGAGTTTCATTTATCTATATGCAATTAAGGGTTATCAAATGGTCTGAGTTAAAGTATTTGTTGATGCAAGCTTAGATGAGGTGTTTGATGAATCTTAAGTGAATTATGGTGTTCAGTGATGTTTTCTATTGTTTGGGAGAAAGGTATTTGCTCCGTGTTTCTTCATTGTGTGGCTTCAAATTGTGCAAATTTGGGAAGTTGTTTCTAATGATTTTATATTTTAGTAAGAACCTAATTCAATTGACTCATGTAAAAACTATGGACACAACCAAACCTTTACTTCCAAAATTAATCTAAATTCCTTTTTTCAATATCATCACACAAATGGACATGATATAGAGTGATGTATGTGCCTTAAACATCAAGTTCAAGACCCTATTGATTCTAATCACATCTATAAGTTGGATGGTGTTAATGACCAAGGGATTAAATCTATTACCCCACCTAATCAAAACTTGTAATATTTTCCAATCCAATGCCCAACCATTCATCCAACATTGTGCAAGCTTGTGATATTAAGAATGATGAGTTGAATGTTGATAAGACATATCTGATATGAGTGATGACATGAATGGAGACAATAATGAAGAGAAGGAATTAGATCACATGGTTGGTCTAATATATGTTCGACCTCATAAGGTGCAATCCACTATGTTAGTTGACATTTCTTTCACCCATAGTGACACACCTAAACATTCACTGGATGGTCATCTCTATATTGTTGGTCATATCAATGGAAAACTTGTACAAGGAATACTCATTGATCTTGTGTGTGTAAAGACTATGATAACTAAGGAGTTCCTATTTGTGCAAGAGATTTATCAATATTATTATGAACAATCAAAAGCATGTATAAAAACTCATGATGGTTTTTCTCACCCTACGATTGGTTCAATCATTCTTCCTCTTAAGGTTGGACCAAAGCAATTAGATGTCTCATTCTCCATCATCCTGTCATTGGACCAATTTCATGTGAAGCTAGGCTATCCATGGCTATGCTCCATGAATGTCATCCCATCGATTATTCACAAGTGCATAAATTTCCCCTTTGAAAATGAGATATTTATAGTGCATCATAGTGCGTATAATCCTTTGTCTTCTCATGGGATTTTTTCATTGGATTTAGATCCATGTGTTTTGATTGAGAAAGTACATAAATTGAAAAGAAACAATAATAGGGACCCTCACAATGTAATAAAAATCCCCTTTGATCATAAAAAAATGACAATATTTACATGTTTTTGAAGAAAGAACAAAAAAAAGTAATCATGAATTTAGATAAAATAAGACCTTATCTAGTTGATTTTCTAAAAAAATAAGTCTAAGATATGTGAAGAGGACCGAATTAGCTTTTTGATGTCATAAAAATTATAAAAAAATGAGCTCTAAGTCAAAAGTTAAGAGCCTCTGAGTGGAAACAACTTGATTTGACTTTAGAGGCCTATAAAAATTTCTAAGAGTAGAATCTAGAAAAGTCAACCACACCACTAGGTCAATCTTAGAACTAGGTTTTCAACAATATATGGTTTGTGAAAAGTAGAGATTGTACATCTTATTAGTACTTGATTTACCAAAAAAAATTCAATTTTCTCTCCAAACAATATAAGGATCTTAAAAAATGAGCCCCTAGTCCTATCATTGACTAGGGGGCTAGGGTTTTGGCACTAGCAAGTGGGCCTATCTCCTAGCCATCAATACAAGTTTGTACTACATAGAGTGAGGTGAAAGGTGGAGCATGGTAGTGGCAATGACTGACCGAGGTGGTGGTAGTGGAGTGGTAGTGCAAGAGTGGCTAATATAGAGGAATATTCCTCAAAATATTGTAGAAAACATAGAGTGCCATTGGCAGTTTAGGAAGTGATGTTAGCACTGATGATTTTATAAACTTGCCACTATTTGTTTGGTCAACAAAATATGCTACATATGTGATGAAATATGTTGTTGATTCACTAGTTTTCTATGTAGGGACTAACACACGCATGCACTATGTTTATATGTCATACATAATGGTACAAATATGTTTGAATGTATAGGTCCCATACATTTGGATAAATTTATTCCCTCAAAAAATGTGCTCTATTTTTTTGAAATGACAATCAATCTTGAGGCTTTTGGCTACTCTGGACATAATGGCGAGGTCTATTTTGCTCCAAGTTGAACCAATTTTTTTTCTCAAGGCTAGATCTCTCAAAATTTAAACATGAGGCTGCAAATATGGTTCTTTAGTACCATGTTGGAATTGATGGTGAACCTCACAACTCCAATAAATCATCCACAAGTAATTACTTGTTACAAATAGAGAGGAAAAAAAGATGGATTTTTAATTCAACCTACGAAATTGTATTGTGCATTAACCTGAATGAATGATTACAATGAATGATGAAACCTTATGAAACCCTAGGTGGAGATTAGATTAGAATATGCCAAGTGTCCTCATCCTATGATTTTCCTATTTACTTCAACAATTTTTCTTATGATGAAACCACTAGTTTCTCAAGGGGAAACTATATGTTCCATTAGAACATTATTTTGGTCATAAATGAATTCATTAGGGTAGTGATGAGTTTGTGACCTAGGGAAAGTAGTAAATTTTTGGAAAGTAGTAAATTTGTAGAAATTAAAAAATATTTAGTTTAAAAACTACACATGTGTCAATTGTCTTGGATTCTCTAGATTATACTATCTAAATGTGGCTTGCTAAGAAGTTCATTAAGCTCTTAAGCCAATCAATTGCAATCTCTTTTGTAAAGGCACTCTTAAAACTAGTTCTAAATAGTATTTATACATTAAGAAGCAACCATTCAATTATAACTTGTATCCTTGTTTAAATGATCATATCTACAACATTTAACTTTAAATATATATTTTACATTTTAAACATTAAATTAACTTTGCATTTCATCTTTAAATAATTTCAATTTTTTATATTTGCTTCATTTAAAATATTTTACTTATATACATAATCTTTACTATGTCATTAACCTAGTCCACAAAATTAATCCATAAAAGTGAATCCATCCTAATTAACAACATTATAATATTTCTATCTCAATATCCCCATTTTTATTGAAGTGCTAAATCTTTTTTTTTTTTGTCTTTTGTTTCAATAGCATCTTACTCATTCAATATTGACTTGTTAGATGTAGACTTAATTCAATTAAACTATATACATATTCACATAATGCAAAGCATATTTCTAATTTATTAAGAATAAAATAAAACTTATTAAAATATTTTTGAAAGATAGATATCTAAATAACTTGAACAACCATTAAGAGATTGTAGTTTAATCAGTTTCAACACATACTCATGATACAAATAAATTACAAAGCAACAAAATTTGATATAAAACCTTCCAACAGAAAAAGTAATCATTTAAATAAAGACGAGGGTATAAACCTAAATGGCACATATTTATGCACAGAAGAAAGAATCCCTTAAAAGACAACTCCTTTTACAAGTTCACAGTTCCAGCAAAAGTGCATTCATAACAGAGACAACAACAGCAGCTGCTGTTCATGAGTCCTGAACAAGCGAATGTGAGGTCCCAACACAGTCGAAGCCGCAGCCACATTCTGGGCATTCATTGAAATTACTGACAGAAAAAGACGCAGAGATAGAACCCACATAAAACTCCAAGTCATCCCCTTCCCTCAACACTTTATTAATACTGAGATAGAAAAACCAGATTTTAACGCTGACGCCATCCAAGTCCTTCAACGAATCGAGGCTGATCTTGCCTGTAAATTTCTTCTTATACTTGAGATGATAGGAATCGATCTTGAAGCTGCAGGACGAGTTCAAATTCACCACGAAGCTCCCATCGCTGGTATCCAAAGTATAACTCACCACATTGGAAGGCAAAAGGCCGATTGGAAACCCGTATTCCTCCAACACCTGGTAGGCCGTTGTGGAATGACAGGGTTTGGGGGAAACCATTAGAAGCGCCGTCACAATGCTGCAGCTGAGTAGGGCAAGCCTGGCCGCAGACATCTTTTCTTACCGTTGGAGGTTAGAAGAAAGTGAACGCCACATGATGATGTGTGTCGTGTGATACTTTATCGATGCTGTCTGTTGCACCGTATATTCGCTCAAGTCGTGTTAAATCCAACGACTAGTCTTTCCTACCGTTCTTCAAGACTAGACGTCTTGAGTTTTACTTGTCGATGAAGCTCAACCGTCGGTCATTACCTTATGGACTTCGTGGGTTAGTTGTGAAACATGATTTGAAGGACTCTTCTTTTACCTCTATTGGTCAATTTTTCACACCTTATTCTCAAGTCTACATGTTTGGTGTATGAATTATTTTCATGTTAGGTGTTGAATTATTCTCCACGTTAGGTGTATGAATTATTGATTTTTATTTTTAGGATTTGATAGGTTAAATTTATTATAATTTAAATTTAATTTCATTTTTATGATGTTAAGGTCTTTGTATTTGGAATAAAGTCAAATTTATTTTATTTTTAAGGTTTTGAGTAAAAATTATTCAAATTGAATCCAATTTTATCTCTTACCATGTTGACTCTTTACATTTGATTTGAACTTGAACTTGAACTTATTTATTATGGTGTCAAACCTTTACACATAGTAAATTAATCCCTATTGAACTCTTTATAAGTCAAACATTAACACTAGTAATAAAGCAACTACTTTACTTAATTGAAGAGATTTGATTATAAATGGGACCACTTATTAAAGAATTTCAATTATGATTGTCTCAAATCTATGGTAGGAGTATTTACTTATTTTGGCTAACTATGGTCCTTGTAGCTAACTTGAACTAAGACTTGGGTTGAACTAATTTAGTTAAATTTGAATCACTAAAATCATACCATTGAAATTTGTTTGTTTAAAGGTACATTAACTTATAATTTAGTATTATTTTAGTGTTAAAAGTGTACCACTATATCGACTTATTGATAAATACATTTGAACTAACATATTTTAATTATTGTAGGATGAAAAGGGCACCCCCGACAGTCTTCTCCACTCATTTTGGATTCAATGTGACCCTTTTGCCTTGGTGTAATAGTCTAGCATCCAAATTACATATTTTGTGTGAGAGTTGGCAACTAATATTTACCCAATCTAGTCCTTGGACACCATTAATACCTAAAACTGTTGTTCTTGACAACAACCTCCTATGGGAAGTTTCATAAAAGTGGGACCAAAATGGTATCTGTGAAATGATCTCTAGGATTTTACAAGTTGGATCTTTGAATATTGAGAAGGGAAAAGGGGGAGAAAGAGATACATGAATGAAACTCAATTGAAATACTATCCTAAGGCGATGTGCCTGAATTGTTAATATGGTTCACTCTTAGTATTGCATAATATAGGCTAGACTCTTTGAAGCATTATAGAAAATTTAAAAGAGCATACAAATGGTTTAAATCTTGTAGTATAAACAAAAGTCAAGTTATAGAAGAAAAAATAAAAAATAACATATAGCAATTGATTCCACATGTTTAAACACAAAACACCAAATCCTCTTCATTGTTGGGGTAGAAAAATTTACAAAGGCCATGAAAGGCACAATATAAAATATTCAATCCTTACAAGGGGCACCTGTTAAGGTTTGAGAATGGAAACAAAAATTCTACCATTTTCTGTTCAAAGATAAGACTATTACAATCATCATTCCTCTTTATAAAAAAATGTGAACCCCTACAAAAGACAAAGCTTCCAAATATATAGGAACTACAACTTGGCTTGGCGGATATTACAAGATAAGAAAATAGACATGCCTAGAATCTTGGCACACTTCTTCATGATTAGGTTGTTGTAACTATATACATGTAAAAATGACCTAACACATATCACACACTTTGAATGAAATTTTTTTATCATCGAAATCATTATCACTAATATCATTGCATTTCACATCATTTGCATCATTAAACCCTATTTTCTTCTATTAATTGAACAATCTTTAATTATTTAATTAATTCACTATATCGTCACCTAATCTAACTTTATTCTTCTTGATTAATTAAATAACATCAATTATTTAATTATATTGCTAAATACCCCATTCATCTAAACCAACTAAAATATTATCATTAATAATTCAAATCACATCATAATCCCTTCTCTAAACCTGAATAATAAAATTAATTATTCAATATCATTCAACATAGTCAACAAACAAATACAACTTTATTTGTTAAACTCAAACATGACTTGCACATTCATCCCTAACTATTAATTAATTATTCAATTAAGTAATTATCCTCACCCTCCTTTTTGATTGAGAGAATCATGAACATTGATTTCTCACTCTAATTCGTTAACTAACTCATTTGTTCTCCAATCACACTAATCTCTTTAATCCCACCAACCACTGAAATTGGCTTTCCCAATCCCACTAATTATTCCAATCTAAATCCACTAATCCTTCCAATCTATTTCCTATCAATAGTTTTGAGCCGTTGATCATGATATTTGAATGCAAAATCTTGATTGTTTGTCTTGAAACAAGAAACCAATAAAATAATCTTCTATCATCTCACAAATCATCTAAAAAATTAATAGTGAAGCACTGAGCACTTGATACTTGCGCATATTGAGAATTGTTACCCTCTTCTTCTAGATCGCCATTATCAACACACTTTGAAGCTTTTGTAACAACAATGGAGGCTTTGTATTGAATCGAGCAATCCGATATCCAAACGTCAATACAAACACAACTCTGAAATGGGATGGTATAGTTGTGTTTTTTGAATTCATTGTTTCTTACTTATGCTAATCTACTTGATTGAATTTATTACTTTATAGTTCATTTCATCAGTATAGGTTTGGAATTTAATCTTGTTTGAATTGATTTAGTTTAATTCATTGCTTATTTCCTCATGCTTTATTCCCCCTTACAACAGTGATCATCTAACTATTAAAGGAGAATGCTACAACTTAGGTGTGCAGATAGTTTTCAACTCTAGACATGACACAACCTTAATATTTCATGATTTCCTTACTTCCCAGAGAAAGCACCATGACAACATGTGCCCATATCCAAACTAGTCTTGAAACTCTACTAGAAATATGGGGCACATGTTACAACCAATGGCATAACTACTACCTCTAACAAGAAAAACCCTCGCCTTAGATGAGCATTGTGACAAGACATGGATATTTAAAAGAATGCCTTGTGAAGATGGCTACACTTGTGGGTCCTACTAAAAAGATCAACCAATGGCACAAGCCTTTTTAAAAAAAAACCTCCTTCACTCTCAAGGAGCATTGAGTTGCTACGTGGAGGCTCCACCCCTTTTTAGAATCATTTGCACTATGGGCCCCACTTTATTACCTTTTTGACCAATAACACAAGTCACGACTGACTAAGGCTTGAGCAGTTCATAAAATGAGTGCCATGAAGACAAATGGTAGGTTAAGGAGCAAGCGCTTCTCAAATTCCTTTCTAACTTTTAATTTTGTCAACAATGCTATAGGCTGCCACGTGGTGAGTTGGTACTACTTCTAAGGGATGCCAAGAGCTCTTTCATGAAGAATGAATGTGGGGGAACCATGTGGAACTTGTAGAAAGATCCAAACTTAGAAAAAAAATTGAAAAGGAACTTGGAGGATGAAGAGGCCAATATAAAAAAATCTCAACCCTTGAGCATGCCCATGAAAATAAACTAACCACCCAAAATATCTGAAAATTTTAATTTCATCCACAGTACTGGTGACTTGTAGGGGACTTTTCCTATGGATGAAAGAACCCAAAATCTCTGGTTCGACCCAAAAATAAGAAAAATTGCAAAAATGAAGGATGCTCACAAAACTCATAACTTCTAAAGAGTGGACTTCAAAGGTGTCCATTCATCCTCCAAGGGTCAGGATTTCTTTTTCAGAGCTTCAAAAGCTCTATCTAGGTCGATTATCTCTTTAAAAGAGATACAAATCAAACCATACATCATAGTTTTCATCTAAAAATCCACCTGGATACATGTTTGTAGAAAAGTCTCCACCTTAGATACGTTAGCTGCTTGACTCAAAACTACATAGTTTGGTCATTCTATTTTCCTATTAGCAGCCCCTTGATCTATTCCTCTGAAAGGACCATATGGTCAGCAAGGAATGGGGAGAGGGGTCCTTATTAGACAAGTTGTTCAATGTGTCCCTTTGAATCTCTTGGACCACCTGCTCTAAGGAAATTAAATATGCCTTGCACTTCGATGCATCGTTATTACAACTTAGAAACTAATTAACCTTCACTGTCATTTGTTGGGCATGTGCACCAAGATGGGGCACAAAAAAGTGGCCAAATACCCAAAAAAACAAAATGTGTTCATAATTTTAAGAAATTCAAATAATGTAATCATGTTATGGCTCGTAAAACCTAAGGCATAACACAATCATATTATTTAAACAAATAATGTGCATGCACTATTATTAAAATAAAATGTTTACACATTATTTTTTGAAGTTTGTATTGTCATTGATGTTAATAGATCTATGTCATCGCATTGATGTCGACCTATGGAGATGCTTTGATTAGTTACATTATGTTGACATTAGTAGTGTCACTGAGGTCAACCTATAGTGTTTCTTTGATGAGTATATTTCTATGGATGTTCAACCTCTTGTATGGTTGAGAAGGTGTTGTAGATATTGAGATGATGTTTGTGGTGCTTGGTTTCCAAGTGCTTTTGAGAAAGTTTGAATAAAAGAGGAAATAGTGTGATAAAGAGTGTTCAGTGTGGCAGTGTATTGTTCAGTGTTTTGCTCCACATTTCTTCATGGTTGAATATCTACTAATGTAGTTTGGATATGTTGCTTAGAGGTTTTCAAAGGCGTTATATCCAAATTTTTATGTTTTGGATCATTCAAAAGAAGAAGTTGTGTTCACCAGTGTGGTAATTGTATTGGAGTATTGTCTAGGAGAAATGGTTTTGCTCCACATTTCTACATGTTATGGTTTCTAGTCTTGTAGATATGGAAGTGTGTTTATATTGTGCATATCTATCTTTAGTATACATTATTTGAAGTTTGGTTCTTCGCAAGTTTGGATTCATGTGTTACAGTATGTGGAAGGTTAATTGGTTGTACATAATAAAAATGTTCTTTAGGTGAAAGTTGTTCCGAAGGATTTGTTGGATTTCAAGGTGTTGATTGAATATTCCAAATTGTGTTTAAGTGTTATATATGGCTTGTGAGTCATCTTTGTATTTGGTGGAGTATGTACTTAAAATTTTAATGGTGTTAACACAAGTTCGCTCAACCTTGGTTCTTTACAGTAATTGCGGATATGCTTTGGTATTTGTGGAAGCATGGTGAGGCATGTATGTATAAATTTATGTCTGAGTTAAGGTGTGATGTGGTATGCCTTCATTCCTCTCCACTATATGGGAATGTTTTGGTGCTGACCTAATTTGAATTTACATATTTGAGGTACATAGTTGACCTTGTAGATTTTTTTCAAGGTTGAGGATGGTGTACATATGTGTTAAGTTGATGAAGGTTTGTGGTGTGAAAAGTGTGTGATGTGAATTATGATGTGAAGTGTAGAATGAGCTTTAATGACTAATACTACTAGAAGCAATGAGAAAAAGGTGTCTACACTCATTAGAGTGTGTGTGAATGTTTTGGTGAAGCAGTGGTGGAAATTTTCTATTGCTCTGAGATGGATTTCTCATTGCAACAATATTATATCTTCTTCTTTCTAATATGGTAGTGAGCCATTGGTAGCAAGTCCTTTCTTTTGGACAGTAAGCCCTTTGGTAGTGAGCCTATTATATTCAGTGTTGCAATTAATTTAAATTGTGAGCTAATCATCATCATGGTTTTTCCCTTCTTGGGTTTTCACATAAATTTGGTGTTCTCATGTGTATGAATGTGTTTGCATTACTATTTCTCATGTTCACATTTTGATAATGTATGATAAGGGTTTAATGGTTGTTAAGGGTTTAAGAACTTATGTAGATCTGAATGCTAATGAGGGTTTTGATGTTTTAATGTACAACTAATCCCCCCCCCTCTCGCTTGTCTTGTGCATTCAACAATTGGTATCAGAGCAAGGCTCCTTGAAAGAAAGCTTAACTGATTGAGGTAGATCTAGGATGGTGCATAAGAAGGAGGCTCATTTATTTGATGGATCTTATTATGCATTTTGAAAGACTAGGATGGAAGGTTTTCTAATTTCTCTAGGGTTTGGAGTTTGGAAGTCTATTAAAACTAAATATACAATGCCTGCAAATGGTCTGTGTACTGATGATGAGATCAAGGCATATAAGAACAATGGAAAAGAAAGGTATACTCTCTTGAGTGGTCTTTCTAATTTAGAATTTGTGAAATTCATGAGTCTTAAAACTACTAGTGAGATTTGCAAAAAAGATGGAAAGTATATATGAAGGAGACGATAAGGTCAAGCAAGCAAAGATGCAAATTTTGAAGACTAAGTTCAAAACCCTAAGAAAAATAGAAGATCAAGATATTACAAGCTACATGCATAGAGTGGACAAAGTTTTCAATTCCATTAGAGGCCTTGGAGGAAAATTTGAAGAAGATGAGGTGGTAAAGAAGGTATTAAGAACCATTCCTAAATATTATAGTCATAAGATTTCTACTATTAAAGAAGCTCATAATTTATATCATTATTCTAGAGATTAGTTGTTTGGTGCTTTAACTACTTTTGAATTGAGAGAGTTTGGTCCAAGTGGTTAAAGAAAAGAGACTACTTTTAAAGTTGGTAAAGCAGAGAAGAATGAGGAATCTGATCTAGATGATTTTGATGAGATAGAAGAAAACTTTATGAGGAGATTGAAAAAGGGAACTTGAAAATACAAAGGTAAGTTACCTTTCAAATGTTTCAATTGTGGAGAGATAGGTCATAATGCTTCAAGATGTCCAATCAAAGCTTCAAATGACAAATTTAAGGAGAATAAGGGTAAATCAATTAAGAGAAGTTATTATGCTAAAGAAGATGCCAATATATCTGATGATGAATCTAATTACTTAGATGATGAGGATAATGAATTCTTTTTTGTGGCTCTAAATTTTGAAATAATTTTGCTAACTCTCAAAGATGTATGAAGGAAATCGCTCTAGAATTTTGTCATAATGGAACTATGGTGACTACTTTCCATGCTAGAGAGATGACAAAAGATACTAGATTGTTGATAGAAGATGTTCAAATCACATGACAAGTGTAAGAGTAAGTTTTATAAACTTGAGAATTTTGGAGATGATACATATGTTAAGATATGTGGAAAAGATTCAATCAGTTTTGATGGCAAGCACAATACACATTATGTTCTTTGTGTTAAGGGTCTTTGGCATAATCTTCTAAGTGTAGGATAAATGTGTAGCAAAGAATATAATATTATCTTTTAGGATGGTGGTTGTGAGATCAAAAAAGGCTTTATAACTATGGTTGTTGCAGGAAGAAGGATAGATGGAAATGCCTATATGAGCTTAAGGGTGCTAATGGTATGTGCTTTATGACTCAAATCAATGAAAGTTGGCTATGAAATAGAAGAATGTGTCACATCAGTTTTGATCACTCAGTTAGAATTAGCTCTACTCAAGCTATGAAAGATCTATTAAAGATTATAAAGCCTACAAATGCAATTTGTAAGGAATTTCAAGTTGGGAAGCAAACAAGAAAAAGGTTCAATTTCCAAGAATATTTCACCGCAGGACCTTTAGAGTTGGTGCATACAAACCTTTGTGGACCTAAAAAAATAATAATTTTCAAGGTGACAAGTATTTGATGTTGTTGATTTATGAATACTCTAGAATGACTTGGATAACTTTTCTCAAAGAAAATTATAAGCTCTAGACAAGTTTAAGGAATTTAAAGATATGGTTGAGAATGAAATGGATATGAAAAACAAATTTTTAATATCTAATAGAGGTGGAGAGCTTAGCTCCAATGAGTTTAATATTTTTTGTGAAGATCATGGAATAAAGAGACATTTGTTAGTCCCTAGGACTCCTCAACATAATGGAGTGGTGGAAAGGAAGAATAGAACTATTCAAGAATTAGCAAGGACAATGTTGAAGGAAGAAAATCTACTAGATGTCTACTAGAGAGAAGCAATTCATACTACATTCTATATACTTAACACAGTGCAATCAAGGACAAATAGTTCAAAGACTCCCCTATGAGTTGTGATATGGAAGAAATATGTCAGTATTTTAGAGTGTTTGGAAGCAAGTGGTATATTAGAAGAGATGAAAAAACTCAAGAAAGTTTGATGATAGATTTGATGAAGGAATCTTCCTTGGATACTCTACAAAGAGAAAGGCTTACTAGTGCTACAACAAAAGGCTAAAAAGGATTGTTGAAAGTACATGTGTCAAAGTAGATGAAGACTTACATGAAAGCTTGGTGTTGATAGATGGATATGAATTATATTATTCCTCTTATAGAGAAGAAGAGAAAGATGATGGTATGAAAAAAGAATTGAAAGTTGAAGAGGAAGAAGCTTCAAAAAGGATCCCTAATACCCCCAAGTATGTGCAAAAGAATCATTCTAAAGATTATTAGATCATTGGTGAAAAAAGTAGTGGTGTATTGACAAGAAGAAATGCTGCTATGACAGAAGAACAAGTAAATTTATGTTTTCTTTCCAAAGTTGAACTTAAAATAGTGATTGAGGCATGAAAAGATGAATTATGGATCAAGGCTATGGAGGAGGAATTGATGTAGATTGAGAAGAATCAAACTTGGGAACTTTTCCAAGACTAGTGAACAAGAATGTGATTGGAACCAAGTGGGTGTTCTAGAACAAGCTAAATGTGAATGGAGAAGTTGTTAGGAACAAGGAAAGGCCTATGTGTAAAGGCTACTCACAAGTAGAAGGAATAGAATTGGAAGAGACATTTGCTCTGGTGGCAAGGATGGAAGCTACTAGGATGTTTTTTGATTTTGCAGGACATAAGGAATTCAAAGTTTATTAGATGGATGTGAAGTCTGAATTCTTGAATGGTGAGTTGGAATAAGAAGTATACATTGAAGAACCAAAAGGTTTTTCAATGTTTAGATGATCCTAATATGGTTTGCAGATTGAAGAAGGAATTATTTGGACTCAAGCAAGCTCCCATAGCTTGGTATGCAAGATGGGATATGTACTTGTAGTAGGGATTCAATAAAGGTATCATAGATAGCAATCTTTACTTTAAAGTTGAGAAAGATAAAATATTTATTGTGGTTGTATATGTTGATGATATAATCTTTGGATGAAATGAAAGTATGTGAAAGAGATTTGTAGAAGAGATGTATAAAGAGTTTGAGATGTCTATGTTAAATGGGGAGACAAATTTCTTCCTTGGACTTCAAATCAATCAGAAAGAGAAATGTATATTCATTTCATAATCAAAGTATGTCAAGGAAGTGTTGAATAAGTTTGGAATGGAAGACTCTAAATTAGTATGTACTATGGTTACTAGTTGAAAGCTGACTAGGAATGAAGAATCTCCTAAGGCTAATCAAAGAAAATATAGATCAGTGATTGGAGGACTTCTATATTTAATTACTAGATCGAATATCATGCATGCAATTTGTCTTGTGGCTAGATTTCATGAAGATCCCAGAGAGTCACATGTGGCAACAGTAAAATGAATATCTAAATATTTCAAAGGCACTTCGAAACATGGTTTATGGTATCCAAAGGATACTAATTTCTCTCTAAGTGCTTACATAGTTTGAGATTGGGTAGGCTGTGTGGATGATAGGATAAGTACAAGTGGTGATTCTTCTTTATTAGAATAAAGTTGGTGTTTTGGATAAGCAAGAAGTGTGATTCATTGTCATTCAAGAAGCATGATTAAGTGTCATTATCTACTGTAGAGGAAGAATACATTACTACAACATCATGTTGCACATAGATGTTGTGGATAAAGAAAACCTTGAAGGATATTAGAGTGTTATATGATGAACCAATTTTTGTCTTATGTGACAATACAAGTGCTATCAATATTTTAAAGAATCTAGTAATGCATTCAAGGACAACGTATATCTCAATCTAATATTACTTTCCAAGAGAGAAGGTCATAGAGAATGAGGTGAAGTTGAAGTATGTTCTTACAAGGGATCAAGTTGTAGACATATTCACTAAGGATATTCCTACAAATACTTTTTAGTATATCTAAGAGAAGTTATGGGTTATTGCCCCTCCTTTATGGTGGAACCCCTAAAAATTCTTTATGTTCCACTAATAAAATTTTGAAACTTTGGTTATTCTCATGGCCTAGGGCTTAGGGTTCTTGAGTTGCTAAAACCATTTCTAAGAAAAATCCTAAGTCTAAATATTTTGCAAGTGTATTTTAATATTGACCTTTTATCATTGGTTCTCGGGCATCTAAGTCATGTCTTGTTCCTTTACATCCATCTTATTACCAATCCCAAGGCCCTATCAATCCCGATCGTTACCTGTTGCTTTGTCAAAAAATATTATCTTATGTTTGGCAGGTTTGTAATATTTTAATATTATCTTGGGTCCTAAGTCAAGGTTTAATGATTTCATCATTCACCTAAGGTTTCAATCTTAATCTTTATACCCTCATCCATTGTGTGCCTAGTCAAGCCACCTCTTAAGTTAATAACTATGTGCATGTGCATAATTAATAATCTTAGGTAGGTCGTTGGATATGAAGGATCAAATATTGACCATTCCCCTCTCCCCAACCTAACTCTAATATGCATTAAAATATTCTCATGGGCTAGCGGGTGAGTACCAAGTGTCTTCTTGTAGTGGTAGGCCCAATCTCTCAAGTCAATAAGCGATAGTTTGAAGTGAATCAATGATAGATATTGGATGATGCGGGTCAATCTTGACCACTCCACACCATCCCGTGAGGGGCCCACCTCTGCCTCTCATCTCTCTATGAGGAAGCAAGAGAGTGCCACATAGAGTAATCTAAAAGGAAAAAGGAACATTATAAATGGGTGAAATATTAATAAATGTTTTTCCGTAGGGGTGTGAAGGATAAAATCTATGCTACTAAAGGGATTCTTTTGCACATGTTCTAAAAGCAAGTGAGATATTTTAATCTTGGCTATTGGTTGTGTTTGAGAGTTGTGAGCATGTGTTAGTGGTCTTGTGGTAAATCACACACATGTCAAAGGCTTGAGATTTAATTAGATCCCTTCCATGCCTCCCCACTGTTGAAAGTTGTACGTAGGTGAAGGCCAATGGGGAAATGGGGAGATTGACACGTAGGGTTTTCTTTGGCACTTAATAGATGGTGGAGCCTGTAGACAGGTTGGAAAACTTTTCCACATGATTTTTCTAATTGGGTAAAAGAAAAAGGTTGCTCACCATCAAAGTTTTCAAACTTAGTTAACTCAATTTGGATTGCTTATCAATCCATCTCACTACATGATCAATGGTTAGGTTTCAAACTTGTGTGGTTGGTTGTCAGCTCGTTCGCACGAGATTTATTTTGAACATTAATGGTGGAGACGCTCCAATCATTTGACATAAAGACAGTTGTCAGCTATCTTCTTTCACAATTTCAATCATTAAGAGCTGAAGAATTGGTCCAAAGCTAGAGAAGAAGGCATGAGGAGCTTAGGTGAATAGTTGTACAGGTATTAAAGAAATTTTTCCCAAGTAAGCAGTTATCCACACTTTTTCGTATAAATTTTGCATACGTTAGCTGGTTTGGGGAATTTTTGAAAGTTTTGTAAGCTTTGGATGCTTAGGGTTTGCAAGGGTTTTGTTATTTGAAAATTTTATTAGCTTGGTAAGAATTGTGTATGGTCTGGGAGGGTTTTAGTTCTATAAATTTGTTTCTGAGAGCATAAACTAGTGAGACTCTTCTATGAGTGGAAATTCGTAAACCCTAGGTAAGTTATATACTAAGAAAATGAGTGAACCTATCATGTCATCCCCCCAACCAGAGAGGAAACCCAAATAGAAAATGGTTGACAGATTTGAAACCCAAGCTAACACACCTAAAATAAAGTTAGATGTACCTAATAAATCTATGAAGCCAAGAGTAGAGAAGAGAAATATTTCCATGGAGGGTGAAGCCAAGGGTATTACTAAAGATGGCTATGGGACAAACGTGCTAGCTAGGCACAAAAGGAATGGTAACGATGATAAGGTTGGTCAGTCTAAGAAGGAAAAGAAGAAGGATAAGGACCATAAGGCTCATGATTCTTATATGGGGGAACCTAATGTTTCCATGGAAGATGATGAAAATTATATGAGTGATAAGGTAGAAACTAATCTAGAATATGCCCAATATCTTATTACAATTGTAGGTATAGAATAATTTCATGATGGAAAGATAAATTCTCTAGTTTCAACAAAATCACGAAGATGATATGCACACTCTGATTTTGAAGATGATGTTCAACCATTGCAGAAACAGAGTCCCAGTTTGGATTCTTTTTCTTAGGTGTTGACATGGATGAGAGGTTTTGATAGTACTACAACGATGAAAGATTCCTTTTGTAAGGTGGGTAATTCTTCTTCAATGAATGGACAAGAGTTTTTGTCTTATATGTTTTCCCCCTCATTAGAAGATGCAAACATAACCGCTTGGAGAATTTTGAAACTCAAATGCAAATTTGTGTCAAATGTAAAATGTGACTGAAATTATAATTTGGCCCGAAGCTTGTTGCTCCCATGTTTCTATAAATGGGAATTAAGGCCAATTACACAAGTCTTTTGATGGTTAAGCATTCGAGTTCATGTGAGAGAAATTTTGTAAATTCAAGTAGAGAGAAATAGAATAGTCCTATGTCTTAGGTGTGAATTCTAGAATGTAATATAATATTTTTATAGTAGAAATGGCATATGCATGAAAATTGCAAATTCTGGAACATTTTCTCTCCCATGTATTTTGTTACACAAATTATGAATAGAATGATCAATGATGTTTTATTTGTCTTCAATCTCTTTGGTTGAATGTATGGTTTTGTTTCTACTTTAGTTCAAAGAACTAATTAAAATGCTTTGATGAAATCATAGATCTATGTAATAGAGTATTAGGATTACTAAGTATTTTTTGTTCTAGAAATCTAGAGTTGTTTATTGCAAATAAATATAACAATAGTCTTTAAATGCTAGGTTTAATTGTTGATGTATTACATTTTTTTGTAAATATGAGTATGTCACCCATGGATAAAGCACTATTGTGTTAATTTGATCATCTTTGAAGTAAGTTGAGTCGGTCTTACCTGTCAAAGAACAAATTCATATTGAAAATCACTTACACACTATAAATTGTTGAAAATTTGTATGGAAATCACTCATTCCTTTCTTTAGATAATAATTTTCTAAAGGATCATCCAAATTCTTGAAGAATTATGTCTATTTGTAGTTGATAGGAATGTATCCATTAATTACAATGATATTGGTAATTTGGCAAAAGAGTATCAATTAAATCATTGCCAGGATCACCCTCTTGGGTCCTATAGAGCCCGAAGAGTAGAAATAAAGGCCCAACAATCATTTTCTTTTCTGTTGGCCAATCCTCACCTTTACTGATTATTAAATTGTGGTAGATTCATAAGTAATGACTGAGATTAAGTTTAGTTCTTAAAAAATAACCAACAAATTGATGACTCTACTGGGGAGATTGCTAGTCCAAAGTCTCTAGGTTAGATATGGTACAATCAGAGTCAAGTATTTTATTGTTCTTCACTATCTAAAGGAAAATTTGGTTAAATTCTAATCAAAAAGTCAAACCCATTTTTATGCATAAAATTTTGATCCCATTTTCCCTTTCATATCGGGTTATGTTCAAGGTCTTCTCTGAAATTGTGAGTGCATCTCCAAAGTATAACTAGATTCTATTTCCCAATATTGTGGGTGGAAAATTTGACGTCTCTTGTGCTAGAGCAACATTCAAATTTCCAGAAGAGAATTCTTAAAATATACATGGAACCAAAAGCATAATGAAGAAGAATATGAAGAAAAAGTTGGAATCTGAGCTACCTAAAAACAAGAAGGTCTCCTGGATAAAGAAGAATGATGAAGCAAGTAAGTCCACTAAACATCCTGCTAGTACACCTTCTAATTTAGATGTAAATGTTGATAATATAAATGTAAATGAAAGGGAATTTGGATCTATTATGCCTAATCCCAATGAGTAAGGTTTACCCACTGATGAAATTCTTGAGGGCCATCATGGCATGGGATGTCACAAGAAGAAGAATGTTGGAAATTATTGGAAAAAGATAATAAAATTCAGGGAAGATGGGCCACCCCTAGAGATAATTTTTTTTTTAATGATGGTAATTTTAAACCAAGGGGTAATTCCCATAGTATTTCTTCAAACCATTCTCTTGAGATAGAAGAAACCAATCTTGTCTATTATAATCTTGAACCTAGTGAGTCAGAACTTTTCTTAGAAGATGAAGATGATATAGATAAGGACATGCAAGACTTAGAGGAAGAAGAATATAGACTCAAGGAGTTGGAAGAGGTGAAATCCAAGGAATTTACAAAGAGTAAGGAAAAGGAGTTACAAGAGAAAAAATTGAAAGAGAAGGAAGAGAGAATCAAGGAAAGCGCCTTGGAGAGAGATGCAATAAGCAAAATAATTGAGAAGATGAAGGAAGAATTTTAAAAGGAACAAAAAAATATTGAGATTCCTCCTAAAACTACTGCTAAGACAACCCCTAATCCTCCTAAAGTCACTGACCCTTCTGCTGCTATCAACAAGCCTGTGGATAATGGGAAGAAACGCATGGATCAACATAAGAAAACCATTCCTAGTACGAATATCAATATGAATGCAAATACTTAATCCACTAATACATCCACCAAGAATGTTCAGAGAAATTCCAATCCATCAAATGCACCCCATAACCCTGATATATTGAGGTTGCAACTAAAGAATGACAAGTTGTAGCAAGAATTGAAGAAAGCTGAAATTGAGGCTACAAATGCAGAGATGGCAAGAAAGATCTCTTTCCTTAAGATCTCTATACCTAATCTAGTAGCTTCAAGATCTAGATACACTAATCCCAAGCCACATAAGACCAATTCAAATGAACATACTCCTAATGGAGGTGGTGATGGAGATCAGGGTGGTGGAGGTGGAGGAAATCATAAAAATAAGAATACATGTTTTGATGATGGAGAAGGAAGTGGTGGGTGTGGAAAGAAGAATGTAAGTGGTGGTAATGGTGGAGATGTAAATGGAAAGAGTAGTGATCAATCTAGTGATAAAAAAGATAATGATCCTAGGAATAATCAAAGGGATCGGTTCACCAAGAGACCATTGCAGGTTGATAGATACCAACAATTGTCTTTTACTCAAATTCCTAGATATCTTAACCAACTCAATGATGACATCAGATATACCTTAGTTAAATTCTCTAGTAAGAATTCCACAAGTGGTGAAGATCACTTAAAATCATTTGCTAATTTCATGGATGAATTTGAGGTAGAAGTAGAGGATGTGATGATAAAAATTTTCATGCAACCACTCATAGAGGATTCCAAAGAATTGTATAGAGGTTTTCTAGCTTAGAGGATTGGTTCTTGGGAGGAGTTCAAGAGATTATTTAGAGACAAGTATGGTGACAAGACTGATTCAAGGTTCCTCTTGAATCAATTTAATAATATCTCTAAATGCTCTAATGAGGTAGTTGTTGACTTCAAAGTGAGATTCCAGAAGGATATGAATAGATTACCTCCTCATTTGAGGTTGAATAATAGTGTTTTCTTGGTAAATTACTGCAATGCATCTGATGCTAAAATGAGTTACCACCTACTGGATAAAACTCCTCAAACATTAAGGGAAGCATTCAATATGGCGATCCACATTAACAATATCAGTAGAAAAATTGGTAAAGGTGGGAGAAGAGATTATGTGAAAAACCTTAAGAATCAAAAATGAGGGGATAAAAAATACTGGTGCTAAGGGAGCTTCACTTGAGGATAAGATTGATAATGTTGCTAGTACCATGAAGGACCTAAGTTACAAACTTGAAAGACAAGAGAAGGTATTTTCTAACGAAAAGAAAATTTTCCAAAGGAACGAGAGACCTCCTTGGCTACAAGATCAACCATACAATACTAATTGGCATAATGGAAAGCTAGTTACCAACAATCAGAAGGATGCACAAAATAAGGTCCCTCATGATCCTTTGCAAAAAAAATCAATTAATTTTTTTGAGGAAACACCTTGGTGTGTCATTTTCTAGTTACCACATGCCTCTCAAACATGTTAATGGCAAGGTAGTATGAATAAGAACAATATCAATTAGGTGATTATGAACCAATTGATGAAAATTATGTTGAAATAAATACACTTATGCATAGATTTGATCTTGCTAATGAGGATTGTTCCTCAGAAGATGAGTCACATGAACTTGATGTTGACTTTCCAAAGACAAAAGTTAGACTCATATCATCAAAAAAAATTCCCTAATGAAGACGAAGACATTGAGGACAATATTTGTGCTATGGAAATTGAGGAAGAGGATGTTTATTTAGGAAAAAATTCTAATGAGGAGTATAAGAAGATGACTGTAGCCTTGGTGGAACAAGCTAGGAAAACTCACAACCTGAGCAGTAAGGTTGTTAATTGTGATCAAGGAAATTCAGGTATAATGTTCATGAAGGAACAAAGTGAAAAGAAACATGGGGATAAATCAAAAGAATTGGTCAAGTTTAAGAAAGAAGAGGCCAAAGCTAAAGAAAGTAAGGGACAAAGAATTTGGGCCAAAAAGGATACAGTGGCCAAGAAATTTGGTGACGTTACTTCTCCTAATGTGAAAGAAAAATTTTAAACATTAAGTGTTGATCATGAGAAGAAACGTGAGAAGAAAAATGTTGAGCAACAAAAGATTCAAGTGGAGAAAAAAAGTATAATTCCTTATCAACTACCAAAGTACAATCTAGTTGATATGCTTCAGCTTCTTTCTCAAGTCGAGGTGACCATCCCTTTAATGGAAATGATGAGAATTAATGAACATAAGAAAAAGGAAGTGGCCCTCATCAATGGTGCCACTAAGGCCTGTGAAGAAAAGAAGGTGATTGTTCAGCCTGAAGTGAGTGGAAATCAAGTCAGTGATGAGGTAATGGATGGAGACATTGGGGTATGTGCAGGATCATGATGGGCAAAAAAGTGGTGATATGATGGGTATGTGTAGGGTATGTGGCTGACGACTTTTTTTTTACACAAAATTGATGAAACGAAAAGGGTTTTAAAGGAGATTCTTAGCTTTCCACCAATATAAATTATGCTTTTACTTTGAATTTAATAAATTATTATTATTTATTTTCTATTTGAATTATGACTAAATTTCGATTGATAGGTTGATTGAAAAACATCTATAGTTTTCAAATAGTATCACATTTTTGAATCAAATATGTGTCACATTCTATGCTTTGCACACTATAGGATTAGAAAATAAAAAATGAATTTCATGAAGTTTTGACCAAGTTAAGGTGGTCAAACATATGAGTTTTATATTTTTTTTAAAACTTGTAATAAAAATCATAATTAATTATTTACTTGGAAAAAATTTACCAAAAAATATGCATCACATTGGGACATGAGTCCTCTACTTATATCTAAAAATCTTATAAAAAATTATTATCATTTTATTGTGATTAGGGTGGTTAGATAGACACCTACTTATTTTTTCCCTAAAATTTAAGTACTACATTAAAATTTCAAATTTTCACCAAATAGATTTAAAAAATAAAAATAAACCTAGTATTTTAGAAACTACATTCTATTTGCTATAGATTCTATTCTTACATAGTTTTGAAATAATATAGAAAACTTATTCAAATTTTTACGTCAAGTTACCTAACTCTGATTTTTCTAAATTTTTTGCCACTTAAGGACCTATTTTTTCTATGATGATCTTGCACATATCCACTGATGAGATCCCTCAAATTTATTTGGGTAGTACCATCACAGCATGTCCAGATAACACTTCAAACCCTTCTATGTAACTCTATTTTTTGATGCTAAGCTATTGAAAAACTATATGATTGATTCAAGGGATTCATCAAATATCATGCCAGTGGAAATGATGAAAGAGATGGGTCTCAAAGTAAATTATGGATATGGAAAGTTCTATGCCATGGACTCAAGAGATATCCTAGTTATTGGATTCATCAAAGATGTTCCATACAAATTAGTTTCTTTCCCAGACGAAGAGTTTTTCATGAGCATAGTAGTGGTGGACATTCGACCCAATTATGGCATGTTGTCAAGGAAGTGGAGTGTCCCTATGGGACGTAGCATGAAATGTGACATTTCCTTTGCAAATTTTCTAATTGAATGGAAGGACATCAAAATTTTAAGGGAACCAAGAGCTCCACACATTATTTAGTTTGCAGGAGAAGCAGATATAATTCATTTTGTAGACACTGATATGGATTATTTCATAATACAAGAGTTACATGAAGAGGAAGAAGAAGAACCTGCACCTATGGAGAAGGAAGTGTTGTAGCAAGCAAAAAAAGATGACTTATGAAATATGAGGTTTGATGGAGCTTGCTCAAACGAAAAATTTGGTGCAGGGATAATACTCATTTCACCCAGTGGTAAGACTTTCAAGTTTTCATTTCAGTTGCAATTTTCTTGCACAAATAATGTATCTGAGTATGAAGCCTTATTGATAGGGTTGAGGTTAGTTGAGAAACATGGTATTAAGAAGTTGAGAGTCATTGGAGACTCAAAACTAGTGGTTTCTCAAGTAAGAGGAAAATATGCATCAAAGAACACTAGATTAAGGCAGTATAGAAATGTTGTTTGGGATTCTATTGAATAGTTTGATGCATTTGGCATCGACTAGTTTGGCAGGGGTAACAATAGGGTAGTAGATTTGCTTGATAACATTTCCCTCTTACCAAATGATATAACTTTTGCTGGCATTTCAAAAGTTGAAGTGCAAATTAGACCCTTACTTCCTGACAGTATCAAGAATTGGCAAGTTTTTGATGATGGTGATGCTATCTTGAAGTTTTTGCAATGCATTGATGAATATGAGGGTCAAGAGATTAATTTTTCTACCTTTATGGAGGAAGTGGATGGTAAAGAGACTATATTTGGGAATGAGATTATCCAGTTGAAAACCAATATATTCCCAAAAGATTAGTAGCATTAGAGAGGGTTTTTGATGGCCCTAATAGAAGTAATGCTAAGAAAAAATCCACCCACAAAGAGGATTTGGAGGAAGTTAATCTTGGAACAAAAAATGCTCCCAAGAAGGTTTACATTGGGAAGAAGATGAAACCTCAGGTTAGAGAAATGTTGATTTCCTTATTGAGAAAATATCAAAATGTATTTGCATGGTCATATGATGACCTGAAGGCATACATAGAAGAGCTTTTCCAACATGAGATATCTTTGAAACTAGATGCTAAACCCTTAAAGAAAAAGTAGAGGCAAGTAAATCCCACTTTGTAGCCTAAAATGTAGGAATATCTTATGAAGTTAAGAGATGTTGGGATTATTAAGTCTATCAGGCATTCTACTTGGGTTTCTAATTTGGTTCCAATCAAAAAGAAAAATGGTGACATTAGACTTTTTGTAGACTTTAGAAATTTGAATGTGTCATCATTAAAGGATAACTATCCTTTTCCAAACATGGAAGCCATGTTACAAAATGTGACTGGCTATGATTTTTTATCTATGATGGATGGGTTCTTAGGCTACAATCAAGTAGTTGTCAAAGAATTTGAGCAATATAAAAAAAAATTCACAACTCCATGTGGAACTTATGTCTATGTAAGAATTCCTTTTGGATTGAAAAATGTAGGGGCCAATTTTTAGAGAGCCATGGATGTGGCATTTTTTGGCTTCATAGACATATTTCTAGTAGTGTATCAAGATTACTTGACTGCATATAGTAAAAAAGAGGAAGATCATTGTATGCATCTGGAGAAAGTGTTCAAGAAAGCACTTGAGTATGGGATTTCATTAAATCCTAAAATATGTTTGTTTGAATTAAATGAAGGTAAGATATTGAGCCATATTGTGTGTAAGGATGGGGTAAGAATTGATCTTGAGAGAGTAGCTACCATAGATAATATTCCACAACCAAAAAATGCAAAAGGTAGCTAGTCATTTTTTGGTCAAGTCAATTTCTTAAGAAGGTTTGTCACTAAATTTTTTGAGATTACAAGACCTATCTCCAAGATATTAAATAATGGAGAAAAGGTGGTTTGGATTGAAAATCCTAGTCAAGCATTCAAGAGCATAAACCAAGCTATCAAAGAGGCTCCAGTGCTAAAATCTCTAGATTTTTCTAGACCAATGCATATTTTCTCCTTTGCTTCTTTCCATACTATTGTTGTTGTGTTATTGAAAAAAAATATGAGGGCTTTGAACAACCTATTGCATTCTTTAGAAAGTCTTTACAAGTCACAAAACTCAAGTATGACATGATTGAGAAGCAAGCATATGCTTTAGTCAAGGCTAAATAATTTCAAAACCAACTTAATGGGAGCTACAGTCATAGCCGTGCTAAGTGTTGGTGTGAAGGACATATTCACTCAATAGGAAACTACAGGCAATAGGTACAGATGGATCAATAGGATCTAAGAGTTTAATATTGTTGTTTAGATTACCAAGTTAGTGAGAGGACAAGGTCTAGCTAAGTTAATGGCTAGAACTAACTTGGAGGTGAATCAAGTAAATCAAGTTGAGAGTATTGATGTTGCACCTATCTATGATATGTAGACTTGTGGTTGGTACAAGAGGATTTTTTTAGTACTTGAAAACTTTGTAATGCTCTGAGGGTATGGCTAATAATGAAAAAAGGAATTTGAAATTGCATGCCATTAAGTATGTTATTATTGACAATAAATTATGGTGGAGAAGCCCAGATGGTGTGTTTCTCAAATGTGTGGATGGAAAGTAAGCATTAGAGATTTTGCAAGAAATGCATAGTAGAGTGTGTGGTGGCCACTATATGGCTAAAGCTATTGCTCATAAGAATTTGAGGTCAGGATTATGATGGACCACAATTTTTAAAGATTCTCACAAGTTTTTTAAGACTTGTGATGCTTTCCAAAGGTTTGCAGGAAAGTTGAAGTTCTTAGGAAGTCTACTACTTAGGCTTATTTTGTTTAGGCCCCTTTCCAACAATGGGTTATAGACTTCATTGGTGAGATATCATAAAAGTCTAGTTGGGGGAATTGATGGATCCTTGATGCAACTAACTATTTCGCAAAGTGGGTGGAAGCAATCCCCACAAAGAAGGAAAAAAATAAAGTTGTGATAGACTTCCCGATGAACAATATTTTGATCAAATTTGGAGTTCTAGAGAAGATCATTTCCAATAATGCTATGTGCTTCAAGTCAAAAGAGTTCAAGGATTTTTGTGATAACATGGAATACAATTTTTTTACTATTCCCCTTACCATCCTCAAAGGGAATGGTCAGGATGAATCTAGCCACAAGAGCCTAATGAAGATCATTAAAAGAGTGAATGAGAAGAATAAGAAGGCTTGGGACTCAAAGTTAAACCTAGCATTATGGGATGACAAAGTTATAGTAAAGAAGGTTACAGGGAATTCACCATATTATCTAGTTTATGGTTTGGATGCTAAACTTCCTCAAAATAATTTACTAAAGATGTACAAGTTTGTGTAGGATTATGCTAAGAACATTTGTGATGATATGCAACAAAGGATTGATAATCTTATATAGTTAGATGAGACTAGAAGAGAAGCTCATGACAAGATTGCAAAAATGCAATTGTAGGTCAAGCATTTGTTTCATAAGAAAGCTTCTCCCAAAAAAAATGAAGTGGACAGTATGGTACTAACATGGAATGCAATGGCTTAGGATAAGGGAAAGCATGAAAAATTTGAAGAATTGTGGTTAGGCCCTTAGCTGATATCCAACATGCATGGGGAAGACTTATACTTTATCCAAAGTTTAACAGGTGAAACTCTTGAATTTCCAGTACATGGATAGTTCTTGAAGCCATATTTCTCTTGAAATATGTTTTTTTCCATGTACATTGTACAATATTGTAAAATTTTTATATAAGCTAGTTTTCTTAGGTCTGGTCTTCTTCCCTTGTCTGAGCAAGTCCTTGGTTTTTGGTACTTGTGCTTGGTTTGTGAAACATGAGTTTCTGTGATCTTGCTCTGTTCTAGAAGAATAAATGTCCCTAATTAGAGCCATTGGTAGAACCCCTAAAAATGCTTTATGTTCCAATAATAAAATTTTGCAAATCTAGTTAAATTCTCATTACCTAGGCCTTAGGGTTTTGTATATTATCATACCATAGGGTTCTTGAGTTGCTAAAATCATTTCTAAGAAAAATCCTAAGACTAAATCCTTTGCAAGCATTTTATTTTAATGTCGACCTTTTACCATTGGTTCTCGGTCATCTAAGTCATTTCTTGTGCCTTTAAATCTGTCTTGTTATTGGTCCCAAGGTCCTATCAATCTTAGTCATTACTTGCCACTTTTTCAAAAAATATTGTCTTATGTTTGGTGGGTTCTTAATCTTTTAATATTATCTTGGGTCCTAAGTTAGGCTTTAATAATTTCATCATTTGCCTAAGGTTTCAACCTTAATCTTTATGCCCCCGTGTGCCTAGTCAAGACACCTTTTAAGTTACTAACTATGTGCACATGCATAATTAATAATCTTATGTAGGCCATTAGATATGAAGGATAAAATATTGACCATTCCCCTCTTCCCCGCCCTACTCTAATATGCACTAAAATATTCTCACACGCTAGCGGGTGAGTGCCAAGTTTCTTCTTCCAGTGGTGGGCCCGACATCTATCATAGTTAGTAAGTGACAGTTTGAAGTGAATGAACAATAGATATTGGATGACATGGGTCAATATTGACCACTCCCCACTCGATGCAAGAGCATCCTTGGTTCTTTGCCATCCTGCATCAACCAAAAAATTATTTTCATTTTAGTTTTGTTCTTGTTCAGTTCAAGTTGGAAAATTCAACATATTTTCTCACCAGACCCTATGGATCTATGTTTTCATCATGGAAATTTTCATTTTCCTTATCCCAATATATCAGATTGCTTGGATCTCTTTTTGGCAAGTTATCGCTCCTGAATTAAGTGACAATTTCTAGAAGAAAGCACCAAAGTAGTTTTGAGCCTAAGGACTAGTTTTGTCTCTTGTGGATCCTTCCCGTAACTTGTGGATCCTTACGGTGTGTTCTGAATTGTTTCATGGATTGTCCCTGACCTTGATTTAGGTCCACACTTCATCCTATGCACCTACCAAGGAGAAATTCAAATTTAAGGCTGGCCTATTTCATGCACACGTTACATTTCCCTCATCGAAGATTGTAATGATCTTTGGTGGATGCAAAAGCTTCTAGATCTTAGGATGTGATTTAAATCATTTTAGATAATCATTTGGTTAGTAAGTGATATATATTGGATTTGATATGTAATATTTTAACTCGTATTAAGGAGCATATTAGAATACTATATTTCAAGCATGTTGTATTAGGCCTGTGAGCCCAATCTATGAACTTGGATGTTGTCAGCTGATTGTAACTAAAATTTTTGATAATAAGAAAGTTTGAATTTGCATTTTTCTCTAGATTCCATGTGGCTTCTATTGTTTAACTCTTTCTGATCAGTCTAGACTATTCTCTTTGAGGACCCTCCTACTGTGACTACACCAAATTGCTATCAAAGTGAGGTTCGTTCTGTGAGAGATCGTCATAGTTTGCAGAGTCCTATTGAAATTTTGTTGTGAGGTCCACATAGACTGAGGATCTGACCTGTAGCTATAGAGGACTTGTGTAAATATGGCAGGAAGAAGAAATGGTAGAGGAAATAGAGCACACAAAAATACAGACCTAGCTATGATGGAGATGTTGAGAGGAATTGTTGCTAGATTAGAAGCAGTCGAAACGACTGAGATGAGAGATTGACCAGTTGATGATGTGAGTGATGAAGAGGTAGAAAAACAAGAAGAAGGGGAAAGATAAATCAACCTGGCTTGGATTAGGGAGAAGAGAGGTTCATTGGATAAGTTGTATTTAGATGAATTGCTTGATTGGATAATGAAGATGGAGAAGTATTTTGATTTTGAAGGTACCTATGAAGACAAGAAGGTGAAATTTGCTTGTGCAAAGTTGAAAGGACATGCATCCCTTTGGTGGGAACATTTGCAAATAGAGGCAAAGAAGAGGGAAGGAGAATATAAAATCATGGGATCTGATGGTGAATAAGTTAAAGATGAAGTTTATGCTTGTAGACTATCAAATCAATTTTTTCTAGAAGTTGCGGAATTTAAAGCAGGAGTTAAGAGTGACAAAGTATACTGAGGAGTTCTACAAGTTGATTATCAAATCTGGACATTTGGAGGATGAGGTCGAGCAAGTAGCTAGATATGTGAATGGCTTGAATACATCTATATAGGATGAGATTAGTTTGATCAAGTTGCAGAGTATGGAGGAGGCATATCAATGTTCCCTTTAAAAGAAGAAGAGAAGCTAAATAAAAGATATGAGCAAAGACAAAGAGGAAGACACAAAATATTTTAGAGAGGAAGAAATTTTACTAGAGAAGGAAGAGGATCTTTTGTAGATCATAATAAAGATAAGGAAGTCAGTAAGAATGATAATTCATACTGTAGAGATGATGGAAATTTTTACCGGAGGGGAGGATATGGTGGTTACTAGAATGAGGGTTATAGAAAAGATGATAGATGATAGGAGAAAATATTATTCAAGGGAACTTGTTTTAAGTGTGGTGGAGAAGGACATAGAGCATTTGAATGTAATCAGGTAGAGACAAGTAGAAAGACAGAGAACAATAGATGAAAAACCTTTGTCGAGGAGGCTCATGTCAGATCATCTAATAAACTGGAAGAGGGAGAAGTGTTGGTGAACATAAGAGTATTGTGTCAAAGTGAGATGGAGTAGGAACCGTTGCAGAGAAAGAATTTGTTCTGGACCATATGCAAGGTAGCTGGTAAATGTTGTAGAGTGATTGTTGACACTGGAAGCTCCAAGAACTTGGTTTTTGAAGAAATGTTGACCAAATTGAAGCTAGAAATATTAAAACACCCAAAGCCCTATCAGATAACATGGATTCAAGATGAGCATAAGATACTGTAAGTGAACAATGTTTAATGAAATTGAAGATAGGAAATTATCATAATGATGTTTCGTGTGATATCATGCCTATGGATGTGTGCCATGTTTTGTTGGGAAGGGCTTGGCAGTATGATAGACATGTTATTCATGATAGAAAGAAGAAAACATACCGTTGTTGGTAATGGGATGAAGTAGACTTTGTTGCCATTGGAGGATGTTCCTAAAGTTGAGGTTTGTATGAATGCTATAATTTGTTTGGTTGATGGAAGGAGATTTATGGATGGACTGAGACATGAGAACATGTGTTATGTCTTGGTTCCTAAGAAGGCTGAAGTCTTGAATCATGTAGAAGAACAACTAGAGGAGATAAAGGAGTTGTTGGAACAATATGAAGCTATCATTTTAGATAATGTACCTAATGGATTGCCACCTATGAGGAGTATTAGTCATTGCATGGATCTAATTCCTGTAGCTAGTTTTCCTAATAAAGGACATCGGATGGCAATGACAAAGAATGAAGAGTTGAATAGAAAAGTGCAAGATTTTTTGAGGAAGGGTTTGATCAAAGAAAGATTAAGTCCTTGTGCAGTACCTGTTGTCCTAGCACCTAAGAAGGATGGAGAATGGAGGATGTGTACAAAATCTAGAGCCATAAACAAAATCACAGTGAAGTATAGATTTCCTTTGCCTTGGATGGATGACATTATGGATTGTTTGAGTGGAGCTGAATACTTTACAAAGATAGATTTGAAGAGTGGATATCATCAGTTCAGAATCAGAGAAGTGGATGAGGGGAAGACAATATTCAAGATGAATGAAGGGTTGTGTGAGTGGTTGGTGATGCCTTTTGGACTAGCAAATGCATCAAGTACTTTCATGAGGCTGATGAATGAGGTATTAAAGAAATTCTTGGGTAAGTTTGTGATTGTCTATTTGGATGACATCTTTATTTTTCATTAAGACTAGAGAAGAACATTTGTTGCATATAAGACAAGTTTTGTAGAGGTTGAGAGAAGAGCAGTTGCTAATAAACATTAAGAAGTGTAGTTTCATGAAGGAAGAATTGGTATATCTAGGATTTGTGATATTTGTGGATGGATTGAAGGTGGATCATGAGAAGCTAAGAGAAATTGTTGAATGGCCTATACTAGAAAGCATTAGAGAGGTAAGATCATTTCATGGATTGGCTAGTTTCTAACAAAATTTCATTAGGAATTTTAGTTCTATTTTTAGCCCTATGATAGAAACAATGAGAGGGGATAAGAAGGATTTTAGGTGGAAATCTCAAGCAGACCAAAATTTTGAGTTATTGAAACAGATGGTGAATGAGCAGCCTGTGTTGGCTTTACAAGACTTTAATAAGGTATTTCAGTTAGACTGTGCTGCAAGTGGAAATGCAATTGGAGCAGTATTAAGTCAAGAAGGAAGACCAGTAGCTTATTTTAGTGAGAAATTGAATGATACTAGGAGAAGGTATTCAGTGTATGACTAGGAGCTTTATGAAATAGTTCAAGCCTTGAAGAAGTGGAGGAATTACTTGTTGCCTAAGGAGTTTTTGTTGTATACAGATCATTAGGCATTGCAAGATTTGAATAGTCAAGGTAAGTTGAATCAAAGACACATTAGATGGGTGTAATTCTTGCATAGTTATACTTTTTTTTTAAGCATAGGAGTGGAAATTCAAATAAAGTTGTTGATGCTTTGTGTAGGAGAAGGAATTTACTGGTAGAGACAAGAGTGGAGGTATTAAGCTTTGATGAATTGAAGAACTTGTATGAGGAAGACCCAGATTTTGTAGAACCTTAGAGAGATTGTAAAGAACCAATCTTTGAGGACAAGAGTTAGTGGTTGGATTATTTCATTTAGGAGGATATGTTGTTCAGAGGGAATCAAGTGTGTATACCTCAGAGTTCAATGAGGGATAGCTTGGTGAAATAAAAACTTAGTGGAGGATTGGTTGGACACTTTGGAATTGATAAGATAGTAGCATTGGTAAGTGAGAATTACTTTTGGCCATAGATTCATGAGGATGTTAGGAAATTTGTGCAGAGTTGTAGAGTTTTTCAAGCTGCAAAAGGAGTAGTCATAATGTTGGATTGTATAAGCCTTTGGTAGTTCTAGGGAGATCATCAAAGGATATCATCATGGATTTCATACTTGTCTTGCCAAAGACATAGAGAGGTAATGATTCTATATTTTTGATGGTGGAAAGATTTTCTAAAATGACACATTTAATACCTTGTAAGAAGACAACATATGCAATACATGTAGCAGACTTTTTTTTCAAGGAAGTGGTCAGATTGCATGGATTACCTAGGAGTATTGTTTCAGAAAGAGATAGAAAGTTTGTTGGTTACTTTTGGAGGACACTTTGGAAGAAGTTAAAGATAGATTTAAAGTTCAGTTCTAATTTTCACCCACAGACTGATGGATAGATAGAGGTAGTAAATAAGAGTTATGTGGTCAAAAATAATATGCGTAAATGAATTGAAATAAAATACTATTTAAGCACACCAATAAGACATTGTATCAAAACAGAGTGAAAGAAATAAGTAAATGCAAACTCAATATTCTACTTCGATTGTCGTCCTATCGTCCTCTATCTTTAGTGTTTTTGTCGATTCCAGCTTTTGTTCTCATATTGTAGGCTAGGCTCAACAAACTGTCTTCCTAAAGAACGAGATTCAAATGTGATGCATGATGCAAGATTAAGCTATGATATGAAATAAGACTAATATGTTTGAAATAACCATGATGCTATGATAAATGAATACTAAATGGATTAAATGCATGAACTCTAATTCATTGCATATTACCAATGCTTGGATTCACACAGGTATTTATAGAGTTTTTTGAATGATTTTGATTGGCTGTCTTGATTGAAAGTTGTGATAATTCCTGGCAGATCGAATGGCTGAAGATAAATGAAACTGAAGAGAAAATAGAAGAAACCTAAAAACAAGATTTTTCTATTTTTATGAAAGATGAAAAGATAAGAAGATAAGAAATCATCTTTCTTTAAAAGAATAAAGGAAAGATTTAAAAGCTGATAAATAATGAATTAAAAATCCAATTATTTATTTGTGGATGACATTCAACTTTTCTTAATTAAATAAAATATTTAATTAAGCTTTTAAAAGCAGAAGAAAGTTTGTGATAAGAAGAAAGCTTTAATCAGGATTTTTGAAAAAAGCAGAAGATCTCATAATTAAATAAAATATTTAATTATGATATGAAAAGATTTCACAATGAAATAAAATATCTAATTGTGTTTTAGAAAGAAAGCATAAGATATTTAATTAAATAAGGTTTATTTAATTAAATCACATTTATGAAATTAATTAAATGAAATATTTAATTAATTAGAAGAATTAAAATAGAAGAAAGAGAAATATTTAAACTTAATTAAATCGAAAGATTTAATTTAAATTCAAACAGTGATAATTAATTTAAATAAATAAAATGTATTTATTTAATTAATTAAGTGGACGTATAAAAAATAATTAAATAAAATAAATTTATTTAATTACAAAAGAAGAATAAGATGAATGAACAATATAATTAAATTAATTAAATTTAATCATATGTAGAGGACTTTTAGAAAACTAATTAAATAATAAATATTTAATTAATCGCCAGGCTTATAGACATGACCATTTTTATGCATATACAGGAGTTTAGGGAATTTACTGAGATTTTTGGCTGGGGATAAGACTAGAAGTTGGGATTTAGTCCTTGCACAAGTAGAGTTTTCTTACAATAATTCAGTAAACAAGAGTACCAAAAAGACACCTTTTGAGATTGTTACTAGAGTTCATCCTAGAGGTATATCAGAGTTGTGAGACATTAGTAAGGAAGATAAAAGGAGTACATAAGTAGAGGAATTTGTAGAACATATGAAGAAAGTGCATACTCAAGTAAAGCAACAATTGGAAGATATGAACCAAAAGTATAAGAAGCGAGCAGATGAAAAGAGGAGATATAAGGAGTTTGAATTTGGAGATGAAGTGATGGTGTATTTGAGGAAGGAAATATTTCTAGTTGGCACATACAATAAGATCAAGATGAGGAATTTTGGACCATGTAAGATTTTAAAGAAATTTGATTCAGGAAATGCATATGAAGTAGAGTTACTGGACGATGTGAGTATATCACCTATATTCAACATTACAGATCTACATCAGTACCATGAAGCTGAATTCAGTGAAGACAGTAAAGAAATTTTGGAGAAATAGTTTCCTTAACAACAATTAGATGAGATAGAAGATATTTTGGATATTAGAGATGGGAGGAAAAAAAGTGGAAGAAAGTACAAAGAATATCTTGTGAAGTGGAAAGGCAGACTAGTGGAGGATTCATCTTGGATTTCTCAGGCTGAGGTAGACCATATTGGTTTTCCTTTACCCTCAACAAAGTGAGGGAATCACTTTTCAAATAACACCGGATGCCTGGTGCAAGAGCATCCTTGGTTCTTTGGAATCCTGCATCAACCAAAAAAAAATTTTCATTTAATTTTTTTTCTTGTTTAGTTATTGTTTAGTTCAAGTTGGAAGATTCGACATATTTGCTCACCAGACCCTACAGATCTATGTTTTCATTGTGGACATGTTCATTTTCCTTATCCCAAGATTTTAGATTGATTCGATCTTTTTTCAACAAGTTATCACTCCCAGATTAAGTGACAGTTTCTATAACAAAGCACCAAAGTAGTTTCGAGCCTAATGATTAGTTTTGTCTCTTGTAGATCCATCCCATACCTTGTGGATCCTCATGGTGTGTTCTGAATTGTTCTATGAAGTGTCCCTGACCTTAATTTAGGTCCACACTTCATCCTGTGCACCTACAAAGGAGAAATTCAAATTTAAGGCCAACCTATTTCATGCACACATTACGTTTCCTTCATCAGATAATGTAATGATTTTTGGTCGATGTAGAAGATTCTAGATATTAGGATGTGATATAAACCATTGTAACATATCATTAGGTTAGTAAGAGATAGATATTTGATTTGATATGTAAGATTTCAGCTCGTATTAAGGAGCATATCAGAATACTATATTTCAAGCATGTTGTATCAGGCCTATGGGCCCAATCTATGAACTAGGATGTTGTCAGTGGATTGTAACTATTTTTTTTTTTAATAAGAAATTTTGAATCTTCATTTGCCTCCACATTCCATGTGGCTTATGTTGTGTAACTCTTGTTGCACAGTCTAGACTATTATCTTTGAGGATCCTCGTACCGTGATTGCACCACCACCATCCCATGAGGGGCCCACCTCTACCTCTTGTCTTTCAATGGGGCAGTAGGAGAGTGCCATGTGGAGTAATCTAAAAGGAAAAAGGAACATTATAAAACATTAATGAATATTTTGGCATGGGGGTATGAAGGATAAAATTTGTGCTACTAAAGGGATTCTTCTACATGTGTTCTAAACGAAAGTGAGATCTTTTAATCTTGGCCATTTGTTGTGTCTAAGAATTATGAGCATGGGTGGTGGTCTTGTGGTAAATCATGCACAGGTTGAAGGCTTGAGATTTTATCAGATCCCTTTCTCATCTACCTACTGCTAAAAGTTACATGCAAATTAAGGAAAATAGGGAAGTAGGGAGCTTGACATGTAGGGTTTTCTTTACCACTTAATAGAGGGTGGAGCCCACATACAAGTTGGAAATATTTTCCACATGATTCTTTTGATTGGTTTAAATCAAACGAATACTTATAGTCAGCTTTTTCAAACTTAGTTGACTCAATTTGGATTGCTTATCGATCCATCTCACTACATGATCAACAATCAAGTTTCAAACTTGTGTGGATGGTTGTCAGCTCACTCACATGAGTCCTCTTTGGAACATTAATGGTGGACACACTCTAGTCATTTGAGGTAAAGAGGGTTTCTAGCTATATTCTTTCACAATTACAGTCATTGAGAGCTGAAGAATTAGTATACAACTAGAGAAGAAGGGGTGAGGAGCTCAGTCAAATAGTTGTAGAGGTATTGAAGAAAACTTTTTCAAGTAAGCAGATATCCATACTTTTTCATGTCAAATGTGTATAAGTTAGCTAGTTTTGGGAATTTTTGAAAGTTTTCTAAGCTTTAGATGCTTAGGGTTTGCAAGGGTTTGGTTATTTACAAATTCTATTGGGTTGGTAAGAATTGTGCATGGTCTAGGAGGGTTTTTGTTCTGCAACTAAAAGAATAAACCAGTGAGACTATTTTGTGAGTGGGAATTCATAAACCCTAGGTATATTATGTAGAGAAAATGAGTGAACCTAATGTGTCATCCCCCCAAATAGAGAGGAAACCCAAAAAAAAAGGGTTAAGAGGTCTAAAACCTAGGATGGCACACCTAAAATTATGCTAGATGTACCTAAAAATCTATGAAGCCAAGGGTAGAGAAGGGAAATTTTTCCATGGAGGGTGAAGCCAAGGGTATTACTCAAGATGGCTATGGGAAAAATGTGTTGGCTAGGCACATAATGGATGATAATGATGATAAGATTGGTCAGAAGGATATAGATCACAAGGCTTATGAATCTTATATGGGGGAACTTGATGTTGCCATGGAAGATGAGGAAAACTATATGAGTGATAAGGAACAAAATGATCTAGAATATGCCTAATATCTTCTTACAATTGTAAGTCTAGAAGACTTTGATGATGGCAAGATAAATTATTTAGTTTCAACAAAATCACAAGGGTGACATGCATACTTTGATTCTGAAGATGATGAACCATTGCAAAAATAGAGTCCTAGTTTTGAGTTTTTGTCTTAGGTGTTGATGTGGATGAGAGGTTTTGATGCTACTACAATGATGAAACATTCCTTTTGGAAGGTGGGTAATTCTTCTTCAACGAATGGAAAATAGTTTTTGTCTTATATGTTTTCTACCTCATTAGAAGATGCAAATATAACTGCTTGGGGAATTTTGAAAATCAAATGCAAATGTGTGTCAAATGTAAAATGTGACTGAAATTATAATTTTTCCCAAAGCTTTTTGCTCCCATGTTTCTATAAATGGGAATTCAAGGCTAATTACACATGTCTTTTGATGGTTAAGCATTCGAGCTCATGTGTGAGAAATTTTGTAATTTCAAGTAGAGAGAAATAAAATAGTGCTAAGTCTTAGGTGTACATTATAGCTCATAATAAGCATAATAGTTCTACAATATCAATGGCATATGAATGAAAATTGCAAATTTTGGAACATTTTCTCTCCCATGTATTTTTCTACACAAATTATGAATGGAATGATCAATGATATTTTATTTGTCTTCAGTCTCCTTGGTTGAATGTATGGTTTCATTTCTACTTTAGTTCAAAGAACTGATTGAAATGCTTTGATGAAATCATAGATCTATGTGATAGAGTGTTAGGATTACTAAGTAGTTTTTGTTTTGGATATCTAGAGCTGTTTATTGCAAATCAATATAATAATAGTCTTTAAATGCTAGGTTTAATTACTGATGTATTGCAATTTGTTGAAAATATGAGTCCTTCACCCATGGATAAAGCATTATTTTGTTAATTTGGTCATCTTTGAATTAAATTGAGTTAGCCCTACCTGTCAAAGAACACATTCACATTGAAAATCATTTACACACTATAAATTATTGAAAATTTGTATGGAAATCACTCATTCCTTGCTTTAGATAATAATTTCGAAAGGATCAGCTAAATTATTGAAGAGTTGTGTCTATTTATAGTTGATAGGAATGTATCTATTAATTACAATGATATTGGTAATTTGGCACAAGAGTATCAATTAAATCATTGTTAGGATCACCCTCCTGGGTTCTATAGAGCTCGAAGTGCAGAAGTAAAGCTCTTGCCCAACAATACTTTTCTTCTTCATTAGCCAATCCTGACCATTACTAATTATTGAATTATGGCATATTCATAGCTAATTACTGAGATTAAGTTTGGATCTAAAAAAAAACCAACACTTTCAATTAGATGCATAAGGTTATGCATCAGTCTAGTGGATTTCAAGATTCATTCCTTCTTCTGGACTGATGTTGGTGTCTACCTCTCAAGGGGATTAGGTAGCGGCATTGTTGGGTGTTGTAGTAAGGGGAAATAAGTGTTCTCATTATACTGCCAATGGAAGTTGTAAAGTAGTTGTTGTCCCTTTTAGGTTTTTCCCTTGGGGGATAGAAAGTATGTGTGATTGATGTCAAAGGAAGAAACAAATAAAATAATATGTGTGTTGTCCTTTTCCATTAATTTCAAATGGGGAGAGAGAGTTAACTGAAAAAGCATATGAATAAATGGGGAGATAAGTGGACTATAAAAGATAGTGTTGGAAAGAGTTGATGCTTGTGTAAGGGGGAGCAATATGCACTATGGTGGAATATATGAGTTGGTGAAAAAAGCTATTGTTGTTGATATTTTTCATATCATGTGTTGCTATTAATGACAAAGTGTGATATTTTTGAAAGTTTTTGTTGTCATTGATGTCAATAGATCTTTTTTGTTGCATTGATGTCAACATATGGAAATGCTTTGATTAGTTGCATTATGTTATCATTAGTAGTATCATTGGTGTAAACCTCTAGTGTTTCTTTAATGAACATATTTTAACGATGTTAAACCTCTTGTGTGACTAAGAAGGTGTTGTAGATGTTGAGATGATTTTTGTGGTGTTTGGTTTCCAAGTGATTTTGAGAAAATTTGAATAAAAGAGAAAACAATGTGGTAAAGAGTGTTAAGTGTGGCAAGGTAGTGTTCGGTGTTTTTCTCCACATTTCTTCATGTTTTTAGATATACTTGTGTAGTTTGAATATGTTGATCAAAGGTGTTTAGAGGTGTTATGTCTAGAGTTTCATGTTTTGGATTATTTGAGAGAAGAAGTTATGTTCACTGGTGTGTGAAATATGTTATACTATTGTTTGGGATAAATGGTTTTTGCTTTGCATTTCTCCACATTTTGGTTTCTAGTCTTGTGGATTTGGAAGTTTGTTTATATTGTTCATATCTATCTTTAGTCTATTTTTTCAAATTTTGGTGCTCTACAAGGTTGGATTCATGTGTTACAACATGTAGAATGTAGAAGGTTAACTAGTTGTAAAAATGAGTATGTTCTTTAGGTGAAAGTTGTTTCAAACGATTTGTTGGATTTTAGGGTGTTGATGGAATATTTTATATTGTTCTTAAGTGTTGTGTGTGGTTTTCAAATCATCTTTGGATTTGGTGAAGCATGAAATTAAAGGTTTAATGGTGTTTGCATAGGATCAACCAACCTTGGGTGTTTACACTAATTGCAAATATCCTTTGGTGTTTGTGGAAGCGTCATGAGGCATGTATTTATGGATTTAGGTATGAGTTAAGGTGTGATGTGTTATACCTTCATTCCTCTCCACCACAGAAAGGTTTTGGTACTGATCTAATTTGGACTTGCATGTTTGAGGTCCATAGCCAACCTTGTAAATTATTTTCAAGGTTAAGGATAGTATATATATATATGTGTGTGTGTGTGTGTGTGTGTGTGTGTGTGTGTGTGTGTTGAGTTGATGAAGGATTGTGGTGTGAAGAGTGTGTGATGTGAATTATGATATGAATTATGAAAGTGTGAAGTTTAGTATGATATTTAATGACTAACACTATTGGAAGCAATGAGTAGAAGGTGTCTACATTCTTTAGAGAGAGTATGAATGTTCCGGTGAAGTAGTGGTGGATTTTTTTTGTTTCTCTGAGATGGATTTCTCATTGTAACAACCTTATATCTTCTTCTTTCTATTTTGATAGTGAGCCCTTCTTTCTTTTAGGTAGTGAGCACTCTAGTAATGAGCCTATTATATTTAGTGTTGTAATAAATTTATATTGTGAGCTAATCCTCATCGCGGTTTTTCCCTTCTTGGGTTTTCCTTGTAAATCTAGTGTTCTCATGTGTACGAATGTGTTTGCATTATTGTTTCTCATGTTTACATTCTACTAATGCATGATAAGGGTTTAATGGTTATTATGGGTTCAAGGATTAATGCAGATTTGAATGTTAATGAGGGTTTTGATGTTTTAATGTACAATTGATTCACCCCCGTCTCATTTTTATTTTTCATTCAAAAATCATTATTAAAACATAACACATATATACTTTTATTAAAGGAAAATGTGAATGTGTTATTCTCAATATACTTGTAAAAAGAAAATTACTATCCATTTTTCTCTCACAACCCATGTTTTCTGTAGTTTTTTTGCTTCCCTCAACTGAGCATAATGTAAATGTGTTTTTTCCTTTGCAATCTTGCTTCACAATACCACATCATATAAGAGATAAGTGATTTTTTTTCATTTGATATTTAAATTTTGTTTTCATTAGGAAAAATGAATTATTTTTTATCAATTTCATGTTTTTTTTGAATTAAATAACTAATCATGTAAACCCTAAGCCACAAGAAAATTTAAATAATGATTTGTCTAAGGAAAAACATAGGATGCCTAACCCTCCTGCTATCCTTCCAAAAAATCCTAGTCAAACCCAAGAGGATTTTCTATGGCATCTAGAGAAAAATAAAGTTGTAATTCATGAATTAGCTTCAAAATTAAAGGGATCAATATCAAACGATCATCAACAATCCCTTGCGTCGACATTGGAAGACATGTTGAAAAATATTGACATCATCAGAAATCAAGTAAACCAATTTAAAACTTATAAAGATTAATGTCATCAATATTATGCAACAAAATTTTCTTGTGATGATGTGAAAAAGAAAGACATAAGAAAAAAAATGTCTTCTTTTTACGGATCCTAAAACCAATAAACCTATTCCTTTGAATTCAAAGAGGTTTTAAATGCATTGGTGGAATCAGGAGGAGATAGGAAATAGGTTTTTGGATAGGTGGTGGATGGTCTTTGACCAAGCTCTATGTAATAATTATGAGGTGTGGCTATATTTTCTAAGAAAACTATACCATGAGTTTATCCTTCATAAAATACATAGTTACTTGTATATGAGGGTGTTTCAAGGTAGAGGGCGAGGATCTACACAAAATAGACTAGGAGCTTGTCTGGTAGATTATCATGTAAATCAAAGAACACTAGCACAAAGACCTATTTATCATGTGACAGTTCTAGTAGCCATCAGAAAGAGTATGGAGGTGCATAATCTCCATGCAATTGGTAGCATGAAAAACATGATTATAGAGCATGTCACACAAATTTCCTAGCCTTTTTCCTCACAAGATGGCACACTATCTCAACCATCTAGCTCTAGTGCCCCTAGCTCTCATATATTCCCAAATTGTTGTAATCTTTTGTTTGGGAGAGATAGTGATGGAGAGGGTGCAGATGGTTCCACCTCCCATGTGTGTTCAAATTTTTAGTATAAATGTGATGGGAGTAGCAAGGATCATCAAGGTGGTGCATTAGATGATGTTTTGATGATATATGAGTTGTTTAATGAGGTGTATGTTAGTCAAATGTAGGTATGCCAATTTGAATTTATAACATTTTATCTATTAAATAGTTAAAATTATAAATTTAAATAGGTTTTTAATTATATAATTAAATTAAACTAATGCAAAAATTATGTATTTTAGGGTGTAATGCTAGATCTTAGTACATCAACAAGAATTCTTGCAACAACTTGTATGGTTGCATCTGTATCTGAGGTAAAATTTCTATAATATACCAAAATAAAATAATGATTTCTATTCAAATAATGTTTAATAATCTAAAATATTTTTTTTATTGAATAGTTAGGCATGGAATCACCATCTATTTCACATGCTACCATGTATACTTATGACATTGGAATTACTCAGGTACACTATATAACACATTTATTTCTTAAAAAGGTAACCTTATGATGTTATTGTCTTTTTTGTCACATTTTTATACAAGATTTCCTTTAAAATTAGTTAATATATTTAAAATAAAATATGTAACCATGGCCTCCCAACCTTCTCAAAAAGTCACTTTTCTAATTTATAGAAAGTCAAAACCCCTATTAATCTTGCATATAGGTGATCCCACAATATTGGTTTATAATTTTTGAGAGATCCTAATTTTTGCTGAAATCACATATTTTTAGAAAATATAATGATTTAATCCTTAAAAAGTTCCATTTAAAGGATTCCAATTGAATTTGGTTTGATCAAACCACCTTAGATCAAACCCCCTTGGATAGAACCCCGCTTGTTTTAAACCATACCTATAATAGAGCCTCCTTTACACCTATCAAAATGCTGATAAAAACCACTTTTGATTTACCTTTTGGGGGATCAAATGAATTAATTTAAAATTTATTTTTTGTAAGTATGTAGTCCTTGTTATAAGCTTCCCAAAAAGTATAATTTTAAATAAATTTAATTTTATTATTATATTTATTTTTCATTTCTTGTGAATGTAGGTTTTTCACAAAAAATCAAGCTCTTTGTTCTACACATGTGGAAAAATAGTAGATTATCATTTTTTTTTTTGAAAAATATCAGTGGACTAGATATTTAAGTCCTTGATCCAACAAAAAATTGAATTTCAATACATACAAAAAGTTATGTTGTATACAGTTGCATGTCTGAATTGTAATTAGGTTTTACTTCAAAACTTGATGAAGGAAAAATATTCAATAAAACACTATGAAACCAAATGAAAGCACAAGATGTCATAGTTACAAATATAAATTTGAAAAAGTATAATTTTATCCTTCATAGAAAAAAGTTATGTATGTATATGGTGAGCATCACTCCTTAAAAATGGTGTTTCTGAAAAAATAGTTTTCGACAGAGATGGAAAAAGAAGTGCAATATGATTCCAATTTTTTTAAAAATATATATTTATAATCTACAAAAAAAATGTCACAAATCACTAGTTTGCATCATCTTCAAATTCCTCATTGTTTCCGCTCTAGGTGCCCGAAAGTAAAGATTTAGTTAGAAAAAATCAGTTGACTGTCTAGTTTGGCCAAAAATTGTAAACCAATATTGTGGGATCACCCATATATAATTCCATAAGAACATTTTCTAATATAAAAAAAATGTACCCACAAGAATCCAAATACCCCCTTATCTTTTCAAATTATCTTTCTTTCACTTATATTAAACATTAAGTATTCCAAACACTCAAGGAAAACAATTACGATCATAAATAGGTCAACACATAATTGAAACATATAATTGACTAATCTACAACAATAAGGCTTTAGAATATAAATTGATTCAAAATATAGTGGTTAATTAGTTGGATATGTGATAGTTCTTTTTTCCTAATAGAGTTATTATTGTTTTTATTGATGAATAATAGGTTTCAAATGGGTCCCAAAACACTTTACAAAAGAGAACAAACTGATATAAAAGTTAACCAACAACATAATTGCAACCACGTTGCCACTGAAAAGAATAACCATGTTATAGTAGCTCACGCAAATGCAAGAAAAAATATTAGAGCCTAACACCCTAGAGGAACAACACTATACATAAATGTTTGGTCTTGCACCCACAAAAAGTAAGCTTAACTCGAAAATATTCAGGAAGACCTCTCTTCCTTCTATAGACAATAGTCCAAGACACTCCATTATCCATATCACAAGGATATGAGAGGAGAAACCTCAACCAAATCCATCAACTACTCCCCTAAACACTGTTAGATGCACATGACAACTAAGAGGGGGGTGAATTAGTTCTACATTAAAACATCAAAACCCTCATTAACATCAAATTTGTATTATCCCTTAAATCCTTATCATGCATTAGTAGAATGTATACATATGAAACAATAATGCAAGCACATCAAACACATATGAACACCATATTTATATGGAAACCTCAAGAAGGGAAAAACCATTGTGAGGATTAGCTCACAATATAAAGTAATAGAAACACCAAATATAATAGGCTGACTAATGGAGGGCTCACTACACAAAATAAAGGACTCACTACCAAAGGACACACTGTCCGAAATAAAGAAGATATAAAAAGGGTGGCTCACTACCAATTTGAACTGCTAACAATGAATCTCTCTTATGCCGAAGGTATAGTTCCATTGAAGCACAAAAAACTCATTCAATAGACTAAAATGTAAACACCTTTTGCTCACTGAATCTAGGAGTCATAGGAATTAAAGCTTGCACTCAGATCACCACACATGATCACTTTCACATATTTCACCTCACACAACTTCTCTACTTAATCCACACAACAACTCACCTTGTATTTATAGCATCCTCAACCTAAAATAATCTCAATTAGGTTGGCCTTAAGGAAACATATGCACCTCTACTGTGCAACATCAAATAGGTCAGAAGCAAACACTTCCACAATGTAAATAAGTGAAGGTAGACCATGATACAACCAAATTGGGATCCAAATCTACACCAACGTTCTTCTCAACACTTCCACAAACACCAACCATCCTCTACAATTAGCAATAGCACACTAATCCAACCAAACCTATACAAACACTAACAATAAACTCTAAACACAACTCTCTCGAGCTGGAAACATCTCGTGGATGATACAACAACAACCCAAAACATCTCAGAATATTCCACATCATCAAAAATTTCACTACTATTGCAACCACCTAAAACTTAAGAACACCTTTATTTTGTACAACCAGACATATTGGAACATACATCGAACACATCAAAAAACATTGCAAAACACAACAACACTTGAAACTTCAAGGAAAAGTACATACCAAATATATAATCACATTCGTAGATCTGAAAGCCAAGAACCTTCATTGTGGACAAATGTAGAGCAATCTCATTTCTCCCAGATAGCCTATTTCACCATATGTACATACTATCAAACATGTCTTCCACTGGAGTACAATCTAGAATTTGGAACTTTGGATAAAGAACATCTGAACACCTCTAATCATCATATCCAAACCACGTAGGAATATATTCATCCATGACAAAATGTGGAGCAGAACACTGAACACCACTCTATCACACAGTTAAGCACTATTTTATTCAAATTTTCTCAAAAGAACTTAGAAACCAAGTGAACCAACTACATTAGGGTATGTGTAAGATCATCATGGAAAAAATAGGTACTTAAGTGGCAAAAAAATTAGAAAAATCAGAGTTAGGCAACTTGACGTAAAAATTTGAATAAGTTATCTATATTATTTCAAAAATATGTAACAATAAAATCTGTAGCAAATTGAAAGTAGTTTCTAAACTACTAGGTTTATATATAATTATATATATTGTGTATGTTAAATATGTGTAATCAAAATGAAATAATAAAACACACAAAATGAAACTTTAAACTAAAGAAAACTGAATAAAATGAAATCAGAGAATTCAATCAAAGCTTCTTCAGAGCCGTTCCATCTTCCTCTATCTCCAGGGATTTCTTTGAAGCTGCTGCTGTCAGATTGTATAAGCAAGGCTTCTCCGAATGACAACCTGTAGAATGAGTATGCAAAGGAAGGAGCTTCTCTATCCTATATGTTTGTGGAATGAAAATACTGATACGGATATGCACAGGGGCTGTGGATTATGCACAAGGGCTGTGAATTGTGGATGCTATGAAATGAGATGAATAGGCCATGACATGAAATACTACTATGCTATGCTATGATGCTAGAATGCTGTGAATGCTAAAAGACTATGCTATTGCAAATTGGCTATAATTTTTTTATTGAAATCTTCTCTATGATTTCGAAGACCTGGCAGTCCTTTTATAGCTTTTTGCAGGCAAAATCCTGGCTGGCAAGAATCAACGGCTGTGAGGTTGTCTGGTAGATTTGAATGGTGAGAGATGGAGAGGTTAAGAAGAAGATGGAAGATGTTGGGAGGTTGGGGATAAGAATGGAGCCTTGTCTTCAACCCATGGGAACAAGCTTGCACAGGAACAGAGTAATTTAATTTTTCTATTTTGGCAGTTTGTTTCACGGTTGTTGAAGATAATGCAAATATTAATTAATTAAATAAATTTATTTAATTTCATTTATGTGAGTTTTAATTTTTGATTTTAGAACTATAGAAAATTTAATTAAATATTTTGGAATATTTAATTGTGATGTGACTTTAGAAGAATTAATTAAATATTTTTGGAATATTTAATTGTGATGTGACTTTAGAAGAATTAATTAAATATTTATGGAATATTTAATTGTGATTAGATATTAGAAGAATTTAATTAAATATTTAGAATATTTAATTGTGAATGGTATTTTGAATGAATGTTAAGGATTTTTAGAAGAAAAGAATATTTAATCTAAATTTGAATAAAATATTCAAGTCAAGATTATTGATAATTAATATAAATAAATTGTAATGTTTATTTAATTAATTAAGAAATGAATAAGGAAAGTGATTAAATAAACTTATTTATTTAATCGAAATGAAAGAATGAACAAATATAAATAAATTATTTAGATTTATTTATATGCAGATCGAATTTAGAGATTTAATTAAATATTAAAAATATTTAATTAATTACCAGACTATTGTGATGTAACCATTTTTAGGTGTATACATTTTGCCCCTCTTTGAAGTGATGTGTTTTCACGCATTAGTTCAAAGAATTTTGAAATTTGCTCCATATTTTGACTGTCGAATGTTGATAGGTATATGCCCCCTCGAACGATGAATTGATAAGATTTTGATTTTTGTGAATTTTTAAGATGTCGATTCATCATTTGAAAATGATGATGTGAAGAAAATGATATGAAAATATGTGAGATGAAAAATTGATGACCAAAATTGCCCCTATTGTGATGGAATGTGATAAAATGCATGACTTTGTATTGATTGTTTGCGTATTGCGATGCCTTGATTTGATGATGTTTGTCTGATAAATTTGTTCCCAAGGTTGTTGGAAAACAAATAGTAGCTGATAAATTTTCTTTTAAAGTTGTTAAAAACAAATAGTTGTTTGATAAGTTTGCTTCTAAGGTTGTTAAAAACAAATAGGATTTTGATAAATTTGCTTTCCATGATGATGAAAAACAAATTGTTTGTTGATAAGTTTTCTTCTAAAGTTGTTAAAAACAAACAGGATTTTGATAAATTTGCTTTCATGATGATGAAAAACAAATAGTTTGATAAGTTTGCTTCTAAAGTTGTTAAAAACAAACATGATTTTGATAAATTTGCTTTCATGATGATGAAAAACAAATAGTTTGATAAGTTTGCTTCTAAAGTTGTTAAAAACAAACAGGATTTGATAAATTTGTTTTCATGATGATGAAAAACAAATGGTTTGTTGATATTCAGATTTGATTGATTTGTCTTGATGATTCGATATTGATTTTGCTTTGTCATGATGATGTTTCAATAGGAGAGATTGGGAATTTTGCAGTTACGGGAGACATTCCCTAGTACATGGAGCTTGATTCCACATCTGTTACAGTCAGATCAGGATGTGATCGAGGCATGTGGATTGACTTCATTGCTTGACATGCCTAAGGTGCACCTCAACAGAGCTTTATTGACAACACTTGCAGAGCGGTGGCATAGTGATACCAACACATTTCATTTACCGACTGGAGAGATTACAGTGACGCTAGAGGATGTGTACTGTATCTTGAGGATCCCAGTGATGGGCGAGATAGTGGTCTTTGATAGCCGAGAGGCTGGAGGCACTGATGCTTTGAAACATATTTTCAGAGATGATTAGGTTGCTAGATACTTCATCCCATGGGGCGAGATGGCAAATTCATATCCACCCTTACCTTCTGTACTGGAAAGTTTCATTGGAGGTGTTTTATGCCCCGACCATAGGTTGAAGGGGTTCACAGTCAGGTGGGGTTGTGTTCTGGAGAGTATGGTGATGCAAGGTACACGGTATGCGTGGGGATCATGCATGCTTGCACATTTGTATGATGAGTTACATCATATTGTATATGGTAGAGGCCAGAGTTTTGTTGTTGGTTGTTCATTACTACAGATATGGGCATGGGAGCATTTTTCCATTATGCGATCGTTGACTCATGGACGATGACCTGTCGGTCGATTTTATAGATGGGGATATGCTGATATTATTGCTTAGACGAGACTAGGCAAACTAGATCATTGGCAAAATCTATTAGATAGTCTTGATACAGTATGCTGGCAACCATATGTAGAGTGTGAGGCATGGCCAGAGGATGCGAGGGAGATGCCTTATGCCTGTACATCCAGATATCTTATTGGTCGTACTCCATGGATTATTGAGAGATTTCTTGCTAGACGAGTATGTCGGTAGTTCGGTCAGATTCAGGGTATGCCTATGGGTTCTGCCATTTATGCACGACGACAACCAGAGCTTACAGTGTGGGGTCCACAGATTTCTTATGAGGCAGTGGTGGTAGAGTTCACTAGTTTAGGAGTAGTGATGTGGGATTACCGAGTTGATGTCCTTGACGCAGGGACGACACCAGAGTATAGTCAGTATGTGTTAGAGCATCTTGTACCACGTATGTTTGATCCTGATGAGCCTGTTGCTCCAGTTGCTGTACAGAGACCACAGAGAGGCGGGCATAGATGATAGAGAGAGATAGCTTCAGAGGGTGATGATTCAGAGGGAGGTGATGATGATGAGGAGAGTGGAGGTAGTGATGATGAGTCAGATAGTGATGATGAGGAGAGCAGAGGAGATGATGATGGTGGGAGAGGTGATAGAGGTGGTGATAGAGGAGGTGACAGAGGTGGTAGGAGAGGTGGTAGAGGTAGTGGGAGAGGTGATAGGAGAGGTGGTAGAGGTGGACCACAGATGAGACATACAGATCCATCACCTTCAGTAGATCCAGTGGTGTCAGGTCAGATATCCTCTTTACAGAGTATAGTGCAGAGCTTACAGAGTTAGCTAGCACAGGCACAGACCTTGATTACATAGCTTCAGGGACAGTTGACCTCAGTTACTGCTGAGAGAGATATGACTAGACAGTGGGGTGAGTAGGCCATTGCTTTGGCTGATAGCTTACAGAGGGTAGCAGTGAGTACCCTACTTGGTGACATGATGAGAGAGGTGACTAGAGCCACCCGTGATGCTGAGTTTTATAGGACCAGATATCATGATGCGGTTCCACGCGAGCAGAGGGAGAGTTATACACAGTCGTGGTCTACTCATAGTCGCTCTCAGACTACCAGTAGGGGTGTGACATAGCCATTACCTCTAGGAGGGCCATGAGGGACAGGTGGAGTAGGTCCATCAGGTGCAAGTGGTACAGGTCCTAGACCAGCTCCATCAGAGGATAGCACTGCCTAGTGCATTGTATATGATATTTTTGTGATACTCTGTTTAGACATTTGTATACACCCTGAGATGATCTCATTTTTGATGATGTTATATCATGTGTAGTTGACATCTTTGTACATTTTGACATTCAGTTTTGAGATATATGAAATGCAGCAATGATTTATGATGAATGGTTCGATTTTCTATATATACATGATGTTTTATGATATGGTGGTTTCTCAATTTTATGCTTATGATGTATATGTATGCATGATTTATAAGATGAATGAAATCTATTGATGAATGATTGTATGAATATGATGAAAGATACAATTTATGAATGCTTATGAATGTTTATGATGTATGCTTTGTTTTGTATGATTTTCTGATACAAATATATATGAAATGATGTATGAAATGATGTTTTTGTGAATGTCAAAGTGTACTCAGTCATTTTATTGGGAAGACATGAAATATTTGATATTTTTCCAGCCTTTGAAAGAATCTATAAATGCAAAATGCAGATGCTAACATGAATGCAATCTATACTAACCATGCAGGATATTCATACAATATTACCATTTGGAGAGCTTATTTGTGCCTTTTGTGTATCATCATAGAGCATTGAAATGTTGAAAGTTAATATAAGCATCAAAGGGTATGTTAGCACCAGTGATGACCTGAGTATTGCTTTCGTGATTTTTGATATAGCAAGATAATACAAGCATCTAGGTATAATTGAACCGAGATGACCTGAGTATTGCTTGCATAAACAAACAAGAGTTAACAAGTTTCCCATGCAAATTCTGAAATGTCATCAATGATATGTAGTAGAGCATGTCACACGACCAATTTGCATTGTACTAATGATTTCCTCGCAAACAGTAGACAAAGAAAAATCATACTCCTTCCTTGCTAGTTCAATACATCATTGAATTGCTCCATAGATATGATAAAAAATCAAACAACAATTCAAATTTTGCTTAAAATATTTCAAACATTATTCAGATTAAGATCATCCAACTTGGTTATCGACATTGATTTTTTTGTTTTGATGTTTGTTTTCAATCATGTTGTTTTGATTTCAATTGGCATTGAATACGCATGTTGTGATTGATTTGATACGGCAATGTTTGTTGCATTTTGGAAAACTGTCTTGTGTCTGTTTGAGATGTTTGAAAATTTCGTTGCCCTCTCGTGTTTCTGCTTTTTTCCCCCAGTGTAAACACAACCTAAAGATTATAGATATGTAAAAATTTCATCAAGCCATGATGAAACATAAAGATACAGGTGTCATATGATATGGATATGATAGATATGTACAGATGATAGATATGGATAGAGTGTATAAGATAAGATATATGATGTTCAAGAAGATCCTTAACCTTGTCAAGATGAAAGGTGGAAATGTAAGGAATGGGCATAGAAAGGATAATGACCATGAATGATAAGATGGATGAAACTTGTCCCTAAGTGTAGAGTGCAAGAGGAATATGGAAGATAGGATATGGATGATAGGGAGATGGAGGAAGGACTTAAGCATCAAGTTTCACAACCAAATATCCCTCTAATAAACCATAGCAATGGGAATTAGAATCCTAAATGTTGGAAGATTAATGATATGATGGAAGAATCTAAGGACTTATGCAAAAGTTTGGATTAAAGGAGAATGATGGGGTATGAACATTGGATAATGGATAGGAGGTTGGAAGGCCCATTGATGAATAGATGGAAAGGTTGGAAAGATCAACATTGGCACACACCTTGAAGGGCAGTGGAGTGAGGGAGGAAAAATGGATTTGGAAGGTGATAGGTGATTAGATGGAAAATTGGAGGAAACTTTTGGATTAGCAAATTTGGATGCCAATTTAGATTTTATTGCTTTTATGAGACTTTTAGAAATCCACATGAATTTTGACTTTGAGTTTTGCTTTGTGGACCTTTGTGGCCTTTGACATTTTTCTTTTTGATTTATGGACCTTTGTGGTCTTTGAAAATTTCCTTTTTGCTTTGATGGGCCTTTGTGACCTTTGAAAATTGCCTTTGATTTGATGGGCCTTTGTGACCTTTGAAAATTTCCTTTTGATTTTTGGATCAAATTTTCTTTTATTTTTGCATGACTCTTCGAGGAGACATGTTGATCCTTTGATACATGTGGATTTTGATATAGAAGCTTTTGATATTTGGCACCCAAATTGCTTCCAAAAGAAATGGAAGGAGTGTATTGAGATGAACGATATGGAGGTATGATGGATGAGTTAATGAAAGAAAAATTTTGAAAGTGGATCAAGGATGTGTGCTTTCATTGTTCTTGAGAAATAGGATATGGACCTAGGATAGAGGGAAGGTTTGATGAACTAGGATAAGGACCTAGGATAGATGGAGTTTTTGATGGACTAGGATAAGGACCTAGGATGGATGGAGAGTTTGATGGACTAGGATAAGGACCTATGATGGATGGAGAGTTTGATGGACTAGGATACCTAGGTTGAGCATGAGGTGTATAACCAAGGCCATGAGACTATGGATGTGCTTGGATAGAAAGGGGTTCTAGGATACCTTGCTCATAAATGCCTAAACCTTTTCCTTTGTAATTCATAATTTCACACATTCGTTTACCAATGGGATATGTATTGTTTGTGAAACAAGATGCGAGTCCATTTTGGGGAGGATATGATATGGATGAGAGGATAGGTGTTAGAAGTAAACGAGAATGGATAAAGGTGGAGGATCCCAATTTATAGGTGTGGGGTTCATGGATAATGTGAATAGGTGTGATAGGCTCTTGACATGGGGATGATGGGGTGTTTTGATCTTGACTTGGAAAAGGATTCTGAAGTGGTATGAAAGGCATATCTTGATCATGAGAAGGATAATCATCTTCATGGGATGAAAGGGTATCCTTGAATGGAAGCATATATTGATCTTGATGAGGAAGGGAATCGTGAAATTTTGTAGAAATCATATCTTGATCATCAATTAGTAAGACATCATTAGATAGGATGAAAGAACTATCATGCTCTTGTGATGCAATAGAATCATGGGATGGTATAGATTGATTAGATGATGTGGAAGAAGAACTTGGAAGAACATTTTGTTCTTGAGATGGAAGAGGATTATCATGGGTGAATAATGAAAGGAGGGGATCATCATATGGTTCTTGAGAGATGGGATCTTGATCAAAGATAGGAAGGGTTTGTAGAATGTTTTGATCGAGATGTGTAGATTGAAATGAATCATTGGATGTAGAGGATATGATAGAAGAAGGTGATTGAATGGAATCGTTATCTTAGGTGAAAGAATTGTGAGCTTCATTTGGAATTATGGGGGATGAAGATAAATGCATGACATGATAGGATTGGTCAATTTTATTTGATGGCTTAGATTTGGGCTTCCTATGTAACCTTTGCAAAAATTCAAAAACATTGAATTTGGATGATGTTGCTTTTGGAGGAGAAGAGGTTACATTCATATTTTCGTCAAAGGACTTCATAGTTGTGGCCCCTTGTATTTCCTTGATTTTCCTTTGGAGTGCTCTAATTTGTTGGGGAAAATGACTAATATCATTTAATGGAGTTTTAGTCTTTTCAGGATCTTCCTTAATTTTCTCCATATTGTAGTTAGAGGGCAATTTGGCACCTTGTTTTGCTAAAAAAAGAAAGTAGCCTTCTTTATCTCGCTCTAACATTTTGTCCAAAATCATGTGAAATTGTGGATCCTATTCAACTTCTTGAATCATTTCATCGGTTATTTCATCATTTGAACTATTCCCAGTACGAAACTTATGAAAATGATTTTCTTCCCTATCACCCATGTTGTAAAGTGGACAACAAGCATATGCTTTTGAAACATTCTTCTAGACTTAGATCACATGTTTATAAGTGCAAAAATGATGATGTCTTGATCTAATAAGATGAAAATCTTATGATATGATCAAATGGCGTTTCTAACTCTTGATTGTGGCTTCCAAGATGAAAGGATATCAAAATCTTGTTGGGGAAGTTGAACCGATAATCAAAAACTTGTTTGAAAAGATGCACTTTTTTTGAGATTTGATCCTAGTCTCAAAAAATGATAAGTGTACTAAGAGTGAGTCTATTTTGGATGATCTTTACTAAATTAATGTTTTGAAAACACATCAAGCAAGTTGTAGAATAGTTGTTTTTAAACATTAAGTGTATGACCAAAATGTTTGTCAAAAATTATTTTACCAAGTTTTACACATGATAAACATTTCAAATAGACTCACTCTTAGTACTCAAGTAGGTCATCATAATAGTCAACATCCCACATCTTAAAACTGCGTCAACTCACACAGCCATGTCACCCCCGAAAGGGCACCCATGTTTTTGTCTTTTCTAGGTGCGTACTCAGAGTGACAGAAGTGGATACCGGATCCCCTGAGCAAACAATCCTTGGCAGTTATATGGTGAGTATCTTGGGTGTAGATTCTTCCCTCCCCTACACTGTGATTATTATGATGTTCAAAAATTGACTTCAGTTGGATACTACACTAAGTTTGTAGTAAGGGTTTTTGTTTGGTGTGGCATATGATATACTCCCTTAAGAGACCTCGCTACCTTTAGAAAAAAGGATTTGGGGATGGTTATCAATGCACACTATCGTCGAATGGAATTTTCATCAACCATCCACATTTGATTAAAGTGGGTTGGAAAACTTGGCTTTAGTTGTTCCCACTTAGGTCGTTCTTGTAGGGTGAGTACTTTTTCCCACTACGGCAGGCCTTCTAAAAGGTTTTAATAAAGCTAGAAATTGCATAAAGGGAAATTGATGAGTTTGGCATTTTGATCACCCAGTTAAGGGGAGAGCATAGGCCTATCACCATTTAAGCAAAGCAAACAAAGATTCAATTTTAAGCCCAAATAAAAATTTGCTATGTTAGGTGAAGATGTTGCTTCACAAAAACATGGAGTTCTTTTTAACCCAAAATTGAAAGTGAAGTGACTATCCTAGGATTGTTTAATTTTAAATTATGTGACTACCCTATGATTGCTTAATTTTAATTAAATGACTATCCTAGGATTGGCTTTTTTTTTTCTTTTTTTTTAAATATTTTTTTAGAGCTCTTACTGGTCGTGGTCACGTCGGATCCAGTCAAATCCTACTTAAGTTACAAATTACAAATGCAGGTTTAAAAAAAATCTAAGCTAAAAATTGCGCTAAAATAGACATCATGGGCGCTACAGGATGGCTGATGGACACTGCAAGATTGCTTACAGGCGCTACAGGATGGCTTATGGGCGCTGTAGAATGCATTATGAGCACTGCAGGATTCTTCAAGGATGCTGCAGGATTGCTCATGGGCACTGCAGGATTGCTCACGGGTGCTGCAGGATTACTCACGGGCGCTGCAGGAATCTCTAAGGGTGTTGAACTGGGTATGAATTTTCTTGAAGTGTGTTTATTGCGCTAATCTGCTATTTTTGGCCATAACCTATGAAGAAAATCTGTAAAAAGATGTGAGAATTGGGGCAAGTGCCCCATAGTGGGTGCCAAAAATGTGTATGTTAAATATGTGTAATCAAAATGAAATAATAAAACACACAAAATGAAACTTTAAACTAAAGAAAACTGAATAAAATGAAATCAGAGAATTCAATCAAAGCTTCTTCAAAGCCATTCCATCTTCCTCTATCTCCAGGGATTTGTTTGAAGTTGCTGCTGTCAGATTGTATAAGCAAGGCTTCTCCAAATGACAACCTGTAGAATGAGTATGCAAAGGAAGGAGCTTCTATATCCTATATGCTAGTGGAATGAAAATACTGATTTGGATATGCACAGGGGCTGTGAATTGTGGATGCTATGAAATGAGATGAATAGGCCATGACATGAAATACTACTATGCTATGCTATGATGCTAGAATGTTGTGAATTCTAAAAGACTATGCTATTGCAAATTGGCTATAATTTTTTTATTGAAAGCTTCTCTGTGATTTCAAAGACCCGACAGTCCTTTTATAGCTTTTTGCAAGAAAAATCCTGGCTAGCAAGAATCAATAGCTGTGAGATTCTCTGGTAGATTTGAATGGTGAGAGATGGAGAGGTTGAGAAGAAGATGGAAGATGTTGGGAGGTTGGAGAGAAGAATGGAGCCCTGTCTTCAACCCACGGGAACAAGCTTGCACAGGAACAGAGGAATTTAATTCTCTTGTTTTGGTAGTTTGTTTCACGGTTGTTGAAGATAATGCAAATATTAATTAAATAAATAAATTTATTTAATTTCATTTATGTGAGTTTTAATTTTTGATTTTAGAACTATAGAAAATTTAATTAAATATTTTGGAATATTTAATTGTGATGTGACTTTAGAAGAATTAATTAAATATTTATGGAATATTTAATTGTGATTAGATATTAGAAGAATTTAATTAAATATTTAGAATATTTAATTGTGAATGGTATTTTGAATGAATGTTAAGGATTTTTAGAAGAAAAGAATATTTAATCTAAATTTGAATAAAATATTCAAGTCAAGATTATTGATAATTAATATAAATAAATCGTAATGTTTATTTAATTAATTAAGAAATGAATAAGGAAAGTGATTAAATAAACTTATTTATTTAATCGAAATGAAAGAATGAAAAAATATAAATAAATTATTTATATTTATTTATACGTAGATCGAATTTAGAGATTTAATTAAATATTAAAAATATTTAATTAATTACCAGACTATTGTGATGTAACCATTTTTAGGTGTATATATATATATATTTGGTGAAAATTTGAAATTTCAATGCAGTAGTACTTAAATTTCAAGGAAAAAATAAGAAGTAGGTGCTTGTCTAACCACCCTAACTGCAATAAAATGATAATATTTTTTATAATATTTTAGATATAAGTAGAGGACTCATGTCTCGATGTGATGCATATTTTTTTGTAATTTTTTTCTAAGTAAATAATTAATTATGAATTTTTTATTACAACTTTTAAAAAATATAAAAACTCGTACATCTAACCAACTTAACTTGGTCAAAACTTCATGAAATTCATTTTTTTTTAATCCTATAGTATGTGAAGCATAGAATGTGACACATATTTCAGATTCAAAAAATGTGATACCATTTGAAAGATATAGATGTTTTTCAATCATCCTATCAATTAGGACTTTAGTCATAATTCAAATAGAAAATGAATAATAATTATTTATTAAATTCAAAGTAAAACATAATTTATATTGGTGGAAAGCTAAGAATATCCTTTAAAAACCCTTTTCATTTCATCAATTTTGGGTAAAAAAAGTCATCACCCACATACCCATCATATCACCACTTTTTGGCCCATCATGATCCTGCACATACCCATAAACAACACTAAATTTTTTTTGCAACACATCTGTAGCATCTGTAATACCTCTCGTGAACTATAGCACATCCAACTATCTTTGCAAACACAACTTCTACATCTATACTAAACTAAGACATCAATGACAACACCAACATTATGTTGACATGAATACCAACAACTCTAGGCTTCTAAAAAATCCAAGGCTAGGGATTGACATCATCAACACCAAAAAAATTTCAAGACTCTCTTTATACAAGGGGTTGACATCAATGAAAACACACAAACAACTCAAAAACAACTGAAGCTTTCAACAATCTCCCTCTTTGTCATTGACGACAACATCAACTTTTTGAATAACCATCAATAATAAAAGAAACCAACAAAAAATCTGCAACAAGTAGCACTCCCCCTGAATGGGGAAATTATTTACTCTTCATACTCTCTCTTCACAAACTTCCCCTCTTGCAACATTGGCTCTCTCTCCCCCTTTGTTCAAAAAGTACTTTTCCATACACTATACTAACCCTCTCCATGGTTTTTAGATTCTATCTCCCCATTTGACATCAACAACAAAGGGTCATAGACTCATCCAATGCTCTTTCCTATACTGTACACTTTTTGAGAGAAGGTTGTAGAAAATGAGGTGAAGTTGTAGTATGTGCCTACAAAGGATCAAGTTACAAATATATTTACAAAGGCTCTTCCTAAAGATACATTTGGGTATCCTTAGCAAAAGTTAGGGGTTATTGCCCCTCCTTTCAGCTAGATGCATAAGAGTGTGCATTAGTCTGGTGGATTAATTCAAGAGTTTTTTTTTTTTCTAGATTGATGAAGGCTACCTCTTAGAGGGAGTAGGTAGTAGTATTCTTGGTTGTTGAAGTCAGATGCAAAATATTTTGTGCCCCAAAAGGGGGAGTACAAAAAAGTGAGTATTGTAAAGAGAGAGTGCAATTGCTTGTTGGTGTTGCAAGTAGTGTATGTAGGTGTTTCCCTTTGAATGTTGTCAAAGGGGTAGAGAAAAAGGTGATACTAGATTGAGATATGCTTTGTACTTTATTGCATAATTTAATTCTTTGATATACTGATATCACTTGTATTATCATACAAGATAGAAGTAGGTCCATCATATGATATTTTTTTATCCTTCCATTTTTACTTCATCCACAACACTTGTGTATAGCAAGACGTTGCTGCAAATTTATTTTCCTCTATAGTAGATAATCAAACCAAGTCTTTCTTCTTACTCAACCATGAAACCAATCTACTTCCAAGAAAGAAAAAACCTCCACTTGTAGTTCTTTTGTCATCCCCACAACCTGAACAATCTGCATCAATATAGGCACTTAAATAGAAATTAGTATCCTTTGGCTACCATAGACCATATTCTGTAGTGCCCTAAAAATATATAAATATCCTATTTATTGCCACCACATGCGATGCTCTAGGATCTTCTTGAAATATGGCCACAAGACAAACTACATGCATGATATCCATTCTAGCAACATTTATATATAGCAGTCCACCAACAACTGATATGTAAGTTTTCTCTGATTAGTCTTAGGAGATTCATCAATCTTCATCAACTTGTAACTAGTAACCATAGGAGTACATACTAGTTTAGAGCCTTCCATTCCAAACTTCTTAAACATTTCCTTGATATATTTTTACAATGAAATGTATATTCCTTTTTCTATCTAACTGATTTGTAGTCCATGGAAGAAATTCATCTCCCCAAACATAGAAATCTCAAACTCTTTTTGCATCTCTTCTATAAATATCTTGCACATACCTTTATTTCCTCCAAAGATCATGTCATCAACATAAAATACCACAATTAAGCTTTGTTTTCCTTCAACTTTGAAATACAGATTGCTATCTACAATACCATTATTGAATCTCTATTGCAACAAGTACATATCCAATCTTGCATACCAAGCTCTAGGAGCTTGCTTGAGACCATATAATTCATTTTTCAATCTCCAAACCATATTAGGATTTTCTGATAATTGAAATCCATTTGGTTGTTCATTATATACCTCTTCTTCCAACTCACTATTAAAGAATGTAGACTTCACATCCATCAAATAAACCTTGAAGTCCTTATGTGCTTCAAAGACCAAAAGCATCCTAGTAGCCTTCATTCTTGCCAACGAAGAAAATGTCTCCTCAAAATATATTCCTTCCACTTGTGAGTAGACCTTATACACAAGTCTAGCCTTAGTTTAGACAACTTCTCCATTCTTATTTAGCTTGTTTTGGAATACACATTTAGTACCTATTAAATTATTGTTTTCTAGTCTTGGGACTAGTTCCCAAGTCTGATTCTTCTCAATCTACAATAATTATTCTTTCCTATTTTGGTCAAACTCTTATCCTTACATGCTTCAATCATTGTATTAGGTTCTACTGGAAAGTAGATAGAAATTTACATGTTCTTTTGTAATAGAATATTTTCTTCTTGTTAATATGCCTCTGCTCTTATCACCAATAATTTGATCTTTAGAATGATTCTTCAGCACATACTTAGGAGTCTCAAGAATCCTTCCTGGAGAATCTTCCTCTTCAAATTGTATCTCCTTTTCCTTCTACTCTACATGAAGAGTCATCATATTCATATCCTTATATTAGTATTGAGCTTTTATGTGGTTCTTCATCTACTTTGACACTTGGGTATGTGCAAGATCATGATTGGCCAAAAAGTGGCAATATGATGGGTTTGTGGCTGACGACTTTTTTTTAACCCAAAAATGATGAAACGAAAAATGGTTTTTAAAGGAGATTCTCAAATTTCTACCAATATAAATTATTCTTTACTTTGAATTTAAGAAGTAATTATTATTCATTTTCTATTCAAATTATGACTAAAGTCCTGATTGATAGGCTGATTGAAAAACATCTATAGCTTTCAAACGGTATCACATTTTTTGAATCCAAAACATGCATCACATTCTATGATTCACATACTATAGGATTAAAAGAAGAAAAATTTAATTTCATCAAGTTTGACCAAGTTAATTGGTCGACATATGTTTTATATTTTTAAAATTTGTAAAAAAAAATCATAATTAATTATTCACTTGGAAAAATTGCAAAAATATGTATCACATAAGGATATGTCCTCTACTTATATCTAAAATCTTATAAAAAATAATTATCATTTTATTGTGGTTAGGGTGGTCAGACAGACACCTATTTCTTATTTTTCCCGAATTTAAGCTACTTTGCATTGAAATTTCAAATTTTCACCAAATAGATTTAAAAAAAAACCTAGTAGTTTAGAAACTACATTCAATTTTCTATAGATTATATTCTTACATATTTTTGAAATAATATAGATAACTTATTCAAATTTTTACGTCAAGTTTCCCAACTCTAATTTTTTTGAATTTTTTGCCACTTAAGGGCCTATTTTTTCATGTTTATCCTACACATACCCACTTACACTTTGAACTATCTTCTTTAGCCTCTTCTTGTAGCACCTGTAAGGATTGATTCTTATAGAATATCTAAGGAATATTCCTTCATCTAATATTGCATTAAACTTTCACAAGTTTTTTTAATCTCTTCTGACATAACATTTTCTTCCAAACACTCTAAAATATTTGACTGTATACCATAGTTCATAGGGATTCTTTGAACTATTTACTAGATTTCTTGTACTCTGTTGAGTATGTATACTACACTATGAATAACTTCTCTCCAATAGAAATTTGGTAAATTTTCTTCATCATTGTTGTTGGTACTTCCTAAGCAATCCTATTATTTTTGTCCACCACTGCATTATGTTGAGTCCTCCTAGGAGCTAACAAATGCCTCTTTATTCCATGGTCTTCACAAAAAAATATTAAACTCATTGGAGGTGAACTCTCCACCTCTATCAAAAATTAAGCACTTTATTTTCATATCCATTTCATTCTCAACCATAGCCTTAAATTCTTTCAATTTATCTAGATCTTTTACTTTTTCTTTAAGAAATGTTACCCAAGTCATTCTAGAGTAATCATCAATTAACAACATGAAACACCTATTACCTTGAAAGCTTCATGTTCTTGTAGGTCCACATAGATTTGTATGCACCAACTCTAGATGTCTCATGGTGAATATTTTGATATTGAACCTCTTTCTTATTTGCTTCCCAACTTGGAATTCCTAGAAAACTGCATTGATAGGATTTGTAATTTTTGACCGATTTCTCACAGCTTGAGTAGAGTTGATCCTCACTAGGATATCAAAATTGATCTATGAAAAATTATTCTATATGATAGGAAAATTTCATTGATTTGAGTCATAAAGATCTTACCATTAGCACCTTTAAGCTAATAAACATTTCCATCTATCCTTGTTTTTGCAACAACTAGAGTTTTAGAGCCTCCTTTTCTGATTTCACAACCACCATCTCAAAATATAATATTATATCATTTTCTGCACATTAATCCTACATTTAGAAGTTTATGCCAGAGACCATTTCCATAAAGAACATCATCTGCATTATGATTGCCATCAAAACTAATTGATCCTTTTCAACATATCTTACCAGATGTATCATCACCAAACTTAATAAGGCCAATTTCAAACTTCTCAAGTTTAAAAAACTTACTCTTATCACTTGTCATATGATTTGAGCATCCACTATCAATTATCTAGTGATTTTTCTCCTCTCTTGCATGAAAATCAATTACTATAGTTCCTTTGATTTTGTGACCTATTTCTAGAGCAATTTCCTTCATACATGTTTTAGAGTCAATAGAATTATTTCCAACATTCAAAGCCATGAATGATCACTCATCATTTCCATCATCTAGGTAGTCAGATTCATCATCAGATATGCTAGCATCTTATTTAACATAATAATGTTTCTTTAAAGATTTACCTTTATTATCCTTAAATACTTATCATTTGAAACTTTGGTTGAACATCTTGAAGCACAATGACCTATCTTCCATAGTTAAAAAATTTCAAAGGAAACTTACCTCTATACTTTCTAGTCCCCTTTTTCAATCTCTTGACAAAGTTTGCTTCTATCTCATCAAGATCATTCGGATCTGATCTATCATCCTTCTCTATTTTGTTAAACTTAAAGGTAGTTTCTTTTCTTGAATCATTTTGACCAAACTCTCTCAATTCAAAAGAAGTTAAAGCACCAAACAACTAATCTCTAGAATAATGATCTAAATCTTGAATTTCTTCAATAGTAAAAAACTTTATGACTATAAGATTAGGAAGAGTTCTTAATACCTTCTTTACCACTTCATCTTCTTACACTTTTCCACCAAGGTCATTGATGAAATTGACAATTTTATCCACTCTATAAATGTATCTTGCAATATCTTTATCTTATGCCATCCATAGGGTTTCAAATTTAGTCTTCAAATCTTGCATATTTGATTGCTTGACCTTATCATCTCCTTCATAGACACTTTCCAACTTCTTCCATATTTCTTTATCAGATTTGTAGATCATAACTTTTACAAGTTTTGAATTAGAAAGACTATTCAAAAGACAATTTCCTACTTTACCATTGTTCTCTTATGCCTTGATCTCGTCATGCATTAGAAAAATATAAACATATGAAATAGTAATGCAAAAACATCAAACAAATAAGAACACTAGATTTACATGGAAAACCCAAGAAGGGAAAACTATAGTGAGGATTAGCTCAAAATATATAAAGTAATCACAACACTGAATACAATAGGCTCAATACTAGAGGGATCACTACCTAAAAGAAAGAAGGGATCACTACCAAAGGACTCACTATCTAGAAGAAATAAGATTGAAAAATGGTGAATCAATACCAATTTTAACTTCTAATAATGCATCTATCTTATGCCAAAGGTACAGTTCCACTAAAGAATAAAAAAATCATTCAACAGACTATTAAAATGTAGACACCTTCTGTTGACTGCATTTGGGAGCCATATGCATTAAAGCTCACACTTAGATCACCAAAGTTGATCACTTTCACATATTTTTCATCACATGGTCCTCTCTGCTTAATCCACACAACAAATCACCTTGTATTTATACCATCCTCAACCTACAAAATTGTCAATTAGGGTAGCCTTAAGGAAATGTATGCACCTCAACTATGTAGCATCAAATAGGTCAGAACCAAAAAATTCCATAATTTAAAAAGGTGAAGGAAAACCATGCCACAACTTAACTAGGACCCAAATATACACCAACATGCTTCTCAACACTTCCACAAACATCAAGCATCCTCTGCAATTAGCACTAGCATGCTAGGTTGAACAAACGTGCACTAACACTAACAAGTGACTCTAAAAAAACCTCTCCAAGTCTGGAAAAAATCTTGTTGACCATACACAAAAAATCTAAAACATCTCAAAATATTTCCACATCATCAATTTTTCCAGTACTACTAGAACCACCTGAAACTTAAGAACACCTTTATTTAGTACAACTAGACACACTGGCACATACATCAAACACATCAAACAACCTTGTGGAACACTAGAACACTTGAAGCTTCAAGGGAAGGTAGATAAAAAATATATAAGAACGTTCCTAGATCCACAAGCCAAGAACCTTCATTGTGGAGAAATGTAAAGCAATCTCATTTCTTCTATTATACTAGATATAAAAACCGTCAAACATATCTTCCATTGTAGTACAATACAAAACAAACTCTAGATATAAAACCTTTGAACACCTCTAATCATCATATCCAAACCACGTAGGCATATCTTCAACCATGAAGAGATGAAAAGAAAAACAATGAACACCACTCTATCACATTCAAATCTCTTTTATTCAAATTTTCTCAAAAGAACTTGGAAACCAAGCAAAGCAACTACATCAACAGCACATCTACAACATATGCAACACCTCTCATCAACTATAGCACATCCAACTATCTCTCCAAACATAACTTTTGGAACTATACTAAATTAAGGCATCAAGGACAACACTATAATAGTGTTGACATCAATAACAACAAGTCCAGGCTTCTAAAAACTCCAATGCTAGGGGTTGAAATCATCAACAACAACAACACTCTCTTTATACAAGGGGTTGACATCAATGAAAAAACCCAAACAACTCAAAAAAAACTCAAGATTCCAACAAACACAAAGAAAATTTTGGTTGCACAATGTCCACAAGCATGCAAGGAACAACATAAATGCCAATATCTACACTAGGATGTACCATATATCACAATATTGTTAACATGATCAAACATATGTAGTATTCATTTTCTTAAGAAAATAACATTGGTTTTATCCATGCTTGATATTCAATACAAACTTCAAGTGCATTTGTATAATGCATTAGCCAAAGATACATATATGAAAAATTAAATTATCTAAGGAATATATACATCTTGTATTTATGCCATATTGAAACATAGATTTTAGGACCCAATGGACTCTCTAACTCTTATAAGGTTTTTCACCCAAAAGGAGAGAGATTAGACCCTAAATGCTTATGTGACATTCAAATTAGGATGTGTGCAATGAGATATGATGTAAATGAACTTAACTTAGAAATGGAATAGATTAATCTAAATGACTAAAAATGAATGCAAAATAAAGATCTATGCTTTTTTTGAAAACACAGTGTGATATGCAATAATGAACTAAGAACAAATGCAAGGCTAGACAAAAATGGATGAAACATGAATTATGCACCTGAAATGTGGATGGATACTGGGGATTGCTTCTGAAACACTATTGATACTGAGTTTTTGGCTAGGTGGGACTCATTCATCACCTGGGGCAAATCAGTCCTAGTTCTTCCAAACTATGCTAGAGCTCGTTTCTGACAAAAGGGTACTAAAAAATGTAAAAATCCAAAAATTGACCTTGGGGTGGGACTCATTCACCACCCTTGGTGAAGGAGTCCACTTTTGAATTTTTGATTTTTCAAAAGTGGATTCTAAAGCTTCTGGTCTGCACTTTGATGCCCTATAAGTGTCTGCTTCTGAAACTCTAATTTACGGGTTTGAAAATAGATTTTTGTTGATATTTTGAATTGATGAATGAGTAGAAGACACTATAAACCTTTTAAATAAATCTTCAATGATTTACAAGCTTCCAAGAGATGTAAATATGCAAACACACAAGACAAGAAAGAAAGATGTTGAATGTTAGGGCATGGGGGTTTTCCTTGGTCAAACCCCGTTTAGGTAATTAAACCAAAATGATGAAATAAGTGATGAAACATAAAAAATGGAGATGATTACCTTCTCATGATGATTTTATCTTGAAATTCTGCAACATATCATGAAGATTCAGCCCTTGGATGTCTTAGGAAGCTAACTTGATGAAAGCCCTAGCTTGCTTGACTTGAGATAGAAGATAGATGATGCATGAATGATGTGAATGTAAGAATGAGTTGTTAGATGTAAAATGACAATAAAAAAACTTATTTATAGTCAATTGTGCATTAGTATCCTGAATATACCTCATCACAGGCCGACATGTAGAAAATTTGAACTTAAAACCTAATTTTTCCCGCTCAAACCCTGAAAAATGACTCAAAATGGGACTCATTCGCCAAGGGTGGTGAATGGGTCCCACCTATATGGGACTAATTCTCCACTAATGGAAAATGTGTCTCACAGGGGTCATTTTTGCTTGTTGGAATGTCGAGAAGTAAGAAAATTAGGCTTATATGATGACTATGTCAGGTATTTGATCAATTAAAGCCTCAAGATGCACAATATGGGTCAATTAAGACCTATTAGTGATTATATAAATGTTTAATAGGGCTTTGGACACATAAATCAAAGTGAAAGCATAATTAAATGCACTTTGCAACACTAAAATTAGGTCCACATGGCCTAGAAAAGCACAAAAACCAATGTGAATTTGTAAATCACATTACAACACTTGTTTGTCATTAAGTTCACATTAATAATATTCTAGATTTATATGATGATGTAATTAAATAAATTTTATAATGTTGAATTAGGGAGAAATAAGTTAATTAAGTCTAGAAAAGAATGAAAGTCCCTTACAAGACTTTACAACACCTTTACAAGACGTCAATAAGCACATGTTATTTGATTTGCAAGGGTCCAAGACCTAGTGTGGACACATAAAACGCCTCACAACACTAGATTAGGGCCTCATTAAGTTGAATTATCATGAATTAATTCCATGTCAAGCAATGGGTACTTTTTTCTATGGCACATTTAGCCCCCACTTTAGTGAGATAAACTTGGTTCCTCACACTAAAGTAGCCATTCAAGAGAGATCCACATGTACGCCAAGCCCCCAAGATACAATATTATACAAAGGAAAGGGAGAAAGAGGAACGAGATGGAAAATATTTACCCACTCTGGGCCCACAGAACTTTGGATCATCCGCGGGGTGAGAAGGGCCAAAAGATCAAGAAAAGGAAGAGAGTAACATATGCCAGTTGGCATGTACTCACAAACACAAAAGTGGCTATGGGGAAAATTCATGCCGCTAGTTGGGCTTCCCGTTCAACCATGGTAAAGCTATCTACCCATTCGATAACTTTAACAAGGTGCCACAAAGCCAAAGGAAATGAAAATGTCAGTTTAAGTTTTATAAAATAAGAAAAATAGGATGGCATCATAGGCATGCAAGTTGTGTTATGCAAGGTGGCTGAATAAGAATTTTATGTGTAAAAATGTCATGTGTAATATGTTCAAAGGAGTCTTGTTTAGTTTATGTAAGGTCAGTCACTTAGGGAACATTTTTTCTAATGTCTCCAAAAGAGGACCAATCAAAGAATAGTATATTCACAACTTAGGGGATGGAGTGTGTCACATCAAGCCACCAAGAAGAATGTAATATGCTGAGATAGATCACACTTATGAATGACATCACACCCAATGTCATCCACAAAGTGAAAAATGAATCACATAAATGACAAGGCTTTGCTAAGAATGCAAATGAAATAATGGTAATGTATGTTCCCCACTTTAAAGGAATTATTACACATCGTTCTATGAGCAATTACTTGAAAGTAGAGAAGAGAAAGAGGCAAGACAAGAGAGACAACCTGGAAAGCTCTATGCCAAGTCACATGTTTTGAAGTTAGGATGCATCATGCCAAGATAGGAGAAAGTAAGAGAGTATGTCACATGCGAGTCCATCTTAAGATATGTCATCCACATCTCAAGCTTGCTCTTAAATGTTCATGAAAGGTTAACAATTAGTCAAAAGAGAGAATGACAAGTGACATATAGGGATAAGGCTTGCTATCCCTTTTCTCACCATTGAGTGAAAGACAAAGGTGAGCCTAGAATGGATGATGGTATGTTGCTCCTTGCAATGGATGCAAGATATGTAATAGTGAGAATGTGATTATGCTACAACTATTACATGGCAAGGAGAAACAAGTAAGGTTATTTATGTGAATAAGAAAGAGTCTTGGAAGAGTCATGCATGATAGTATTGATATTGAGTGAAGGGTTGGTGATCTTGACTAGACTACAATAGCCAAGACCATGAGTCGTTTGTTGTGTGTTAAGCTCTATAGGATTGCGGATACCTTGTTCTCCAACACCACAACCTTTTCCATTATGTACAAGTCATTTCATAAACTGATAACCTTTTCCATAAAGACTTTCTAGGGATTTGGAATCAGGAGGTTGTTCATTGTTGTGTTCATCAGGTATTATTGTGAAGTTTGTGGCATTGTCTAAAGTGGTTGAGGTGGATGCTTGTGAAAATTTATTCGAGGTTTGTGTTGACATGATGGGACGTTGATCTAGTTGTTTGTCTATACTTTGTGAGAATATGTAGTTTCACATAAATGAGGGTGTGAAGTCTAAGGATCCCCAATCATCACCAAATAATTTTGAATAAATGCCTCATTGTTGTGGTCAATTTCAATGTTGGAAGTAGGAATCAATGTGTGGAGAGGACTTGTAGTTCCATTTTCAAGATGTAAGAAATTCTCAGGCTCGAGATCATCTTCAACTTGATAAATTGTATTGTTATATACATATTTCATTATACAATGAAGGGTTGAAGGCATTGTATTCATTTTGTGAATCCATGGTTTTCCTAGAAGAAGATTATACGAAAGTTCATAAGGCATGACATGGATAGGAGTATGGAAAGTAACCACTCCAACCGTAATAGGTAAAGTGATGACCCCTAGTAGTTGCTTTGTTATATTATCAAACCCTCAAATAACAATGGAATCAGGTTTTATTTGTGATCTATCCACTTCCAATTGATCAAGGAGAGTCACACTACACACATTAAGGGAAGAACCATTATCTATGAGAGTGTGTTTAATACTTGTGCGATGGAATTGAGAAATGATCATAAAGGCATCATGTTGTTTACCCAACTCCAAGGAAGGGAGCTCATGTTCATGGAAAGTAATGTCAAGATTAGTGTGATTCAATTTATGAACAAAAGCTGCCACATCATTCAGAGTTGTACCATGAGGAGGTGCAATTTGGTGTAAGGCTATTTGAAGAATATTGTTATAAGTTGGTGATGTTTGGAGTAAATTCCAAAGGGAAATTTTAGCAAGAGTATTCTTTAATTGTTCAACAAGATCATACTCCTTTGTGGGTGGGAGGTAGCAAGGAGCTCTAGGTGGATTAGGTAAAGGTAATGATGGTGGAATTATTTGTGGACGTTGTGGGTTATTTCATGCGTTATATGTATGAGCAATAGTATCATCACTACATTATTGTGATACATTGGTGTTAGGTTGATTAAAGGGATGAAGCAGATGCGAGGGTGGGTAGAGAATAAGTTTAGGTTTATTAGAAGGATGAAGTGGATGTGAAGGTGGGTAAAGGGTAAGTTTAGGTTTAGTGTAATGAGGTTGAATATTGTTAACATCCCTTAACAAGTGAGAGTCTTCATTGTCTCCAAATGGCATGTTATATCTATCTTGTATCATATTATCTTCCCTAGAAGGAGAGTTCATAGGAGAACAACAAACCACATGTGTGTGCCAAGTAAGGTTTGGTTCATCCAACGTAACTTCATCACAACTAAGGGAGTTATTAATGGTTGAATTATGTTGTTCTATAAGATTCTCATGATTTTCATGGATTGGATCATGTAATATCATAATATCATCTTCACTAATAGGAGAGATATTAGGAGAGGGGAAAAGGTGATTGTTTTCCATAAGCTCATTGTTTTGGTTCAAAGTATCTACCCTAGTAGGAGAGCTTTGAAAAAGGTGAGCATCATGAGTTGTATCACATTTCAAAGCTTCATTATAAATAGGGGAGTCATGAAGGAGAGGAAAAATAGGATTGGAATGTGTGTCAATGATTGGAGCTTCTTGTTCAAGTAGATCCTTCCAATTGTTGGGAACATTAGGAAGAAGAGAAATAATATTATAAATCCCAATCATTGGATGTCTTGATACCAACATACTTTCTTCACAAATGTGTTGGTCATAATCATTCATGGAATTATTGTCACAAATAGGAGAAGTGTTGGGAGATAAATAGAGATTAGGTAAGGTGGTATTTAGGAATGTTTCTATGTTTTCATTATGTTGTTTGCTAACATCCTCTGAAGGGGAATAATAAAATGGACAATCAAGACTCGAAATGCTTGTAACTTATTTCAACAAAATACCTTCATCACTAATAGGAGAGGTATTGGTAGAAGAGAAAGTAAGTGTATTATTATTGTCTACATCTCCATTCACACCAATGGGCAATGCAAGATTAAGGATTGTACCAATGGTTTGATCAGGTTTCTTAAAGTCCTCATTGTGATAATCAAAATTAAACTCATAAGAAGGAATGTTGTACTTATACAATCCATTATTAACAAAATAAAAGCCAAACCTTTTGAAGGAAAAAATGCTTATGATGAAAAGGAAAGAAAGTACAATACAATGAATTAAAAGGAAATGCAATTTTTCAGTTTTTAAGTAAACTAATATTGTGTAACAATTTGAAAATGAAATGTTGCAAATGAAAAAGTGAAATTAAACAATGCATGAAATGAGCTATTTTAAGTGAATTCTAACAAAATGCATGCTACAAAAATGCAACTAACTAATATATACAAGTTAAAGCACCAAACAAAGGCTCAAAAATAAGATTCTAAATTCTATAAAGTGTTGTTTCAGATATCAGAAGGGACTGATTCGCCCAGGGTGGCGAATGAGTCCTAGTATGGAATTTTTTCAATATTTTCAATAGTTTGTGACTGTTTTTTATGTTTTCAAAATGCTATGATGCAGGTCTAAATGGAAAATGCAGAATTTTAGAACTATTCAATTATTAGAGATGGAAAAAGGCAACCTATTATGCACTTTTTGTGAAGGAAAAATATACCTAGCATGCAAATGAATCATGCAGATCCCAATGCAAAATCAATGCAAGCCTGTATGTATGATGAAGGACTCCAAAATCACACAAGGAAGTATTCTAAAAGTCAGGTTCACCAAAATGAAACATAGATTTTAGGACCCAATGGACTCTTTAGCTCTTATAGGGTTTTTCACCCAAAAGGAGAGAGATTAGATCCTAAAATTATTAAATGACATTAAAATTAGGATGTGTGCAATGAAATATGATGTAAATTAACTTAACTAAATGGAATAGATTAATCTACATGACTCAAAATGAATTCAAAACTAAGATCTATGCTTTTTTTGAAAACATAGTGTGATATGCAACAATGAACTAAGAACAAATGCAAGGCTAAATAGAAATGGATGAAACATGAAGTATGCACCTGGAATGCGGATGGAGACTGGGAATTGCTTTTGAAACACTGTTGATGCTGATTTTTAGGCCAGGTGGGACTCATTCACCACCCTATGCGAATCAATCCCAGTTCTGCAAAACTATACCAAAGCCCATTTCTGAGAAAAGGGTACTCAAAAATGTAAAATTCCAAAATTAACCTTGGGGTGGGACTCATTCACCACCTTTGGCAAATGAATCCACTTTTTAATTTTTAATTTTTCAAAAGTGGAATGTGAAGCTTTCGGTCTGCACTTTGATGCCCTACATGTATCTACTTCTGAAACTCTGATTTACAAGTATGAAAATGGATTTTTGTCGATATTTTGACTTGATGAATGAGTATAAGACTTTAGCGACCTTTTAACTCGGTCTTGAATGATTTCCAAGCTTCCAAGAGACCTAAATGTGCAAACACAAAAGACAAGAAAGATAGATGTTGAATGTTAGGGCAAGGAGGTTTTTCTTGGTTAAATGGCGTTTAGGTAATTAAACCAAAATGATGAAACATGAAACAATGGAGATGATTACCTTGTCATGATGATTTTATCTTGAAATTCTACAACATATTATGAAGATTCAGCCCTTGGATGTCTTAGGAAGCTAACTTGATGAAAGTCCTAGCTTGCTTGACTTGAGATAGAAGATAAATGATGAATGAATGATGTGAATGTAAGAATGAGTTTTTAGATTTAAAATGAGGATAAAAACACTTATTTATAGTCAATTATTCCTTAGTATCCTGACTATACCTCATCACAGGCCGATATGTAGAAAATTTGAAATTAAAACCTAATTATCCCTCTCAAACCCCCTCAAAATGGCACTCATTCGCCAAGGGTGGTGAATGGTTCCCACCTAGATGGGACTAATTCACCACTAATGGTGAATGAGTCCCACGTGGGTCATTTTTTCTTGTTGGAATGTCGAGAAGTAAGAAAATTAGGCTTATATAATGACTATGTCGGGTATTTGATCAATTAAAGCCTCAGGATGCACAATATGGGTCAATTAAGACCTATTAGTGATTATGTAAATGTTTAATAGGGATTGGGACACATAAATCAATGTGAAAGTGTAATTAAATTCACTTTTTAATACTAAAATTAGGTCCACATAGCCTAGGAAAGCACAAGAACCAATGCAAATGTGTAAATCACATTACAACACTAGTTTTTAATTAAGTTCACATTAAGAATCTTCTAGATTTATATGATGATGTAATTAAATACATTTTATAATGTTTAATTAGGGAGAAATAAGTTAATTAAGTCTAGAAAAGCATGAAAGTCCTTTACAAGACTTTACAACACCTTTACAAGACATCAATAAGCACATGTTATTTGATTTGCAAGGGTCCAAGACTTAGTGTGGACACATAAAATGCCTCACAACACTAGAATAAGTCCTCATTAAGTCTAATTATCATGAATTAATTCCATGTCAAGCAACGGGTATTTTTTTCTATGACACACATCAAAATAAAATTACAAAAATGTTCAAATCACATTTAAAAATGAAATCATCTAATATTACTACACCCATAAAGTTTTCTTATTATTGGAATATACTAATATTTAAAACTAGTGAAACTAAGTAAGTTAAATACTTTTAGCATATGATAATAGTCATGTATTGTCTCAAATTACCTTTTGAATATCTAGAAGGAAATAAAAATGTCAAAACAAAAGATGATACCAAAAATATAGCAAAATAAGATGCCTATGCTCTTGGGGCTTACATTATGCATAGTCAACATTGGGAAATATGTTGATCAAGCTAAGTGATATAACCTACGACATACTTATGCATGAATTTCTTACGTCAAATCTAATGTAATAGAGATTATTTCTTTTGAAAATTTAGGAAAATGATCTAAGCATAGTCATGCACATAGATTTGATCTAATACATTAACGCAACCATGTATGTTTTCCTCCACTCAACATCCACCAAGTCTATCCCAACATAACTTTGTGCATCTCTATTACATCCAATATAACTCCATAAAAAATTCCAACTCAAAACCATGAGTAAATACCATAAGGAAAAATCAACACCACATTTTCATCCATTTCAAGTAGCATATAACTTGCAAACTTGTGCTACAAATGGAACCATATAGGTTTGACACCTAGTATCATCTTATCTACATGTAAATTGAACCATATGAGTTTGGCACCTAGTGTCACCTTGTCTACATGATAGAGTACACGATATATAAGTGAAATCTATCAACATCACTATTGTGGGCCTAACTGATGGTTGCTTATATAAATATCTACCATGCATCATGTATAAATAGAGAAAAACTAAACAAACTTTTGCATACATATCATAGTAATTATATTTTTAATGCTTGATACATTTGCATTGCAAAACATTCCACTCTCATTGAATGTAAATTTTTGTTATAATCGATGATTTCATTCGCATATTTTATAAATCATACTAGTTACAAGGAAATTCATATATTTTCCCTCTAATCTATTTGGGAATTGGATCATTAGGTTGCACAACCAAGACCATATTGTGTGGTGTGATCGGTTCCCAAACCAAATGACATGGTATGACCAAATCTTGAGCCAAATTAAGATCAAACAATTATTTTCCACACTCAAACTACAAATCCAAAAGCAAAGTAATGTTTTTAATTGTTATATTCTAGTAGAAGGGTATGTGCAGGATCATGATGGGCCAAAAAATGGTGATATGATGGGTATTTGTAGGGTATGTGGCTTATGACTTTTTTTTACCCAAAATTGATGAAACAAAAAGGGTTTTTAAAAGATATTCTCAGCTTTCCACCAATATAAATTATGCTTTACTTTGAATTTAATAAATAATTATTATTCATTTTTTATTTAAATTATGGCAAAAGTCCTGATTGATAGGTTGATTGAAAAACATATATAGCTTTCAAACTGTATCACATTTTTTGAATCTAAAACATGCGTCACATTCTATGCTTCACATGCTATAAGATACAAAAAAATAAATAAATAAAATCATGAAGTTTTGACCAAGTTAAGGTGGTCAGATATACGAGTTTTTATATTTTTTAAAAGTTGTAATAAAAAATTTATAATTAATTATTTACTTAGAAAAAAATTATAAAAAAATATGCATCACATCTATACATGAGTCCTCTACTTCCATCTAAAATATTATAAAAAAATATAATCATTTTATTGTAGTTAGGGTGGTTAGACGAAACCCTTCTTATTTTTTCCCTGAAATTTAAGTACTATTGCATTGAAAATTTAAATTTTCACCAAATAGATTTTTTTTCTTTTAAATAAACCTAATAGTTTAGAAACTACATTCAATTTGCTACAAATTCTATTCTTACATATTTTTGAAATAATATAGATAATTTATTCAAACTTTTACGTCAAGTTGCCTAACTCTAATTTTTCTGAATTTTTTGCCACTTAAGGGCCTGTTTTTTCCATAATGATCATGCACATACCTAAAATAGTAAATCAACATAACAAACTCAAAATTCAACAGATCATATAAAAAATAATTAAGCTCAATATTTACACATTTCCAAAGATAGCTTGCTCTCTTTTAATAAGAAAAAACTTCATTCATGAATTTCTAAAATCACATCTACCACAATGACTTAAATTACATTGTTTGCTTTGTATTTCCATCCCTCTCACTTTGATAGGAAGAGGTATCCTACCCAACTTCTAAATTCATATTGTAAGTTGGCTTGACATAAAAAACCTACTCACCTCTATAACCTCACACCAACCACACACCTTTCTATGATCTCAAATATCAAGACCACAACCTAAATTTTTTAAAAATCATCTCTATATCAATTTTATTTTTTCTTTCTTTCTTGAAATCCACACTTCTCTTATTCTCTCTCCATTGTATCACTTTCAATTGAATGGATCAATTTGGGCAAGTTTTACTAGTTTCAATATAAAATATACTGTATATGTGCTTCCTGCCTACCAAACATAGATTTTAATATAAATTTCCATAGAATCGAATAATCTTCAAATGCTGTACATGCTAATTTTTTGTCTAAGCATAACAAAGTATTACAATTATTAAGCAAGTAATATTTAATGACAAATGTCTTATATGTGGTCGAGGAATATATATATGAGATTGGAAGGAATATAATGACATAGCTGTTAAATTCGTTGTTGGCATCTATCTGACCACCCACTCTGAAAATCCGATTTGTGAATTATTTCCCAAAATTAAAAATATTATAAGCAAACTAATTAAATACTTCGTCAAACTGCCCTGTGCAATCATAGCAAATCACAAAATATTCAAGATTTATTAAGCGAACTCTCTCTCAAATAAATAAGTATTTTCTTATAAAAAATGGACAAGTCAATCATACTTTCTATAATAGGATGGTTGTGTTTGATTCTCAATTAGATTCGCTAAATGCTGTTTTGATTGTTTTGACTTACAATTTTTGTATGATTTTATTATTTTAAATATTTTTACTAGAATAAAGTGGTAGTTTATAATTTATTCAAATATATTATATTTTATTGTTGAAATTTGTATGTTATTTTAAATTTTTTTCTAGTTTTGTGGTTTTTTAAATGAATCTTTTAATACAATTATATATTTATGAATGAAACAATTTTCTATAAAAGTAGATTTAAAATTCTTATGCTTTCACCTATCTTCATATAATACATTTGCATATATCTACGCATATTTTATCGATATATGTACCTTTTCTCATATTGTCTACATTTATTAGACAATTATTACATGAATAGAATTCACACTTTTATCATCTTAGATCATTCCTATGGGTACAAAATCAATCCTATGAGCATGAATCATACCCTTAAATTTCTAAAAATTCAAATTCAATTTTGTCTAACTTACACCCACTTTGCTAGTCATTGTGAGTCAATTAAACACACATTTACATGAACTCCTTGTGATGTAATGGTATTTAAAGGTATTAAATTTCATTTGTTTAATGTCTTCCATTACTTGAATATTTTGATAATCTAGAGCATTCAAAGAGTATTCATCATATGCATCTTTTCAATTGGTGCATTGAAACATATTAGAATCTACATGAGGTTTATTGGCTTCAACTAGTGACCTGAATATAAGGCTCACGTCTACCAATCATTACTATAAGAGAAATTGTTCATTAAAAAATTGATAACCCTTTAAATATTTTAAGTACTATTAGTTTTCAAAGTAGAGTACACAAGAACACAACAAAAAGAGTATATAATAGAAACACAACAAAAATGAATAAATATGCAAGGTAAAAGACATATCTATAGACAAAAAATGATCTACAAGTGCATACTTGACCTAAATAAAGACAGATCTTGTGCAATGTTTGATTTGAAACATAGATAAAGATTATGTTTCTAGAATTCAGATATCTCAATTCCATTGACAAATTGTATTTTAGTTTTTGTCATTCAAATTTAAAAAAAATATAAAAAACTTGTATGTCTGAACACCTTAACTTGGTTAAAACTTCATGTTTTTTTTTTTTAATCCTATATTATGTGAAGCAGAGAATGTGATGCATGTTTTAGATTCAAAAAATGTGATACTGTTTGAAAGCTATATATTTTTTTCAATCAGCATATCAATCAGGACTTTAGTCATAATTCAAATAGAAAATAAATAATTATTATTTATTAAATTCAAAGTAAAGCATAATTTATATTGGTGGAAAGCTGAAAATATCCTTTAAAAACCCTTTTCATTTCATCAATTTTGGATGAAAAAAAGTCGTCAACCACATACCCTACACATACCCATCATATCACCACTTTTTTGTCCATCGTGATCCCACACATACCCTTTTATTGAACCAAGACATAAAACAATAGAAAAATTGAGTTTTTTTGTCCCATCATGATCATGAGTTTTTTTATTAAAAGGAATCGTGAGGCTTTCAATTAGTTTCAAAATTTTAATGCGCAATAAAAAATCCAAAAGCTTGTTGATAGAGGAAATTTGCAACACTTGAAGGCTCCTACTTTTCCAAAACATTCACTAAACCCTTGAACAAAAATATCAAACTCAAATGAAATTATAATTAAGTTAAATGAAATTTCAAAGAGTTCCTACAAAATCCAGAAAAATTCCTATCAATGAATTACAATTATTTATAAAAGCAAACTAACAAAAAAAAAGTATATTAAGAAAGGAGGAATAAGGAAATAAAAAGGAAGAGGCTAGGCAATTAACTAATCAGAGGCAATTTACTAACAAAAAGGAAAAAAAAGTTATGAAGAGTTAGATACCCCAAACTAGGACTCATCCCTATTAAGGTCTAAGAGTTGAAGTGTTATAACACAAGAGTTTCCAAATCAAAGAGAAGAAAAGAAAGAGGAGAAGAAAGAGAAAAAAGAAGAGGGTAAAAAGTCAGATACCCATTGGAGTGAGATATTAGGAGAGGGATATGTTGATATTAAACTTGCAAGAGATAAAGAAAGCAACAAAGAAAATGGCATACAAACTTAAGAAAACATAAAATATGGAACACAGATTAAACAATATAGATACCACAATAAAAATCCATATTTTTGTGACAGATACTACCAAAGCCATAGGACATGTATTCATTCTAGAGTTCATATGTGAGAAATTGGAAAAAAGTGAAGATAAGAACAAGTTATTAGACTTTGTAGGATCACTAAAAAAGGAGGGTATGTGCAGGATCATGATGGGCCAAAAAGTGGCGATATGATGGGTATGTGTAGGGTATGTGGCTGATGACATTTTTTTACCCAAAATTGATTAAACGAAAAGGGTTTTTAAAGGAGAATCTTAGCTTTTCACCAATATAAATTATGCTTTACTTTGAATTTAATAAATAATTATTATTGATTTTCTATTTGAATTATGATTAAATTCCTGATTGATAGGCTGATTGAAAAACATCTATAGCTTTCAAACGGTATCACATTTTTTGAATCTAAAACATGTGTCGCATTATATGTTTCACATATTATAGGATTTTAAAAAAATGAATTTCATGAAGTTTTGACCAACTTAAGGTGGTCAGACATACAAGTTTTTATATTTTTAAAAAATTGTAATAAAAAGTCATATTTAATTATTTACTTGGAAAAAAATACAAAAAAGTATGCATCACATTGGGAGAAGAGTCCTCAACTTAAATCTAAAATATTATAAAAATATATTATCATTTTATTGTGGTTAGGGTGGTCAAACAAACACCTACTTATTTTTTCCCTGAAATTTAAGTACTATTACATTGAAATTTCAAATTTTCACCAAATAGATTTTAAAAAAAAAAACCTATTAGTTTAGAAACTACATTTAATTTGCTACAGATTTTATTCTTACATAATTTTGAAATTATATATATAAATCATTCAAATTTTTATGTCAAGTTGCTTAACTCTATTTTTTCTAAATTTTTTGCCACTTAAGGGCATATTTTTTCCATGATGATCCTACACATACCCAGAAGAATTGGAATGGTACATAAAGAATTACCCATAGTATAAAGGCACATGGGAAGAAGTAAGAAAATAAATTTTATCCAACTTTGGGATACTCGAAGTTCCAATAGAAAGTGTTACTTGGATGAGGAACTTGACACAAGGAGACAAGGAATTAGTTGAAAACTATGAAAAAAAAATTAAAGAGGTCTATAGAGAATTGGAGGAACCTTTCATAGAAAAATAAAATATTGAATGGTTCATCTCTGGACTGTGTAAGGACATCAAAGCTAGATTAGATGGAAGAATCTTTGATAGGTATAATGATATAATCACTATGGCATACTAGGTTGAAGCTCAACCATAGAGAAAATAGGAAAAAATAAGTGTTGAAATCCTTAAAGATTTGAACTGAATGTTGAAAAATTGGTCATATGGTAGGAAATAAAGGCTAGTGAACATAGTCAACCTGAAAAAATTTGGACATATTTTTGAAACATAGGAAAAGGTAAACCCTAAAATTTGACCCTAGGGTTTAGTTTTTCTACTTGAATATTTAATTAGACATTTGATTGATAATGGGTTTTGATTGATTTAGACTAGGTATGAGGTTGACTTACAGCCTAAAAAGTAAGTCAACCAACCCTTAACCAAATGTGGAAATTTCCTAATAATTAAATATAATGATATAATTTTCCTAATGATGCAAATTAGTGTTTTGATGCAAATAAAAAAAATCTAAGATGTCATAGAGGAAATCCAACACAAAAAATAAAAAGGAGAGGACACTATGCACCCGTGATATAAATTTCAGTTAAATTTTTTAGGATGTCTATGTAGGGGGTACCACTATCCTACTAGGTATTTTTTAGATCTATTTTCACAGTCCTTTGATGTTGGATTTATAATTCTATTTCCCATTTGCAAAATTTTCATATCACTTTTGAATATTTTTATAATTGAGTTTTTATGAGTTGTCAAGGCCTAGGGTTTCAAATGTAACAACAAATAAGGTGTCTTCAAACTTCCTTTCAATCCTCTTTAATCTGAGATCTACACATTCAAAAAGAGAGGAAATGTTGTGTTATTTTATGGGCTTTCCTTAGTCAAACCCCATGTTAGTGTTTCCATTTCCACAATGGCAACGTCAATGATAAATGGATAAATGAAAGGAAGGAATGATGAAATAAAAAAGGCAAGTCACCATCATTCAATGGCTTCCTTGAAAGATTGAATTCATACACATCACTTCAAGGGTCTTGGATTGCTTTCTTGATTTTCTTGAATGCTTGAATGCTTGAATGCTTGAATGCTTTGGAGACCCACAACAAAGATTAACCTTCATAAAACAATGATAAAACATGAAATCACACACTTTTACATGATGTTGGATCTTGAATTGCTGTAATAAATCCTTTAATGGCTTCTCTTGAATTTCTTCATAATGCTCTTGATAAAATTGCTTGATCATAAATTCTCCAACTTGATAGAGATAGATTTCAAATAATGCAATAAATAGGTATTACAAGAATTTAATCTAATTTCACAAAAAAATAGATCTTGATGGCCAAATTTATATATTTAAATTTCAAATAATAAAATGTCACCTCTAACATATTTAAATTTGGAGACAAAATATTTGGACATAAGTGCCTAGGGCACCACTGTCCTGACCCTATTTTGCAATATATACAGTGTCGAGAGAAAAATATAAGGTGAGATGTCACCTCCGACATTTGTAAATTTGGGTCTAGATTAAGAGGACAAGGGTGTCAAGGGTGCCCTTGTCTAGAACCACTTTTTTAGGATCTGAAAATATCGGGAAAAATATTGAATAAATACTTAGTTTTTCCACTTGTAATTTATTGGTAAATGTTAAAATAGGACACAAAATATGTAATTTAATAAATTAGCTGTTCAATTAGGTCCATGCACTTAGGGGGAGTGAAACATAATATGAAATTTTCATGGGTGGAAACTTACGATGCTACAATTGTAATAGGGAAGGACACAATTGGAATGAATGCCCCAAGGAAATAGTAGAGAAGTCATTGGCTGCAATAAAAATAGTAAAACTTAACTCTATGTACTATTCTCTTTGTCAAGAGTGGGATATACATTTGATAGAAGACTATCTAAATAACAAACCTCCAATGTGGAATGGAGGAAACCAAGGGAATTATCAAACTCAATGTTGTCACAATCATAATTATAATATAGATGAAAAAAGTGATATCAAATACTGAATACCACCCTGGCAGGATAATCAAAATGCATGTGCCATGCAAAACAATCAACAACTAGGATATCAAGAGGATAATTGACAATTTAGCTATAGAGGAGGTAGAGGAAGAGGCCATACTAGTAGAAGAAGAAATAATTCAAACTACTTTAACTGTAGAAAAATGGGCCATTATGCCTTTGAATGTTGGGAAGAGAAGAAACCAAAATGTATTTTATGTGGGAAAGAGTATCACACAATTTTCAAATGCAAAGTTGCTAGGAAATTTTATCAAAATCGGGAGGATAGTCAACCTTCTAGGAGTGATGAGTTAAAAAGAGGTGGAAGAATAATCTAGAAAGTATCACAATAGGAAGTTAGAGGCTATCATCAAAGGGATGTGTGGAGTTCAAAAACTTATATAAAAAACACTCTAGAGAAGAACTCGTTGTGTACAATAAGAAGAAGAAGAAAATTGAAGGAATAAGAAAGTAAATATTGTGACAAAAAAATTACTAATACCGCTAAAAAAAAAAAGAGCCAATGATAGAAGAAATAAAGAATATAAGATGATGAACTTGAACACTTCAAACCCAATAAAAGGAAAAATGACAAGGTGGCAAAATAGGCCAAACAAAACATAATACACCAACACTATGGAAGAATTAGGTTTCTTTATAGAGCAAGAAGCAATAATGCTAAAATACCTTGCATTGCTAGTGAGAAAAAAAGATTTAATGGATAAAATAAAGTAATGGGGAAAATATTGGAATAAAAAAAAGGTCAATTGGCTCTTAGAGGTCTGAAACTAGATGAATGGTCCATTATTGATAAATGTACAACTGAATGATTACAAAGTAAAATATATTGTGGTAGGTTTAGGAGTTGATTTGAAAATCATTCCATCCACTACATGGGAAAATTAGGGAGACCTAAGCTTATAAACACCAATGAACATAAGTCTTGTCGACGGTTTTAGAATGTAGACTTTGGGAACTTGGAATAATGTTGAAGTAAATGTTAAAGGGATAAGACAATTAATTGACTTTAAAGTGGTTGAAATGAAGGTTCCATTTAATGCCTTTTAGGGATTACTTGGATTAAGATGGTTTGTCAATGCCAATGGTATAGTAGACTCATAGCAAGAAGATATTTCACTTGTAGATGCTACCAGAGTTGCGAGTTTTCCATAACCAAAACTAGATGATATCTATCCTATATAAAAGAAGTGGCATAGGACAATGAAGGGGAAGACAAATCAAAAATATCTACACTATTTTCAAATTTCTAGATGGGAAAGAGGAAGAAGAAAATACAAATAATGAAGGGGAACTAGAATAAAATAGTGATGAAACTTCTTAGAATCATGGATATAAAATAAATCATAGTTGACATCAAAGAGAATTTATGGATCTTTCTAAGTATTTATGGTCTAGATTCACCCCATCAAATGATCGAAAGATACAAAAATAGCACCAAAAATAATCAACATCAAACAAGGCATTTCACATATTAAACTACCTAGATTTTCTAGAGTTGGAGATGTCATTGACTATATTTCAAAAATAGAGAAATATGTACTTGTCATAATAAAGACTTCCTCTCTTGTAGAAGTCCACTTCTTCACCCATCCGTTGATTCACCCATCCATCACCACCTTTCTCTCTCTTCCATTGCTTCATTCCACCTCACCTCATTCCACTTCATTTTCATTAATTTCTCAATTTATTCCCTAAAAAGGTGAATGGTACTTTCTCCAAAATCTTTGCAATGAATCCTCCACACATTAAGGTATGTGTGCATTAATTGCTATCTTTTAATCATCTTTTGACTGCATTCATTTAATCCTTGTATGTTAGTATAGACATTCACATAACATGTCATTACTCCCTGTCAAATCACCACTCCCATCTCACATGTGTGGACTCATGTCCCAATTTAGGTTGGAGGAAAAAAAAAAAGATGCAAATATATAGCCCATGTGTCAATTTATGCTAGGTTATGTCAAAAAATTTAAAATGAGCCAATTTGAAATCTAAGTTAGAGGATGGCTCACATATGTGAAGTGACACTAACTGCAACCATCATTTCTTCCCATCATAATTCTCCTTTATCACACCTTTTCTTTCCATTATTGACTATGTCATAATCTTGAGTTGTAAGCAAAAATGTAAAACAAAAGAAGGGGAAAATTCAGTTGATATTGGCACTGGAAATTTAGCAAGTATTGCAGGAAGGTGAACTTCATTTTCAGATGGAATTGCAGGAAAGAAATCATAGAGAATTTGTTTGATTGCATACAATGGGAGGTGGGTTAATTCGAAATGAACCCATGGTGCACATGATGTTTTATTGCAGGATGCACAATGCTTGGCTGAATTTAGAAATTGTGGATGGTTAGATTACTTCCTGAAGCTTGATGAATTTGATGAAAGCATTGCCCTTGAATTCGCCCAAACATTTTCTAAAGGAAAAGCCATAGTAAAAGGGTTGGAAGTTGTGGCAACTAAGGAAAGAATTGTAGAGGTTATAGGGTTACCAGCTGATGGTGAAAATTACCCTACCTCTAGAGATTCCAGATCAGCTAGTTTCAAATTTTCAGAGTTGAACGATCCCCCATTGAGCATAGATAAATAGGGTGTAGAGAGAATGCCTCTTCCTAAGCTATGGAAGCAGATAGTTGTTTATGTTATCAAATACATTGAGCTTGTGCAGGTCGCCAATCGAATTTTCATTTCATACACTTCAAGATTTTGAATCACATGAGGCACAGAAGGAGGATGAATGTGCCTAATGTGTTATACAATCTTCTCTCAATCATGATGGCCAAGACCCAAAAATGTAGGGATAATTATGTTTCTCACCATTGTCTGATTAAATTTCTAGTTGAGAAGTCTTTGCATGATGTATCTGGAATGACCTGAGAAGAATTTATAAATGTTGATCAAATTAGACCTGAGCACTTGCAACCTAGAGCTTTATGTCAACCCTGTAGGTCTAGCAAGAGATTGAGCACAACTGAAGCCACTCTTGGTGCTTCAACCTCTGACGTAGGCTCTAGTGTGAACCCTCCTACAACATAAGAAACCATAGAAATTAGTTCTTTTGAAACAAATAACTCAGAAAAAGAAAGCTTTGTATCAGATTTTGATGATGATGTTCAACTTGAAACCCTGATGAGAACTAGGGCACAATAGAGAGAAGTAAAAATGAGAAAAGGGAAAGCTAAAAGACAACTTGTAGAAAAAAAGGTGCCAAGTTCTAAGGAGGGGAAGGCTGACACTATTCATCCTACAACCAAAGAAAAATGTTAGAGACCTCCTAGGAAATCAAGACCAGTTGAGCTAGTGATTGGTATGCTTCCACAAGAAAGCCCTAAGCCTGGTGAGACATCACATGAGGACCCTAAAGCTCCATTGGGGTAGGTGAATGTTGAAAAAGAAGATATATTTTGGAGAGCAACAAATATAACATTGGCCGATCTTGCTAACATTGCAGAAGCATTTGAGGAAAATTAGGATTTCCTGCACTACAAGCAAGAGGTCCAACAATAGTAGTCAAAACCAGACCAAGAGTTCCTGCAGCCACAACAAGAACAAGAACAAAAGACCTTACAAGAAGAAGTGGGAGAAGAAGTAGTACCCCCACCACTAGAAAACAACTGGACAACTTGAGTCCATGCAGATAGTACTATATGAGGAGCCACCATCGACAAAAAGACTCGTAGGAATTCATAATCCTCTTGATTTTACAATACATATGACAATTCTGAATTTATGGAAAGAAATACAAAGGAGGGAGGAAGAATGGAAAAAGGAAAAAAAAAATTGAAGAAGGAAATTCAAAAGAGGGCTGAAGAGATTGAAGATAAGGATGCAAAAATTGCCACCCTGAAGTAGAGGGTGGATGATATGGCAACCTTGGTACCATAGATTTTGGAATGTAGGACCCCTCTAAGGGTCTATGCTCTACACCTAAAAGAGAAATATCTCTCTTTTAAGTTGTCAAGGATTTCCTTAGGTTTGAATCCTTCTATTGACACCCTTATTGAATTTTTCAATGCTTATAGGATTGCCTCACCTAAAATGAAGAATTTAATGTGTGATTTGTATTTACATAATTATGTTGTAAATCAAGACCATGATTGGAATCCGTTGTATTTTGGGGATGTCCAATTAAGGGCATTTATGTCTTGGGTGCAAAATGATATTAGTTAGGGACAACAACATGAGGATTATAAGCAATTGGAGTCTAACATCCCTTTGCCCATTAGGGTTCAATCAAGCAAACCAAAGGACATTTATAGAGAATGGCTTAGAATGCTTCTTAGACCTAGTTATAGTAATAGGATCAAGCCTTGGATTGAAGAAATTTATAGTGAGTATGAGGTAATTGCAACAACAAAGGAGGAAACTATGAGAAGATGCCTATCACAAAGATGGAATAGCCTAACCGATGAGCTAAAATAGGCCGAACCCCATTCCATCCACAACTATGTTGCAGCACTAAAAAGGATTGATAGGTATATTTAGATTGGGAGAACGGAGGGGTGATTTTGGATTCCCTTGACTTTCCAACCACCCATTATCATGTGGCTTGTGCCAAACTTTAGGTTCTACCAGTATGGCATTGCTGCAGACAAACAAAGATGGAACAAATTTCAGAGATTAGGAGGATTCTATTGGGATCCTGATTCACACACAATAACCACTGATGTTGAAAAACTATTAGTTGCAAATTTCAAAGCTTTGACCAAGAAGAAGAGCAACCCTTGCCCTGCTGGAGGATCAACAAAATGTTAGGTTTGGGGGAGTGATGAGCCTAGTTTTTAGTCCAATTTTGGGTAGAATCTATAGTTTATTTGCTGGAAATTGTCATGGACTTTGATGTTAAATGATGATATTTTCATAATGCTTCACTTAAACCATAGACATGGGTATGTATAGGATAATCATGGAAAAAATAGGCCCTTAAGTGGAAATCAAATTTAGAAAAATCAGAGTTAGGCAACATGACGTAAAAATTTGAATAAGTTATCTATATTATTTTCAAAATATGTAAGAATAGAATCTATAGAAAATTGAATGCAATTTCTAAACTATTAGGTTTATTTATTTTTTTAAAATCTATTTAGTGAAATATGAAATTTCAATGCAGTAGCACTTAAATTTTAGGGAAAAAAAGAAGTAGGTGTCTGTCTGACCACCCTAACCACAATAAAATGATAATATGTTTTATAAGATTTTAGATATAAGCAGAGGACACATGTCCTAATGTGATGCATATTTTTTTGTAATTTTTTTCCAACTAAATAATTAATTATGAATTTTTTATTAAAATTTTAAAATAAAACTATGTCGACCACCTTAACTTGGTTGATTTCACATTTAATCCTATATTATGCAAAGCATAGAATGTGACACATGTTTTGATTCAAAAAATGTGATCTGTTTGAAAGATATAATTTTTTTTCAATCAATCTATCTTTAGTCGTAATTCAAATAGAAAATGAATAATAATTATTTATTAAATTCAAAGTAAAACATAATTTATATTGGTAGAAAGCTGAGAATCTCCTTTAAAAACCCTTTTCATTTCATCAATTTTGGATTAAAAAGAAGTCGTCAGCCACATACCCTACACATACCCATCATATTGCAACTTTTTGGCCCATCATGATCCTACACATACCGACATTGGGCTTAATCCTATCTCTGCAAGTTTTAGTGACATTAGCATATTATGTGGATTATCTATATTGATTTTGCATGTTGTTAGTGAATTTTCCTTAAGGTGGTTATAGATATGTAGTTATTGTGCGTACTAACATTTCCATGTAGATTTAATTCAAGGATGCTAAGCTGAGGAAGGCACTGCTAGTTGGGCATGCACCGTAGCATCCAGAAAAAGGATTCACGACAAGGTCAAAGGAGGTTAATGGAAAAAGATTCCTAATTTAACCAAATGTAACTACCTTGTAGTGGACTTTAATGATTGAGTAGAAACGGGCGTTACTGTTGTGCTAAATCTACATTTGGACCTACATGTTTGACGAAATTCTATGCACGCATAACTTCCACCACTCCACTTTATTTTTTTTCCCTAAATGGAATCCTCCTTGTTGTGGAGTTGATTTCCTTGTTTAGCTAATAGTATAAATAAAGATTTGATGCTCCTTCCTCAGGAGGTTGCATGATTTGATATTGTACTTACACTCTCAAGTTTTTAGTATACAGATACATTACTCTTTTGTACTCATGATTTACAGTGAATAAAATAAAGTTTTGAGTTTGAGCATCTGAGTTCTCATTAATTTTAGGGGATACTTACCCAAGGGGGCCTACTTGTTGAGTAACCCGTCCTCTTAGTTTAGCATTAGTCTAGTGTTACTTTTTGTTTAGTAACTAGTTAGAAATTTGACATCGACTATTCTTGTAGCCACTAGAATTTCATTTTGTGACTGTTCCTATAGCCAAAGCAGACAGAGTAGTACCCTATTTTTTGCTCATATTTTCATTACTATTTTGCATTTTAGTTTGATATAGTTGTTGATTGATGATTGGTATTTATGGTATTCCCTTCTAAGCAATTTACTTTCAATATTGTGAGTTCCTTAGCTATAGAAAGAAATGGCTACTTTTAGTTCCTAGTGCACATACTATGCTGACCCATTTCAAGTTCATGTCCTTGGGTTGACAAGTTAAACACACCTTCATGATGATTGAAATAGCTATTTAGGTTAGATGTTCATTCTTTGAATCATGGTTGTAAGGGATTAGTTATTAAATCATTGTAGCAGGCCAACACTTAGATCACCACACTTGATCACCTTTTTATCACACACTTGTGACACCACTCAACACAAACTCCATCTTATATTTATACCATTCATGACCTCTAACACCTCCTTAAGGTTGACCTCAATGAGACATATGCACCTTAAGCATGCAACACCAAAATGGGTCAAAACCAAATACTTCCACAGTAGAAAGAAGTGAAGGTAGACCACACCAAGGTTTAACTAGGACCCAAATCTACATTAAAACACTTTTCCACATTTCAAAAAATAACAAAAACCATCCACAATTAGTGCTAGCATGCCAGGTCGCCCAAACCTACACTAACACTAACAAGCGGCCACATACATGCTTCTGTAGGTCTAAATACAACATATAGGATCCACAACAACACCACACACCATCCAAGAATATTCCAAAATCAACATACTACATTGAAACACTTCCCAACCACCTAAACCAAAGAATACTTTCATCTTATGCATCAAGATGCAATACCACTGAACTCCAACATAAGAACTGAACTTGTGGAGAAATTCAACCAGGGAAAACTTTAGTGGAAAATCTTCACCAATTGGTGAATTCTAGAAATTGGCCAAGTCAAAATTGGAGAATTAATCACACCCAACAAGGTGTCCAAATCACCTAGATTTTACGAACTATAGGTCTAATGCATATCCATTTGCCAATAAGTTTTTTTTATGAGGTATATTTAAGCAACAAATTTTCCATAACAAACTATGTGTTTCAAATGGACTGACTAATGTTTTCACTTGGAATCCTGAAAGCATGTAATACAAAACCTACATATTCACTAATACTATTAAAACAACATTGTATCAAGACCCATTTTGCCAATTAAAATTTACAAATAGTTGCTTGTGAAGACCCATTTCGCCAATTAAAATTTATAAATAGTTGTGTATGATGACCTATTTCACCAATAACATTAAAAAATAATTACATTTGAGGACACATTTTGCCTTGAAAATTACAACGTATCATTGTATAAGCACATGGGATTCACCAAATTTTTAATATACCATTTAAAAATCTTGTGGAATTCTCCAAATATGGATTGATATATATACAGTCAAAACTATCATTTATTTTTACACATTTTGTTTAGTTCTGAGGTTCTACTTTTCAATTTGGAAGTTAACAAAAGCCAAAAATGTAGACTTAAAGGTGAGTGATCACTTCTTCATATAGTGTTATTAGTTATAATAATATTATTTCATCTCTCTTCCATTCTTGTTTTAATCTTAAAGTTAAAGATGATATTGAGTAGGGAATGGGATCTATATTCTTTATCCTTAAACAAGAAGACATTATTTTCCATGTTTTATTTGAAGTGAGAGATCAATATGTTTACTAGAAAGGGTGAGGCTCTTGCCACTCCTCAGGGTAGTGAAGAGAGTGGGAGGTCATCAAAATTCCCAAAACTTAGAAATAGATGTACCATACAATCTTACTTTGGAATTTCCAAAGCTTCTGATCCATCAGATCAAGATGGAGCTATATCATCAACCCTTCCATTAAATATTAATGAAGAAGGAATTCATAATACCTCACCACCATTGGATGGTCAAGTTGATATCATCATTAAGTTAAATCAAAATGTATCAAATGAGGATGGAAATGCTCTAGAAGATGTTCCAAGGGATACCATGATTAGCTAGAATGAGATAATTTACTTTGATGAGGATGATGTTGGTAGCAAGAAAAGAAAAAGAAAATAAAAAATGGGGCATGAGTGGGAAATGACAAGGCATTTTTAACCTGGTTGGTTGTAAAAGTACCCATTCATTATACCAGTGGGGAAAGCAAATAATATTGAATGTGCAACATTGGCCAAATGTACAATTTGTAGTTGGAAATGTGGAAGAGACAAGACGTTGTAGCTAAAGATTGACACTATAGAAAATCATATCGGTAAAGTTTAAGAAAAAAATCATAGACAGAAAGGAATAGTCAGTTGTATGATGGAAATCAAAGGAAGAATGTCTTCATGTTAGGTATGCTAGATATTATGAAGAGTGTGACCAAAGAATGTCAAAGCTTCCAGCATGTAAAGGTAAATTTGAGGCTCAATTTGGAAAAGAAATAGAAGCAACAAATATGTCAAAAACTATTTCGATAAGTGTTGTTTTTCATATTTTTTTTTAGAGGGCATCCTATGAGAGACTACCCAAAATATTTTACTTTATTATCTTATTTGTGTGTTCCTCACTATCCCTTCTCACATTAGTTAGTAAATGCTGGATGGGAATGGGAAAACTATCTTGCTACATTGGAAAAGAAGGATTTAAAGGAGAAAGTAAAAGAGTAAAATTTCATTGCATTATCTTTAGATCAAGTTACTGCAGTAGACAATACTTATTGGGTCTGTATGTATTTGTATGTACTGTAGAATGATATTTTTTCCAAGATCATCTTCTCTATGTTCATAAAATGAAGGAGAGTTCAAAATCACAAAATCCATTTCAACTAGTCAAGAAATATTTGAATGAAATTGTAGGTATGGATGAGTTGACAATTGCTAGAAAGTTGGTATGTGTAGGAGTTGATGGAGTTGTGATGCAAGGTCAAAGGACCGGTGTTTGTAGAAAGTTAAAAACTACTTGTGCACCGTAAATGCTTGGAATTCTCTACATGGCCCACAAAATGGATTTAGCATTCAAAATTGTAAGCAAGTTTCCTACAATATCAAAAGCTGAAAATCTAGTCTGTGAGATGCATGCATACTTCTATCGATGTCCCAAATATTTCATAGAATCTCAAAATTTTGCTGAGGGAATAACACCAAGAACCAAGCTTCTCAAGGATGTTGATACCAAATGGATCTCCCTACATGGAGCAGTGTGACAATTTCTTTTATAATATCAATCCTTGATTGAAGTGATGTATGAAAATCACAACATGGCAGACAAAGCTCTTGACATCTTACATAGGTTAAGTGATTTAGATACACTCTTCAATTTAGCTAGTCTTCTCCCCATGTTGGATGTGATGAACAATATTGTGAAGAAATTCCAAGACAAAACTATGTATATTAATGAATATGCCAATACATGCTTGGTCCTCGATCATCTATATCCAAGTCTAACACAAGAAGGCCCAAATTATTTCATGCAGTAGAAAATTACTGATTTGAATAATCCTAATAATTATTTATAGTTTAATACAAATAGGCATTTATGTATTTGTGCACGTGGATATGAGATACCAATGTACCATTGTAAGAAAACCAAGTGTTCTAGTAGAGAAGTAGTTATTAACAAGGAAGATTTTAACAACATTGTTAAATATGTTAGTGATAATTTGAAGGAAATTGCAAAAAAAAATTCCTCAGAGATTCATGAAAGATTCCCTCAACATGAAATACTTGAAGCCATGGGTATAGTGTATCCTCAATTTTGGGAAAACCGAGATAACCCAAAATATTTTCATGATCAAGTAAAAGTCTTGATCAAACAATTTTTTAAAAGTATAACATAAAATGAGAAAAAAATAGAAGGAATTTTAAATGAAGCTAAGCTTAGAAAAAAATCTAGGAGTTTTGCAATAGCTATGAGGGACCAATATAAATCAATGGGCATAGATAGGGCCTTTGAACAGAGATCGATAAAAAAGGCTTGTAAAAACTTAGCTCAAAGTTAAATATTGTGTGATTCAATATCAAAATATTTCAAATTTGTTGATTTATATCAAAAAATTAATATTGGGGTTGGTGGAGGATGAGAGAGTTTTCAATACATTGGGGTTTTTGAAATCAAAGTTAAGATACAAACTAGACAAGAATTTTGAAAATTTCTCAAGGTTAAAAGGAGTTGTGTATAATGTCAAAAAAATTCCTTTCTAAAGGGCACTCACAATCTGGAGGTCCACATGTTAAAGAAGAGGGGCTGGGTTGTCCAACACTCCACTTCCAAATGCTGGTACTGGTCATAGTGGTAGTGGCAGTGGGATTGGGACAAATGACATTGACACAAATCACACAATGAATGTTGAATTTGAGACATAGGCCGAAGAAATTGAAGAGCAGACTCAAAATCAAGATGACTCTTTTACTTTATCTCAAGATGAACGTCAGTTTGAGGACCTTGACTCTGTTTGGGAAATGGAAGAGAATTACTAGCTTTTAGGTATTTATACTACACTTCATGAATTGGTTTCCATTATTCCAAACTGTAGTTGATGATATTTTATATTGTATTTGTGACTAGGAAAAAATACTATTGTAGAAACGAGCAGCAATAAGACATGTACAAAAAACAATAAAAACACCTAACACCTCAAGATTAGCCTAGTTAGATTCAAAACAAAATATGATAACAAGAGAAGCTGATTATACCTTGTCTTGAATTGATCCTTTGGTTGGCCCTTGATGGTTGATTTTGTGTATGATCCTTGGATGACAAAAGATGTTGATATGAGATGCAAGATGGATGAGAAATGAATGAAAATGGTATGATGGATGCAAGGAATGCAATCCATTAATTAAATATGACTCAAATAAATTTTTTTCAAGAGTTTGGTTAGCACAATGATCAACCCCCCAAATGAGAGAAAATAGGAGGTATTTATAGAGGAAGCTGAATTCTCTAGAGAATTCAATGGTTGAGATTTATCCAACAAGGTCAACATGAAGGGTTATGGTGAGTTGAGAACTCACAAGCCCTCACATATTCACATGTGGAATGTGAGATGGCTTAGAAATGGTGATGTGTAACTGAGGTGGAAGGAGGGTACATGATGTGGAGGAAGGACAAGTACCTTACAAGTACCTTGGGAGATGAGAAGATTCCTTGGAGGAATAAAAAGTGAATTTAAAATTCACATGATTGGAGAATTTTGTGGATAAGACAAGGTTTCAAAGGGAGAGGTAGAAAGTACCTTGGAGAAGACAAGGTGTCTAAAAAGGTAATGAATTGTGACATGTGACTTGATGTGACAAGTCAAAGATCACATGGGGAAGAGAAAAAATAATTTAATATTCCTTGGAAGGATAAAAGGAATTAAAAATTACTTGGGAGGTTGATTAGGATAGTTAATGAAGGATTAGAGGAGGGTTAGGTGGCTAGGAGAGATTAGGGGCCAACTTGCAAAATTTGGAGGATGTGACATCCTAATCAAGGATTAGGCATGTGCACATCCCTAATGATGAGATTAGGAGATTGATTGAGATTAAGGAAGAGATGTGACATGTGAGGAATTAAATAAATGTCATATTTATTTAATTCATTTGATGAAAGGGGGATTAATGAGGGTAAGGTATTTAATTATTAATTGAATACCTTAGGGATTTAGAGGAATTTGAGGATATTAATTAAATAATAGCGATATTACTTAATTAATGCAAATAAGGGGATGCTTAAATGAAAGGGGATAAATTTGGATAAATTAAGTCTCCATATTTAGGTGTCTACAGTATTCAATGAAACTATGAATCATTGCACTTCATGATATTTTACTTTATATTGCAATTAATTTTTCATGAATCATATTCCAAACTGTAGTTGATGATATTTTATATTGTATTCCATGAAATTATGATATTTTATATTTTATATTATATTCCATGGTATTGAATTTGATATGTTATTCTTCATCATTTTTGAAGAACAACACTTATCACACTACTTATAAATTCATATTTCATTGCCATTCACACAATGTTTGACAAATAATTGAAATAAATATTAATCCATTCCTTGAATAGAAGCTAACAGTTCAACATCCATAACTTATATACTAACAGAAGCTAATAGTTCAACATAAATAACTTATAAAGGAATCCACACAAGTTAAACAATAAAATCTTAAACTACCAAATAACCTAAATTATACTAAGAAATCCTTACACATCCATCACCATAAAATCTTTATTCACAAATAAGCATTCCACAACAATTTGAAACTAACCAAAATCTATCATTCCAATAATAGATAATCCACTGGAAAACTACTTAGCAAAAGCACAATAAATCCACACACCATAACTCCAAGATTATTTATCATGAACTTGATCATTATCTTTCTATATTGAAATAATAGAAAAGCAGTAAAAATAGCAGAGTATTTTTAGTCTCGATATTAGTTTTATTTATTTTTTTAGATAAAAGGAACAGGGCCTATATATATTATATATTATAAAAGAAATTTACATTTGTATCAACAAAAAGGCCAAATTGCTAGATGAGTTCTAAAAACATCATAGCATCATATACTATTTTCTACCAGGTGCCAATAACCAAACTACCTATCTATATTACATTACATTATCCTAATCATAATTCATAATTGTCTTTGCATACATCTACTAACATCTCCATGATTCTCCTATAACCAGATTTCTAAACTAACTAAAAACCAACACAAAATATTCATTATGAGCAAAAAAGCTTGTAACTTGCAATAGACAAACAGTTATTCTTCCATACAGTCATCCCCATGAACTGAATTATTGTCTTGAACTTCAGTTGTCTCCTACAAACACTTTTCGTGAGCAAAGAAATCAAAACCAAGATGAGGCTCCTTTCCCTTGCTTTATGTTGGAAGAATTTGAGCGCTAGCCATGACTACAAATTGTTCTCCAACTAAAGACCCAACAAGATTTCTCTCTTGAGTAAAGTTTCCAACTGGTGCCAGCTCTATCTCTTTAATTCTTGGTGCAAGCATTGGATGACCTTCTGATTCATCAAACTTGGGATATTCAATTTGAAAGACTAGCACCAAATTATCATGGGTGAGATTATCCTCAAAAGGACATCCCCACGGCTTCATTGGATAGAAAAATTTGAAGTTCCATGGTCAAGACATCATTTTGGTAGAACTGAATACTCTAAGCTTGCAGACCTTCACTCTCCAATTACCCTAAAAGCATTTGGATGAAACAATATAGTGTTCTCCACCTTTTAAAACCAAGAAGAGCAAGTATAAGGTAATCATGACAACCAAAAGGAATAAATTTAATAAACAACTATAAAGCATGTTGGCTCATGCGAATTAGCCTCCTACATAGAGCTAATTAATGAGCCATACAATGCAAATGATATAAGGTAACTACAAAACTAAAAATATGTTAAGAAAGACAACAAATGTTTAACAAGTGTAGATGTTGATATATTCGTGGAGACTCCATGTCCCATTCTCCATGTGAGTAATTAGGCACAAACTAAAAGTTTTAAATGTAAATCATCATTACACAATATGCTTAGCAACCAAAGTGGATGTCAACTTGATACGATAGAGATGATAAGATGTCTCAAACATTACAAATTGTGCCAGAGCCCACCTCCAACTATCCTTAATATTTCATCTAGTACTTTTATCCATTCCTTCACCACCATAAATTAAACACACGGAAAAATGATGTCATGTCAGGTAATTCCTCTACCAACATGTAGGATGACAAATGCATAAGCAACACCCCTTACATCTAGATTGCTTACTCAGCCAAACACCACCTACCTTTTATTTCAAATAAAATTTTGAATTTTACTTCAATGAAGGAATTATTAGCTGAGGGAAATTAATCATTACCACTTTGGACTAAAGAAAAAGTTGAGCTTAAAGAGAGTGTTCTACCAACACTATGCTCTGAATATGGGGGAAGCTAGATAAATATTCATTATTTTTAATGATTATCGACTCTTGGTGATCACAAGCTAGGTTAGCCAAACCATCTACTAATTTGTTACCTTCTCGATATGTGTGGGAAAGGAAGATGTCTTCAAAATTTTGTAACAAATCCCATATTTTCTGAAGAAGATACCTTATTTTCCAATTACAAATACTCTTCATTTTTCTTGCATTGATTATGAGAAGAGAGTTACCTTCAACATGCAGTTTATTGATTTTTAGATCTTTTTCCAAGGAGACACCTACTAATAGAGCTTGAACTTCTGCCATGTTATTTGTACAAGTTGTTAAATTTATTGCTTTTGCTACTAACAAAGAACCCTTTGAATCTTGAACACAACACCCAACACCAGATGCAAAAGGGTTTCCTCGTGAGGCTCCATCAAATTTTAGCTTATAGAAAGATGGACAATGGTTTCTTGAAGACAACCATTTTAGAAATTAAAATAAAAAGTCGTTGAAGTATCAAGAGAGCCAAATTAAAGAAAATAACATAAAAACTAAAATCTAAACACCGATCCCAAAACCAACTCCTTCACTTTCAATTATTTCCACCTCTCACTCCTTCAGTAACACCTCTTGTGCCTATAATATTTGCCTCTATTCCTAGTATATTCCTAGTCTTGGTGAAAATTGTGGTGATGTTTTTGCTTCCTGGAGTCATGGTGATTTGCATCCTTTTCCTCCATCTTGAAAGTGCATAGTTTGACTCAGCTAGAATTTCATAGATGTCATTTTTTGACTTAAATGCACTCATATAGGTCTGTATCTTAAATTTCTAAAGGATTTTGTAGTGGCTATCTCAAGATAAGCTACTTCTCTATGATAAACCTCTTTAAATTCCCTCAGTATGTCTGCAAGATCCAATACATTTTCATCGAACCCATTAGTGACGTCCACTTCAAGAGCATTGAAGTTGTCCTTGATTTGCACCAATATGTCAAAGTATTTTTGTAACACTTTATTGATTTCCTTGATATAATCTTCATATATTGTCAATTTCTACTCCAATGAATCATTGTAAGGAAATCTAGGGAGTGCATCTAGTGAAAAATCCATAGATTAGTGCCTTCGGTAACTTTCATTTTGATTAGGTTACCTCAAAGACACGTTCAACTATGTCCTAAAGTGGAAACAGACACAGTTATTTCCACATTGATCCTTCTGAGAAAAACATATGTGAATTCAATAGCAATCAACAACATAGATGAAAGATACTATAGAAAAAAAAACACAAAGATTTTACGTGGGGAAAATCCTTTCAGATAAAAAACCCCACTCTCCAAAGTTTGAGCCATTGTATTATTCAGCAACAGAAAGTTACAATACAATTTCAAGCTCTTAGCCTTTTCAGAGATTACATCTTGTTTATCTGGATACGACTAGTAGAAAAACTATCCCTGAGAGATCACTCAAAGCAATCATGATCACAAGAGATTCTAGAAGCTTAACTCTACCTCTCAATCCTCTGCATTGACCTCATGGCCTTGGCCTATCAGCTAGCCACTCGGTCCTCTCTCTATCATTCTCTCTCTGGCTCTCAGCTCTTTAGCTCCTTGGCTTATCAGCCCGCTCCTTTAGAACACACCATACATATGTGTATGCATTCTTTTTTAAACAGGCCCTCTGTGAATCGGTTCAAGATCACACAACATCAATCTCCAACTCAGCATCCTTATCAAAACGTAAATGTTTCCACTCCTGTGTAGATTTTTCCATGTAGATTGTTCAGTTCCATCACAACTGCTGCAAAAAATCCAACCACCAACCGTTTGAATTTTGCTTCCTCTGATTGGTCCACGAGCCACCACAAAGGTATTCAAATGGTCAAGGAACAATCCACTAAGTTCGCATGTCAGTGATACACGAGAAGTGTCTCCCCAATGCTTAACAGATTCACAGACAATATCAGCATAGGTTCCAACAGTCGGCAAGAGGTTATATCGAATGCCATGAGTCATACCAAATCTACCAATATCCTTTGCACTATCGACAACCATTAAATAGTCAGCAAGACCTACTGCTCTTGCCAAGACATCATGCCGAAGCTCACAAGGTATTCCGAAGAGTTCATCAATCGGCAAGACTATCGCTCTTCACCCAAACATTACACCGACGACTCCAAGTCATATCGACCTCATCATTCTCATCGGCGAGACAATCTCCATTTGATGAGATGTCATACCAAAGTTCAAAGGTCATATCGATGCTTTCTTTTCCATCGGCAAGACACCCGCAGTTCGCCAAGACTTCATACAAAAGTCTTCAAGTCATGCCAACATGAGTATTCCATTTGGTGAGACAATAATCTTTTGCCAAGACATCACACTGAGTGCTTCATGTTATACCAAACACTGAGCAGTCACCAAGAGTCATACCGACATCAGGTTTCCCATCGGCAAGACAATCACTCTTCACCAAGACATCATACTGATGCCTTCAAGTTACACCACAGTGCTTGACAGTCAGCAAGACATTCGTCTTTCGCCAAGACATCACACCATGCGAACATGTCATACCGAAGCATCGAAGAGTCATCAGGACTTATCGTCTTCACCAAGACCTTATACTGAGGTCTTAAATCACCCTGAGCACTGCATTCACCAGTCGGCAAGACTAACACCTATCGCCAAGACTTCATGCCAAAGTCTCTAGGTTACCTTGAGCCTATCTTTCGCCAAGAGTCATGCCGAACACATCCCACACTATCAGTGAGACAAATTCCCATCACCAAGACTTCATAGCGAAGCCTTCAAGTCATACTAATGACTTAATTAGCTGAGACATCTCCCGGTTGCCAAGACTACATGTCGATAGGAGCAAGTCATGCCAATTTCCACATCGGCCAGATAGACCAAAGGTCATGCTAATATCGGCAAGACTTCCTATCATCGCCGAGACATCATTCTAACACATATGAGTTACCTCGATGATCCAATCACCATGAGTCTCCCTAACATCTGCTAGACCAAACCATCAGCTAGAGGTCTCCGCTTGGCAGAAGGTTACAGCAAAGGCCACAAGTCACAGCGACATCATCAGTTAGCAAGACAGAAGAAAAGTCTTAGCGACATAAGCAAAATGCAAGGTTACTAAACTGCTAGTCAACCAAACAACATGAATGTCACAGCGACCATGCTTTCTTAGAGGTTTCAGCCTATGAGATTGAGGAAATATTCCAACAATCTCCCACTTGGCGAAGATCACACAGACACCTTCAAAGAAACCAGAAACTAGGATCACACTAGCTCCACCAATTCAAACCCTGCAATACTCAAGACACCCAATCAACATGATTCAACAGATAATAGTCCATTAGACAATCTGCAACAAAGACTAGGCACCCAAATGCAACTCACTGACCAACAAAGCAACTAAAATGCAACCGATCACAGCCTTCCAGGAAACCACATAGACCTCAAACATGCTCTCATGCTCCATCAAGAATTATGCTCCAACATCCAAGATGTCCACCATTCAGGAAACAATCCTTGTCATCTTCCAACATGGTACATGTGGAAGAAAGATACAAGCCAAGGTGTATAAACACCATCCCAATGAACACAAGCAAAAGATCCCAGTGATATCACCTACAAGATACAACTACCAATTCACTGTGCTCAAACACTATACAGAAGCAATATCAACTTCAAATCCTCAAACAGAACACAACCATGAAGTCATCCTCCAAAAACAAGATAAATAACACTATTAGAACAATAATTAGAATGACTACTTCCATCCAACTGATTAACCCACATGATTGAAAATAGCACCCACAACCCGTGCTATACCATCCAATCACACATACCTCATAGGTATCAACATCAGTAAACTTATGAAAAACCATAATCAACTCATTAGCAGCAAAAACAAGTTCCAGTTTCAACCAGTCGAAGAAGATAAGACACATACAGGAACTCCCACTACCTAAGTAATCCAGATCTAAAAGATCAAAGGCATCTCAAGTCTGCCAATACCAACACATAGAAAATGTAACCCTGCAGTACCAAGGAAAAATCCACAATGATATGCACAACCTGCAATAACCTGCCACAAGAAACATTTCTCTCACCACAAACCTTCACAGCCACAGAGAGAAATTATGTACATCATCTTCCTGTAGAACGTCCTTCTACATACACTTCTAATAGCCAGCTATGTCAAGAATGATCTTCTTCATATCCCAAAAGAAAACCTTAACAACATTCATCCGTTCAATCACCAAGATCAACCCATCTTTAAAATCAACATGGATGTAAGCATCTCAAAGAAGATCAAACTAGTTCATTTCCCATTTTAGGAAATCAGCCCATACATCATCTCCTACCAATTCTCATTAGTAACAAGAAGATAAAAGAAACTGTACAACTTCCACTATGAATCTTCCAGAATCATTAAATAGTAATTCAAGATCCATATCATGAAAGTAAACTTAAAAACACATCTGAAAAGTATAATGGGCCAAATACCTTTCAGATAAACTGCCAAACATACCAAGAGTGGGAATGAGAATACTCCTTCAAGATATACAAGTCATCATGACTAATCCAGGAGAAATCTCCTCATAGCTCTCTTATTGAACTCACGTTCAACCAAGGTATAGCCTTCTCATACTTTCAGACCACTGTCAAAGCTCCAATCAGTTGAATCAGGAACTTATGATGACACCATGCTTCAAGTGACTTCTCCATTGTCTTTAAGTACAATGCACAATGCTAAAACTCCAGTGCAAACAAGAGTATACCATGACATACAACAAATAGAATCAAAACCAATATCACCTGTTAGGCACCACCAACACCTTAACCAAACACTCCAAGCGTCTTCCATGGATCCATGATGTTGCACATCTTCAAGTAATGTTCATGCAAATGCAAAAAAAAACCATTTTGCAGCAACAAGGTCCCAAGAAACATCTGCAACATTAAGAAGACTATTCACCACCATGTGATGAACACATAATCACTGCTAGAGCTCCCACTGAAACATGACATACGAGCTCTCCAAGCATCATGAACACCTGCTATAGGTTCCAACTATTCAGGTACTCTATAATACCCATCCTCTCATCTCAAAATACCACACCAAAGCATAAGTGACCACAGACAAGGCCAGCTAACAAGTTTGTACCAACAATGAATCAACCTCATGGATATAGACAGTCCACTTCTGAGTTGTCTCATAGAAAACATGTAGGTAAAGACAGCCCACAACATTGCACAACTCATAGATCCATTCAATAGAAATGTGCAAAATCCAGCATTGCATTGGGAATGAAAAACTGAGATTTCAAAGAGAATAACCACGTAGACAATATGACTCAAACATTAGATCAAGCTCAGATCTGATTCACCAATCGCATCCACAACACGCACCATAGTCAAGAAAGCCATAAGCACCACCACAAGAATGCTGAGTGACAAACCACGTACTAGCACTCTCATGTAGAGAAGAAATCACACATCCTTAAACCATGCACCAAGCATGCATGCAGACCTACAACTATCTCATCTAGCAACACCCCAAAAGGCCAATGTCTAGATAATAGCTTAACAACAACTCCACATGACCAGAAGTTTTTCTTAACTGTGTAAAACTTGCAAAACCATAAAGCCATGCAAGTACAAAGCATCCTAAAAAAGGAAACAATAGTTCAGAAGAATCCAAGTCCCTTTTAGACTAACTCTAAAACCACCAATATGTACATGCATCCAAGAAAGAGAGAAAGGCTATTTTAGAAGCTTGCAAATCATCTAATGATTAACTCCATAGCCTTCAAGCATTCGAGGTCAACAAGAAAAAAATCCTTCCAACACTAGGAACCACAACCTAGCATAAGCACTCTGAAAAATCCACCTCATACTCCATAGTTATACCTCTACCAGCCAGGAGACTCATATCACAACATGATCAACTCCATTTTCCATCTTGACCATCCTTCAAGTTGCATGCTATCTTAGAATACCACATGACTTCCACTCATCAAAAAAAGGATCAATCCATTAGTCCATTCCTCCAGATTTCTTCCAGCCCATCAAGCTAAGAAATCTTCACAGGAGAAATATCTAGAACCAACAACCAAAAGAAGGCTCTGATACCACTTGTAAGGAAATATAGGGAGTGTATCTAGTGAAAACTCCATACAGTAGTTCCTTCGGTAACTTTCATTTCAATTAGGTTACCTCAGAGACATGTTCAACTATGTCCTAAAGTGGAAACAGACATAGTTATTTCCCACATTGATCCTTCTGAGAAAAACATATGTGAATTCAACAACAATCAACAACACAGATGAAAGATACTACAGAAAAACAAAACACAAAGATTTTATGTGGGGAAAATCCTTTCATATAAAAAACCCCACTCTCCAAAGTTTGAGCCATTGTATTATTCAGCAACAGAAAGTTACAATACAATTTTAGGCTCTTAGCCTTCTCAGAGATTACATCTTGTTCATTTGGATACGATTGGTAGCCAAACTATCCTTGAGAGATCACTCAAATAAATCATGATCATGAGAGATTCCAGTAGCCTAACTCTTCCTCTCAATCCTCTGCATCAACCTCATGGCCTTGGCCTATTGGCCAGCCACTCGGTCCTCTCTCTATCATTCTCTCTCTGGCTCTCGGCTCTTCAGCTCCTTGGCTTATCAACCTGCTCCTTCATAACACACCATACATACATGTATGCATTCTTTTTTAAATAGGCCCTCTGTGAATCGGTTCAAGATCACACAACAACAATCTCCAACTTAGTATCCTTATCGAAACATAGATGTTTCCACTCCTATGTAGATTTTTCCTTGCAGATCATTCAGTTCCATCGCAACTGCTGCAAAAAATCCAACCGCAAACTGTTTGAATTTTTCTTTCTCTGATTGGTCCACGAGCTACAACAAAGGTAGTCAAATGGTCAAGGAACAATCCACTGATTTTGCATGTCAGTGAGACACGAGAAGTGTCTCCCCGATGCTTAATGGATTCACAGACGATATCGGCATAGGTTGCAACAGTCGGCAAGAGATTATATCAAACGCCATGAGTCATACCGAATCTACCGATATCCTTTGCACTATCGACAACCGTCAAATAGTTGGAAAAACCTTTTGTTCTCGCCAAGACATCATGCCAAAGCTCACAAGGTATTCCGAAGAGTTCATCAATCGGCAAGACTATCGCTCTTTGCCCAGACATTACACTAACGACTCCAAGTCATATTGACCTTAGCATTCTCATTGGCAAGAAAATTGCCATTTGAGGAGACGTCATACCAAAGTTCAAAGGTCATATCAATGCTACCTTTTCCATCAGCAAGACACCCGTAGTTTTCCAAGACTTCATACCGAAGTCTTCAAGTCATGCCAACATGAGTATTCCATTTGGTGAGACAATCGTCTTTCACCAAGACATCACACCGAGTGCTTCATGTTATACTGAACACTGAGCAGTCACCAAGACTCATACCGACATCAAGTTTCCCATCGGCAAGACAATCACTCTTCTCCAAGACATCATGCCTTCAAGTTACACCGCAATGCTTGACAGTCGACAAGACATTCATCTTTCACCAAGACATCGCACCGAGCGAACATGTCATATCGAAGCATCGAAGAGTTGGTGAGACTTATCATCTTCGACAAGACCTTATACCGAGGTCTTAAGTCACCCTGATCACTGCATTCACTAGTCGGCAAGACTAACACCTGTCACCAAGACTTCACACTGAAGTCTCTAGGTTACCCCGAGCCTATCTTTCACCAGGAGTCATGTTGAACACATCCCACACTGTCAGTGAGACAAATGCCCATCGCCAAGACTTCATTGTGAAGCCTTCAAGTCATACCGATGACTCCATTCATCGAGACATCTCCCAGTCACCAAGACTACATGTCGATAGGAGCAAGTCATGTTGATTTCCACATCGGCCAAACAGACCAAAGGTCATGCCGATATCGACAAGACTTCCTATCATCACTGAGACATCATTGCGACACATATGAGTTACCCCGATGATCCAGTCACCATGATTCTCCCTGACATCTACTAGACCAAACCATCAGCCAAAGGTCTCCACTAGGCAAAAGGTTACAGTGAAGGCCACAAGTCACAGCGACATCATCAGTCAGCAAGACAGAAGCAAAGTCTCACCAACATGAGAAAAACACAAGGTTACTAAACTGCCAGTTGGCCAGACAACATGAATGTCACAATGACCATGCTTTCTCAGAGGTTTTAGCCTGTGAGATTAAGGCAATATTCCAACAATCATACCAACTAGGATCAATTTCTTTAGGGTCATCCACCAATTTTTCTCTTATTAACAAAGAGTGCTCCATGGAGACTAATTCTTGAATTTCCTTTGAAAGAAAAAATGTGCTACTATGTTCTCTCTTGGTCTATTGGAGCTCACCTACTAGTTCCTTTCTTTTATTAGATAGATTAACAAAGAATTGCCTAAATTTAGTAATGTTGAAAAAACTATCTTGATAAATCCCTTCTATCTTTTCACTGGAAGCTTTAGTATAACCTGATTTTTTCCCTAGCCTGTTGCATAGTGTCAGAATCAATACCTTGAACATTTGAACTTGAGGCTTCCTTAGTGGTCAGATTCACAATTTATGAAATAAAATTTCTTAAAGAAAGATTATGAGATTACAACTAAAGATTCTCCTTTTTTAGTTATTTTTCTCTTTTGATCAATGCATTAATAGAGTAATCGACATGATATACATCACCTTCTAAAGTAGATGGCCCCATATCAACATGACTAACCTTGTAGTTAGCTTTTTTTTATCTCATTTTCACTTAGGTCCTTTTCTGGATCAACAATCTCCAACAATTGTTGCCCAGTAGTGGAAGCAGTGACAATTCGTGACATCCTCTTAGCCTTTTAGGGCTTTTGGTGACCCTGTAGTAGCTTGGAAACTATATCTACTTCAATTTTCATTGCATGAATATTCTTTCTTTCCTTTTTGAGTACTTTCGTTAACCATGTTGGGGAAGATTCCACTAATCCAGTGTCTCTACTTTCAACACTTACATTTTCTTTTATTTTTTCTTTCATTTGATTGAATAGAAATGAAAGTATCTCATAGTGGAGAAGCGGGAGCTTTAAACAATGTGGGAAAAGAATTATCATCAATTATTTGTTGAAAAATACCCTCAGAGTCTATAGGAACTGGCTTTTCTTGACTAGCCTTTTGTTTAGGTACCGCGGGTACACTATCATGTTCACAAATTTATTTTAGCTTGGCCCATGTGTCTTCTAGCTTCTCACCATCTCCTCTTGATTGTGAGCCAATGCTAGATGGCCTAATTGATTACTTTCTAGCTGATATATTTATGGTAGAGGCATGTACTATATGTTTCTCTTTTCTCTATGAAACTCTTTGCTCATGGGGAGAACCCACACATTAGCACCATTTTCCATTCAACCAATCTAAAGTTCTTCTCGAAATAGGAGCAAAAATGACCATTAATTATGAAACTTCATCCTCTGACCAATTAATTATGTACAAGGGCTTACCAATAGAGGCGCAATATTTAGGGTCAATGAGCATCAATTCTTCTTGTGCATCTTCTAGAATATTGAAAGAAATACCAAAATCTTGTATTTTCTTTAGGGTCAATCTCATGAAATTTCTTTTGTACGTATCACCCTCATCTATAAATTCTTCCCAAAAATATTCAATATTAGGGTGATGTTCATAGCTACCAGCTCCATACAAATTTTGCTTAACATAACCCTTGCTATCAAAATTAGTTCTCATGGGAAAAAACTAAAATTTGAATTCATTTAAGGCTTTCTACACACCCCTAGCAATATTATTACTTTTGCAAGAAAATGAAGGCATGGAAAATAGAAAAGAATACCCCTTCTTTCCCATGTTTGAATATTTAACATTTACAACAGCCATCTGCCAACAAACTTCAAGAAAAACTAGGAAATCACTTGGGTAATGGGGCAATTTCAATGGAGCCTTCTCAAAACCTCCAATTCTAAGACAACTAAATCTATTGAACTAAATGTAGAAACTTCCAAACCTCAATACTAGAGTAGCCGCTTTAGGTGAAACCTAAAGCTCAAGTTTTCCATCAAATTTTCTCACAATTTCCATTAAAAATGCATCATTGACATGGTAGAAATTCCTCATTCTAACCTCCTTAGTGAGTTATGGAAAATTTCTATACATAGGCGTGTCTGACATTGAAGACCTTTGCAGTTCCAACCCTACCTAGACAACCTCTTGACTAGCTAAGATGTAAACTAGGTATGAGCACATGTGGAATGCAATAGTTTGCTAGAAATTTATCAATTGCTCATTCAAATGATAACTAATAATCTCAGCCTAGCCAATGAATTTATTTTCACTACAAATTAACAGAATAAAATGGTAGATCCAAAATTTAAAAGAGTTTGAATATGAATTACCAACCACATAATGTAGCAAGGTGATAGCATTTAAAATTTCATCCTTAAAATGTACCCTTTTAAGCTTTGAGGGCAACTAAGACTTACCCTTTTTCTCAAACTTCAACCAATTTCCCACAATGGAATTTTTGCACCATTTTTCATTCATTCTAAAAAACTCATCACCAACAGCAAAAAAAAATTCCTCTATAGTTTCCCTCTTTCGAATGCCTAATGTGTGGGAAATCGTTTCAGTAGTAATTCTTCCAATGATTGACCCATCCACAACTCTAATTTCCCGAGTCTCTAGAATGTAGCCTCTTGCACACACAATCACCAAGTCGATGCTTTCTATAGCCTCAAGAAAACTTCCCACATGCACCAAACTGCTTTGCAAAAATTTATCTTCCAGTGATGTTCTCTCCCTTTGCTCTAGGCACACCAAAAAATCTTCCAAATTGACATGCCCAATTTTGGTGTCCCTCACACCAAAACAATAATTTTGAATTCCACTCTGTATGAGAGAAAATTCATAGAGATAGAATGTTTGCACTTGACAAGTACTGGAATTGGAAAAGAACGAGAATGCAAGTTAAATGACTAAGTAAAACTTCACCACCCACTTATGCCATTATTTTAATAGGACATGCATTAAATGTGACATTCAATTTCATTCCTTGAAAAGATAGTCTTTAAACCTACATGCTTTTTGAAATTCTTGAAAAGACAATTCAAAGTTAGTTCATACATAGCATTCAATGAGATGACGATTCCTTTAAAGGCCAAGATAAGTCCATAATGTTGTGTGGTGGCTGAAACTTGGAACCTTAGAATCAAAGTCTGAAGTTTTGAAGTTTTTGAAACCTCTAACTCGAAAACTACAAAGATGACCAACAAAGACTTGCAACTCAACAAAGTGAACCAAGTTGGGAAATCAGGAAGTTATAAAAATATAGAACTCCACAACAAGGTTAAAACTCTAAGGACTAGCGACTAAGGTTAGGAAAAGCACCAAAACCGCAACTTTGAGTGATAGTAACCACAACAATGAAACTAACCAAAAATCTATCATTCCAATTACAATAATAGATAATCCATTGCAAACTACTCAGCAAAAGTAGAATAAATCCACACACCATAACTCAAAGATTATGTATGTATGAACTTCACCATTTTCTAAGTATTTCTATATTGAAATAAATCTCTCATTCTCCACTAACTACAAAGATGACCAACAAATAGTTGCAACTCAACAAAGTGAACCAAGTTAGGGAATTAGGAAGTTATGAAAATTTAGAACTCCACGACAAGGTTATAAAACTATGAAGACTAGCGACTAAGGTTAGGAAAAGCACCAAAACCACAACTTTGAGTGATAGAAACCACAAAAATGAAACTAACCAAAAATATATCATTCCAATTACAATAATAGATAATCCACTACAAACTACTCAACAAAAGCAGAATAAATCCACACACCCTAATTCAAAGATTACGTATGCCTGAACTTCACCATTGTCTGAGTCCTTATATATTGAAATAACTCTCTTATCCTCCACTGACTACAAAGATGACCAAAAAAGACTTGCAACTTAACAAAGTGAATCAAGTCGGGGAATCGAGAAGTTATGAAAATTTAGAACTCCAAGACAAGGTTATAAAACTTTGAGGACTAGCGACTAAGGTTAGGAAAAGCACCAAAACCACAACTTTGAGTGATAGCAACAACAACAATGAAACTAACCAAAAATATATTATTCCAATTACAATAATGGATAATCCACTACAAACTAATCAATAAAAGTAGAATAAATCCACACACCATTACTCAAAGATTACATATGCATGAATTCATATAAATGTTTAGTGGATCTGATAAGTATTCATGGCGATTGAGTATTGATGTTCAAATTGTAGTACAATTTCACTAAGATTATGGATGCCTGGAATTAAAATCACCTTATAGTTCATAATTTAATTGTGTTAAAAGTAAAACTTGAACATGTACTTAGTGATTCATCACTCAAATCAATACTTAATAACATATTAACAATAGTATTTGTAGCATATACAACAATGAACACCAACAATCGTTTAATGTGTATCTAGTAGTTGAAACCGCTACCAGAGTTTTTCTTCAAATGATAAAATAAATAATATAGATAATTGAACAACACATTACTGAAGTCTGAATTTGAGCTTTTTTATTGATTATCACATGAAGGAGTACATAGAGGCATTGGCAATGAAAATTTTTGCTCAAAGACAACTTTGCACAGAGCTAAGTTGGACCTTGGAAACTCATATTATCAAAAATAAAATCACTACACCACCTTTTCTAGCAACTTCCACTATTTAGGTTGTGGAATTGTCATTTGTTCTAACTGATGTTGTTTGACTTGAAGATTTGCTAACAATTCATGATTCAAATTTGAACTTTTTTTGGATTCTTTAGTCAATTTTACATTCAAGGTTAGCAATGGTTTAATGGAATCCAAATAGTTCACCACATCTAGGTTTTGAGGAAACTAGTCCAAATCAATTTTCCTTGCACTCTCCATCTTCATTTTGAAATCATTCTTTCTAATGAATCACTCATTTCTAGCAAACCAAGCTCTATGAATTTCCTTACCTTTTCATCCAACTTCTTCATCTTGTATATAGGCAAATGCAAATATTCCTTTGTTTTATGCATTCTCAAACACTTTTCAATGATAGATGACAACGTCATTGATGTAGCAAGTCGATTAGTAATCCCTTTTGATTTCAAAACATTGTCACTGGCTTTGTAGACTGTTTGTTGAATTTGATTTGCAGATTTCTCTAATTCCAACACATTTTTGTTGTCTACTAAATATTTGTTGAGCTTCTTAAGATGTTTTCTAATAGCATCAATCAATTAAAACATGTCACACAAATGATCAATCCTCTACATTATTTAATCCTAGATCTTTTGTTTCATATGCCTCATTGTTTCTCTACAAAATGTAGATAACTTATTTTGACAAGATTTAATTTTATTTTTTGCTTCCATCAGCTCTACCTCCAATCTTTCATTTCTTTTTCTCTCCTCCATTTTTTTTCCCACTGTGCATAATTTGCATTCACAATGCTTAGTCTTAATTTTTTTGAACTGTATTTTTCCTCTTCATAATTCTTGTTGCTCTCATCTAGCCTTTGCTTCAGTTCATTCACTTCAGTCTACTTTTGCTTCTTATTTTTTCCTATTGATGTAGGGGTAGATTTTTTTATTCTTTTTTCTAATTCATTGCTCTTGTTATCTGTTGCTTTCCTCTTTGCTTTCTCATTTGCTAGGTCTTCTTGTAACTTTTCAATTTGAGTTTGCAACCTATTTTCCTCTCTATCTTACTTTAACAATGATGTGTACACCAATTCATTTTTATTCTTTCATACATTAATTTTTTTAGTATTTCTAAGTCCAAAAAATTCCAATTGAATATTGTTCATCTAGAATTTAGATGGAGCCATTTGATTTGTTGGTTTGTTTTGAATTGTGGGAACAAGAATTGTGTACTCCATGATTTATTTATTTTTGTCAAATGTGGGTAATACCATGGTTGTTGTAATATCTAAAGTTACAGTAGACACACTCTCCATCAGTTGCCTCTTTTATTTTTTATTCAATTATGATTTCTTTTTAAACTCTTCAATGTAATCAAAACCTAGGGAGGCAGGAACAATGGAATGCTTGAATGGAGAAGGAATAGTAGTACTTGCATTTTATAATGATTTCATAACTAGACTAAGTGGTAGTTGGGGAGTACCTGGAAATAACTCCTTTATGGTGGATCCATTGGTAGTGTGACTTGGATATGCCAAAATCCTTTTCCTCTTCTATATGCCTTGATCACTTGGTGTTTTTGTGGTATATTGTATTGTTTTCCTCTTGTGTGTAATTTTTTGTTGTAGCACATGTTGACCACTACTAGTACTACTACCCATACCATCACCACTAGAGGTAGTTCTAGTTGAACTAAGCTCTCCACCATGGGTATGTCCTAGTTGTGATTGTATTAGACCATGAGGATGAGGATTTGAAGCTCTAACAAATTGAATTGCTTTGGATCTACTTGTATTCCCTTGGTATACTTTATCATCTCCAAGGCTATATTTATCAACTGGTTTTCTATGCTATACATCTATTATTGTAGGAATTCCTTGTCCTTGGGACCTGTAATACCCCTCATACTGTTTAGACTTATTATTTTCTATGCATTGGCTTGATACTGTGATGATGCTATTATTGCTTGGTTTGGTGGTTTGATTAGTAGACCATTGGTGATTATGCTTAAACACTTGAGGACATGATTATTTCATATGACATTATGGTTGATGATGTTAGTTGATTTTCAGAATTAAATTATGATGCAGTTGATAAGTAATCATGTTATCTTATGATAGTTTGTTTAGAATGTTATTTCATCATTGATATTGTAATTGTTAGCATAGCTTAGGTGATAGGACAGTGTAGCACCACTCGTTTATGAGTGCCCTGCTATGCTGCAATTCCTTCTCACCATAGGATGTTTGATTATATATATAAACATGTGCTACTTGACGTTTATTTGGATGCAGGATTGCAGGAATAAGTCTCGATTCCACCTGCTTCAGCAGGACAGGGTGAGCATTAAATTTACCCAATGGGTAAAATGTTGAAAAAGGGAGTAGGTTTGGAAGTGTCCCCATCCCAAGTCTGTTGTCTGTTGTGAGTCATTGTGTCATGACTGAAGTTTTGTCCTTGTTGTGTAGTTTGATTGTTGAGTATTCATTGTATTTATGGTTAGCGTTTAATTAATTAATCTTATTTTATAAAATAATTAATTAATGTTGCATTGCTATTTGATTTAATTGTAATTTAGTAAAATGTTAAATTTAAATATATTGTAATTAAAAAGTATTTAATTAATTAGAATGAAAGGAATTAAATTAAATTAATATTGTTGAAGATAATTAAATATTATCTTTTTATTAATACTAAATTAGAAAATCATGTGTGGATAATATCTTGATTAAATAATTTATTTTTAATTAAAGAATTGTAGATAAGGGTGCTTTTAAAAGCTAGAAAAAAGACCAATAAGGAAAGAGGTTTTTTTGAGAAAAGAAAGCGGAAGAGCTTTATTGATTCTTTCCTTTTTGATTTATTATTTTTATGAGGAAATTATTCAGAGACATGAGTTTTTCTCTTTGTTTGGATCTGGAAAAGAAAAGAGAAGAAAAGATAGTTTGGGGTTTTGTGTTTTTCAGGGTAAAATTATTGTGGTTTTTGAAGAAAAGATAGATTTGAAAAGAGAGCTGCAAGAGGAAATCAAGAGGAGGCTACATAAGGGATTCTTCTTCAGACGAAGGACTCCAGGTTTTCTCTTTTTAAGTTATTAATATTTTATTGTTCTGTAAACAAATCTGGTTGCTATGTTTTCAAAAATTTATTAAATGAAGTTCTGTGATTTGAAGATTTATACGTATGAAACCCTTGAATCTTCTGTTGAAAACATTAGCAAATCTTTTTTTTGAAATTTCTTCAATATAATTTAGTTGTGAAACTTATTGTTTTGAAATAAAATTCATTTAGGTTGAGGTTGGATTTACTTGTCAGATCTACTTTGAGTTTACTGAAAAATCTTTCGAAAATCTACATAATTTTTTTTTGTGAAAATTATTGTTGAAAGAGAAAATCCTATTTATTTTTAGTTGAATTTGTATGCCCAGATCCATATTGGGATTTGTTATGAAAACAATTTATTTATTTTCGAATTCCTTTCTGGTGAATTGGAAATATATATTATAAAATATTTTATATAAAATAAAATTTAAAATTTTTATATTGGGGAGTGGATGGCCGGTTGCGGCCGTACCGTCCACGGACCCCATGGTTGACTGTACACAGCCACCATCGGCCATGCACAACAGTCGAGGCTGTTGGGCGCAGCCTGGTGGGGACTACGTACAACAGTCCCTACACTACCTGTGGGGGTTGCGGCCTCCCACAGTGGGGACTGCAGTACCCACAGGGGTACGGGCTTCGGCCCTTGCATGGGGTTTTAAAGTTTTATTTTTATATATTTTTATTTATTATTAAATTCTATGGGGATTCTTTTAATTTGGATTTTATTAATTTAATTATATATATATTTATATATATATATATATATAATTTGATATATAGTATTTTGTGAATATATATTAATATATATAAGTTAATATATACACATTGTATTTATATATATACATATATATATATATTTGGGTAATTTGTTTTATGAAATTTAATATATTGAGATTTTGAGTTAATGGGATAATATTTTACAAGTATGCAATGTTATAGTTTAATTGATAAAATTTACAAGTTATTATATTATAGTTTAACTGAAGTATTTGGAAATATGCTATGTGAGTATTATTAAATTGACTAGTAAAAATGAAAAGATTCAATGTTATAGTGTAATTGTACGAAGTGGGAATATCTTGTGTGTTTTGGATTTAATCAAACTTTCTCGAGTATTGGTTTATGAAGTTGGTGAAATTTATTGTCTTGTAGTTTGCTTGGTGTTGATTTATGAGTTATGTACTATTGTGATTGTTCATTATGTTTAATTTGATTTTCTTTAATTTGGGTTTGGGTCATGAGGGAAAACCCTAGAGTTAACTTGTCTAGTTATAGGAACCTAAGATGTGTTTAGGACTTCCAAAGGTGGGATACTAATGTTAGTTGTGATCTCATATTTTGATGCTTGGTTTATGTTTTGACCATGGTTATGATTTAGTTTGCTCTTGGATTGTACCATTTGTGGTTATGTTTCATATGATTGTGGGCAAGATGGTTAATCCTTGCAGATGAACTATTTGATTGGTTCAGTATTTCTTGTGCTAGAATCCTATTGAGTTGGTTATTTTTGTACTTGAGTATTTAGAGAGAGTGGCTCTAAGTGGGGGCTGGCACACAAAGGGGTTGTCAGGGTAACCCACGTAGAGTTAGTTTAATCAGTGATAACCTAAGTAATAAACCACGGGTGGGGATTAAACATTAACAAGATAATTGTGATGCCTCGTCCGCCTGTTAGTGCTATCACAGACTAAAGGGGATCGAGAAGGCTGTGGTTGGCAAGGTCGTTGCCTTGTCTTCACGAAAGGTTAACGACTCCGCATGAGTAACCCTATGGAGTGGCTCCTTGAGATAGGCTATCATGAGAACCATAGATGGAGGTGACACCTTAACTTGGTTGTCTGGAGAATCCATGTAGAGATGGAGGCGGCACCTTGTGATAGGATGTCTAGATAATCCATGTTAAGCCATGCAATGACACTCTCCTCTAACATTCTATTTGTGTTGTTTTACTGAAGTCCTCTGGAAGTGATTTATTGATTTGTCTTTGGTTATTGTTGGAAGTAGTCTTTGATATTATGTCTTGAGTTTTATTGATGTTGTGTTTTGCAGTCCTTGTTGTAATTTTTGGAAAGTGGTCTGTTGCTTTGTATAGAAGTGGTTTGTTGTTATGCCTTTTGGTTTTATCGTTGCTTGTTTTCTATATGGTCTTTGATATTAAGTTGTCTATTTGGAGTTAGTCTTTGTTATTGTTAGACGTGTTTGGTCGGGGATCCTTCCTTGTCTACTCCCAGCACGGGGGTGGTTGGGTGGAATGTGCTTTGCACCCCGTTGGGTTCCCTTTTTAGTTGCAGATGTATCTTTGTTGCAGGGTTTTGGCTGATGTTGTTGGTCCAGTGTTCTTATGTTCCAGATGGATGTTTAAACTTTGGATGTAATTCATTATTGATGTATCATCTCCCATGTGTGTTGGGATGATCTTGATGTAATTTGTATATGTGGTTATTGTGATGTATTTTCAGATAGTTGTATTGTACTGTCTTATGGATGTAATGTATATTCAGGCCATGTATTTATTTAGGAACTTTCACTTGTTATAGTTGGTTATGTTGAGTTGTATCTGTCGAAATATGTAACACTTTATATCTTTATAATTTCATTTATTGTCATATGTACTTATGGTATTAATATGGTTACTGTTAATGAATATTTTAAATGATGATATGAGAATGACTGGATTTATGTAACTATTTAATTGTGGTTTAATCTATTATCGTTGTTATGGGTTAGTGTAGTAATGTCCTTGTGTACCCCAAGGGAATTAGTTGTGCAACTTGGTACAATGTAATAGTGTAAAACTTAGTACATTGTTATATTGGAATACTTAAATACAATCTTATGATCTTTTTTTTAAAAAAAATTGTTTCGTTGTTATTAGATCCTTTGGGGTTTGCACGACGGGGTGTTATAGGACCCCAAACCACCACCTTCATAACCCATTTTTTTAGCTATGGTTTCTCCTAAAGTATATGCTTCTTTTGTGGCCTCACTTAAACTAGCTTTGACATGGCTTTGTATTTGGGACCCCAAAGGACCACCTTCATAACCCATTTTTTCAACTATGACTATTCCCAAAGTATATTCTTCTTTTGTGGCCTCACTTAAACCAACTTTTACATGGCTTTTTTCTACTTCTTCCCTATCATCATTAGATTCATCATTAGTTTCTTTGTCTCCAAGTTCATTAGGGTGCTCTATATTCAACAATTTGCTAAACTCATGATCTACTTCATTATCTCCATACTCTGCAAGAGCTCTTGGATCACCTAGCTCCTTCCTCATGGGCCAAAAGGTAGTAATTTTTTATCGTGACCAATTTTTATCTCCAACTTCCTTCTCTTGAGAATCTAGTATTTTTACTCTACTCTATGGTTTATGAATATTTTCATAAAAATTGTTGTACCTCCTAATTTTCTTTCAATGCAATGCCATAATTTCCACTAACAATTGCTCAAAATAAATACCATTCTCAACAAAAAATTTCTCCATTGCTATTTTGACCTCATCCCAAGAATCCTTGTTTCTCAAGTTTTCAAGCAAGGGTTTACTTTGATGTTGAATTCTACTTGCAAAATTCTTATTGAGCACAATCATTGATTTAATGGTTTCACATGGATCACACTACCAATGACATATAGCATCAAAATAAATAAAAAATCAAAAGATTATGTGCCACAGTAAATGATTTTCTCTTGAATGTGAACCCTCCACATGAAAAAGGTAAAAAGGGAAATAAGGTCTTCTTTTGTTGACCGAAAAAGTGTAGTTCATCAACACTTTGCATCTTCCTTACATAGTCCAATGCAAAAACCATTTTTGTCACATTTATTGGAAGTTTGTATGGTTGTACTCCTGAACCATAAAATCTTAGCATAGTATATTCTTCCATTAAGTAGTAATCAGCCAATTGTATTTCTTTTCCTAGTTGAATGCAATATCTACATGACATAGGTAATCTAGGCATTGGAGTATTTGTAATTGTTTGATGTAATTGAGCCAAAAAGTAGTCTACAAAAATGAATATAGGTCCTTCGAGAATCATTCATCCTTATCTCAGTGGTTCATTCATATATTGGAGCCATTTTCTTTAACTCAACATCACTATAGGGCTAAATCTGAAGCTTGTTGGTCTAAAAAATTCCTCTAAATTTGAATAGAAAAAGATAGCACAAGTAGGTTGTGAATCTAAATGTCTTGGTGGAACCTCCTTTAATCATTAAAAAAAAATTATACATGGATTCTACAATGTGCTCAATAAAATTATATTTGACATGTGGAACACCATGATGGATATTATACACCATTTCAAGGAGGCTTGCACCCACTTCCAAATTGCTATCTAGTTTAAGGAAAAATGCTAGCATGGAAATAGTATCCTAAACCCATGTTTTAAAAATATCCAAATAATAAGGAGGCTTATGATCACCTTTCAATTTTTTTCTATCCTGAACTATTTTATTTAAGAAATATGTTTTCTCCATTTCATCCACTACTCCATAATCACTAGCAAGCTATACTAGGTCAATGTGGACATTTCCAAATTCTTCAATTGTAAATCCAACACTTTTCCAAGTTATTCTAAATTAAGGGATAACAATTATTCATTTCTATCTTTACTAACAATTGCTCTCTTTTTATCATCATAATTTTGGGCACAGGTCATGAATAATTTTAGGCAAGGGAAAACTTCATGTAACATCATGCGCCCTAATCTAGTTACCCACGATGCACTAATAATATTAAATTGCATTTGATTTGTAGCCTTATTTTGAGATGAAAATATAAGTTCTGAGGTACACCTACCATAGGTTTTAGGATCATAAATATCATGGTTTTCATCAGTGAAACTTGCGGTTTTAAGAAATTTTTCATAATGTATTTTTTTTATCTGACATTGCTCTAGTGGTACTACTAGTAGACATGCTTATACAATGTGAAACTATGAATTCCCTATTAGTCCTCCTTAATTTTTCTTAATTATTAAGTCTCTTAACCCTAAACCCAAACTTCAAAGTTTGAAAAAATAATATTTTAAGAAACACCAAATGATGAAACACAACTGCATGAATTCTTTCACATACCCGAATTTTGATTCTTGAAAAGATTAATGTTGATAGTCATGGGAATTGGGTTATTACAATGGATTTTTTGGAAGTGGAACTGTGGAACCTATAATAGGGTGGTGCATTGTAATGAGCAAACTAAATACTGAAATCTCCTTGTGTGCTAACCATCTCACTTAGTAGTAGTAAGTGTTTTTTTTAACATTAAAGTGAATGAAATAGAAATGTCTATGTGTTGCTTCTAGACTACACAATTAGTACATGGATGAAAGCATTTACAATAGGCCATTTAGTTATGCATTGACAACAAATTCTAAACTGTTAATCTTTGTAAATCTAAAGGTTATAGGGTGATTTTGGAGGTTTAAGTTCACAACCCTAGCACTCTGTGCATTTCATTCTAGAATGCAACTACGACCATACATCAAATGTTCATCGAACAGTTGAGTAATTTATGATATAAACAATAAACATGTGTTTTAAATTTATTTTAAACTTTAATGTGCTACGATTGACATCGAGGCCAAGGGGTCGATAACTTAACATTGCAAAGTACTTAATAAAATGAATTAAAATGTCACACTATTACATAGTACAAATACAAATGTAAGTTCCAAGCTTCTATTCAACTGCTAGTGACAATGTAAATTTAATACAAATGTTTGTTTGAAAATAAATGAATGGGGAATGGGGGGCCAATCAAACTAGGGAAAGGAGAGCTATGAATATACAAGATGTACTTATCCCCTTTGAGAAATAGAGTCATGTAGAAGATGAGGGGTTGTAAAATTGCTCTCATCTTCTACTTGTAACTTCCATGCATTGTAAAAACACTTATCTCCATCAGAGCTCCTCATCCTAGTTAAAAACCTATCTGAAAAGTCAGGCACAAACCAAATAAACTTCTTTCCAATTCCACCCATTTTGAACTTGAAGGAAATTGATCTTTTACTCTATAACTACATAATTAGACGTGGGAGAATTTAGAGTATCCCTAATAATACCACATCATCTTCTTCCTAAATCCTTATTAACCCTACAAAATAAAAACCCTTATGACAATTCAAACATTGTACTACGATTGAATAGTATAGTCTTTATCCTTCAACGAATGATTTTAGTTGTGCTCACTATCCTTATTTATGGGCCAATAGTGCCACTACTATCATGGTCCTTTTGTACACCTCACATGTGTCATGTGTGAGGTTGGGTATAGTGATAATCACGATTCACGCAAACCAAAAAACCAACTTAATCAATTCATGTAACTTAAACCTTACATTTACAATTTAAATATTTAATTTGATTGACATCTGGACTTTGATAGCCTTGCTACATGCAAACAATACCTCAAGCTGAAAAGTTGCCAATTGTCAAAATCACTAGTGCCACTCAAATGATATGAAATCATTACAAATCTTGTTTCAATAGATCACTAGATTATTGACATCATCATCTATGATTCTATAGTACATTGTGCAATTTTCAATATAAAGCTATCCAATCAATTGCTCTGGATGTTCATATGGCATTATTCTGCACCGCCGCCCACAGTATCACAGCCACACTTTCTTCAAAAACTAAGATATGGCATTAATGAGCAATGAGCCTTGATCTTGCCACGTGTTTGCATCGAACGACTCTAGTGTAATTTTGGGGACCATTTCAATTTGAAAATCTAGTGCTTCAAAAATTTATTTCTAGAATGCAACTACAATTGTCCATCAAAAATTCATCCAATGGTCATGGTTATATTGATTTGCACTAACATCTAGCTACAGATATGGAATATCCTTCGCACATATGGAATTTTAAGTTTTTAAGCCCTGGTCCTACATTATTCCTAGGTGGTCCCTCTTTTAAAACAAACTTTATGCATGTGCATATTTCTACCACTTAAGTTCTTCTATCATTCATCGCCAAAATCCTTCAACCCATCAGGTTCATTACTGTGATGAGCAATGAGCAATGAGCCTTGATCTTGCCATGTGTTTGCATCTAACAGTTCTAGTGTTATTTCAGAGGTTTAAATTCACAAATCTAGTGTTTTAGAGATTTACTTCTTAAATGCAACTATAGTCGTTCATCAAAAATCCATCAAATGGTTGTGGTAATATTGATTTGTGTTGAAATTTCACCATTGAATTTTTTTATTAGATTTAGATTATGCTAATTTTCCAAAAAAAATTCTTATTCATTTGAAAATGTTGGAAATAAGCAACATTGAGAGGGGGTTGATTCAATGTTGTGCAAAAATTCAATTTTATTATACTGTCATTTAACTTACTTAACCATTCAACAAAAGAAACATGCATCAATAGAAAGAAAACAATCAGAACCCCATAACACCAAAATTTTTATGTGGAAACGTTGTCAAGGGAAAAACCATGGTGGATGGCCAATCCACAATAAAATATGAGTATACCCAAAATGTAAAGTACAAAATGGGAATGCACTTGCATTCAGGCTCACTACCTAGAGATCACTGCTCAGAATGGATGGGATCACTACCCTACAATGATTTGGAATGGATCCAAAATGTGAACTAATGAAATAGCATTTACAATGCCTGATTACAGTTCCAGTTAAGCTCTGTAGATAATCTTCTATCCTTTTGACTGATTCAACAATTTTGCTTTGTTCTGCACTACTCACTCTGCAAAAATATTAATGTACAAGTGAAACTGTGCATAATTGCCTAATCACTCTTCATGATGATCGTAACATACAACCACACTTCTTTCTTCACCTTGCAAATGATAAATCAAATCTCTAATATATATCTGCATCTAGAAATCAAGTCGCTATAGGTTAGCCTTAATAAAACTTGGAAATATTATCAACTATTGACCCAAATCATGAACAATTTTGGTGCACACCCATACAAGTTGGCTAGACTATAGCTAGGACCCATAATTAAATATTTAAACTTTTTTTTTAAAATAATTTCACTTTACACATCCACAATGTGCCACATTCACTGAGTTGACTACAACAAGCAAATATACAAAAAACATCCTACTAGACCTCCAAGCTCATACAACAACTAATACAACACCAAAAAATTCAATAATAAGATAGCTTATGTGCTCAACAAGCAATTCCATGGATCCAAAACTCAAAACAATGATCCGGTGAAGTAGACAGATTAACTGACTGACCAGATACCCTGTTCTTCAAGTGTTATGTCGATAACACATAGTATTTCACTCTATCTACCAGTATGACTAGATACTGATCTGCGGAACACAAAAATGACTTCATTTGCCATCAATGACAACACTAGAAGCCATATGCCAATAGAAAATAGGTTTAGTTTTCCAATGAAAATATTTTTTTGGTTTGAAAAAAAAATTAATCACCAACAAATTTTTTCTCTATTTTGAAAACATGTTTAATTCACCAATGAAAATATTTATTAGTTTGAAAATAGTTTCTTAATTGCCAATGAAAATATTTTACTAGTTTAAAAAACATTGCAGTTCTCTAGGATTTTCCATAGACTTCGAGTGATTAAAAAAGATTCACCAATCAAGATTATTTTTTCCCGAAAAATAAAAAAATTCACCACTAAAATTAATATTTTTATTGTGAAGTATACAAGAGTCTCTTAGATTTTACACCTTCACGGAGGGGGGGTTTCTTAAAGTTATCCCTGAACTCAACACCAAAAATTCCAAGGGAAGATAAATACAAACAATATATGCATGTTCCCAAATATGAAAGATAATAAAATCCAATACAAATAAATGTAGAGCAATTCCATTTATCCTAGACAACCATTTTCATGCGAAAACACACTATCAAATAGAACTTCCTTTTCCACACAATCTAGAACCTTAAACTCTAGATATAACACCTTTGATCACCTTTGATCATCACATGCAAACCAAACAAGCAAATATTGAATGATTAAGAAATGTGGAGCAAACCAATAAACAAACCTCTATCACCTTACACATTCTTTTATTCAAATTTTCTCAAAAACACTTGGAAGCCAAGTGAACTAGCTACATTAGCAACACCACAAACATCTTCTCATCATATCTCCAATATATGCAATACCAACAATCTCCCCAATGACAATACTAACAATCTCCAACAATCTCCCCAACTATATTATAGGTTGACATCAATGACAACACTAGCAATCTTCTAACAAAGTTGACTTTAGGACAAGTCAAGGTTTTGACAAGGGTATGATGTTAGCTGAAAAATAGTATATAGACACTGTTCTAAGATATGTACTATCTAACCAAAATGAATATTTCAGAATATGAGCTTAGGAAGATAGAATGTACTCTAGGGATACTAAGGGCTGCATCCCCTATTGTAACTATAAGTATATAGAATGATCTATTCACCAAGAGAGAGGGAGAGGAGGGTATAAGGTAGTCGTGAAGAGAAATATAGAATAGTATACAATGATATAAGGTATTGAATGTAATAGAGATATAAGGAATGTAATGAATGATTATTGATATAATGAATATAAAGGGCTCTAAATTCTCATATATCTTGTGTGTATGGTATTTATTTTAAATTATAACTAATCTAGGATCCAAAATACCTTCTTGTGTTAACTTAATAGTACCTACTCTAGGGTTATAAGCTACAACTAGTAGAGATCCTTTGGGAACAAAACCATAGTGTGTGCCCCTCAAATTTCTTGCTAACAATAATTTCAAATAAAATGGACACATTCAAATTAAGTAAAGAACTTTATTGAAATAAATTAACTCATTTTAAATTAAGTACTTGTTCATAGTATACCAATATTTACATTTGAGCACATCAATATATTTATATATTAAAATGAAATAAATTTTATTGTATCTTTTATCATTTAATTTTGAAAATAAAATATAAACCATCGAGTTTGGGTCTATCTATTTAAAATAAATATATTACAATAATTATATAATAATTCAATATTCAAATAATTTAACATAAAGGTATTATATAGAATATTGATATATCTATTTGCACCCTTAGTCATTATATAATTTGGACACGAATACTATAATAAAGCATAAATAAACATTCGAAATTGAGAATGGCTAAATGTATATCTAGGCTAAGGCTTACACCCATTATACAATTTTGGTTTGATAATTCATAATAAATAAAAGGTAAAAATCTAGCAAGGATAAGCACTTATCTATCCCATTATTTACAATTTGTAGCTACATATTAAACTTCACAGTGAACTTTTTCTTTGTAAGGACTATCACCAAAGGATTCAAGGTGGTTGATGTTGACTTGAACTAAGATCTAGGCTATTTCTGAAGCATGATCCAATTTACACAATCGCTTCTTTTAATACACTAGTTGATATAATAAAAGAATCTAGAACATTTACAAAATTATTAATTAATGATTATTAAAAAAACAATATATTCAAATATAATAAATTATCAATAAAATATATTATATGTTGAATTTGTTTATAGATATTTACCTTTTAATAAATTAATCCAATCACACCAATCTTGGATTTGGCTAATTTTGATTCATGATCCAACTTAAGGCATCATTTTGTAAGGACACGAATTGAATTTTGTGTTAAATCATAGATGGCCCATAAAAGTAATCTCACAAATTTGATCAAGATACAAAGCATGAAACATATATTTTACCACTTTTTATGATATAGTGAAAAAATCTAGAAATAAATATAATAATCACTTACTTTCAAAATATTATACTATAATAGTAAAAATATTTAATAAAAATCATTATTTGTCTTAAATTTACCTTATACTTTACAATTTGCAAGCCCCAAATAGTCATACTCAATTGAATGTTAGAATGTTATATTTTTAAGTGTTATATTTTGGGTCAAATTTGTGACACTATTTTGTCACTTTATCTTCTCTTCTTCATTTTATTAGAAAATCTATATTAAAAGAATAGTTTAGTCAAATTACTAAATCAATACTTATGGCCTTCAAAAGTTGAGCATTGCACATGAAAAATCTAACATCTATGACACATAAGAGAGGTATAGGAGGGATTTTCACTTGGTGACCAGCTTATAACACATTCTATGATTGAACATTATATACACTAAAAAATGTCTCAAGCCTGTGAACATCATTTTTCGTATCGATTTCCTCTCTTCTTGACATAATTGAATAATTTTATTTATTTGATTATCTTCTAGAGTCACATTCTTCTATTAATTAAACAATTTTAGTTATTTAATTAATTCATTTCCTTTTCTTTATTCTTCTTTGATTAATTAAATAAATTAAATATTTATTTAATTACGTCACTAATATCCTTTCTCTTTCTATAATTATTTTAATTATTTGGCTAATCATTTAACCTATTCCCTTCACTATTAAATAATTAGTCTAATTTAATTATTTAATATCCTCATTTTATTTCCTCTATATTTAATTAAATGATCAAATAATAATCATTTTAATTAAATACCATTTCCCTCTTTCTCCATAAATGAATAATCATTTATTATTATTTATGTCTCCACATCCTCTCCCAAATTAAATAATTATTTAATTTCGAAGATTCCCTTCTCAAATTAAATATTATTATTTCATTGCCTCCACTTTCCCTCCACTTTCTCTTTCAAATCTCCACTATTGATCATCTTTGGTCTTCTTTTAATCTTTATCGTCTATCCTTAGCCATGCCTAACCTTACCACTACATGGTACATGTAACCTCAACTATTGATCTTAGCATCTTTTTGGCTCTTGATCTTGACCATTTGATCGAGTAACTTTTCTATAAAAGAGATTTGTCTCGGGCCTCATTCCAACCTTACAACCACTATTTCCAAAATTCTTGATATCACATCATTATCACTTATAGTTACTTGAACACAACCAAATCTGAGGTAAACTTGCAAATGCAACAAAATTGAGGAGATACAAGGAAGAATAATCAACCTTAGCATGGGAAGTTTTGTTTTTCTTTGTTTTTATTTGATTTTCTTATTCTATCTTGTGCTTTCTTGTTTGGATTTGGGTCATTTTGGTTTAGATTTAGGTGGTTGTGGTTGCTAATTTACATCTTTAACTTTTAATGCAAATTAAACCATATCCTACATTGGTGAATCTAATGTGAAGCTAACAATTTTACAAGAAATCCATCCATTTTTCTTTTTTGTCATTTTGTAGGTTTGTGTGATGCAACTATGAGATAGTATGACATAATCAGGAGACAATAGGACACAACTATTGACGAAGTGAAGAAAATCTAAAAAATAATGCATTTGTAGGACAAAGTGATGTAATTGATAAAGCTAGAATGACACATTTGAAGGACATTGAGCTACATCTTTCTGACAGCAAGTTAGTGTCGCCAAACCCTGAGTCGTAGTCGATATTCCATTCGACACATTTTTTGAGACACATTTGTAAAATAGTGCAACACATTCACCCATTCTTTGGTAAAAATTTCATATTTCCTTATTTTTCAAATTTTCTTTTTTGTTTTCTTTAGGATTAGGTGATTTTTGGGTTGCTAATATTTAATTTGCAGCATGTGGCGTACATTTGGGATAAGACCATATTATTAAAACTACTAACACATACTTGTAGGGTTTTTTGTTATCTTCATTTTTGTTTAAAATAGGAACATTTTGATTTGGGCTTAAAATTAATCTTGTGTGCTTTCAATTTGATAAAATAGGAATGTTTTGATTTGGTTTTAAAAATAAACTAGTGTATTTTGTGTTTGGTGCACTTGCACTATATTTGTTATAGAACCCTATGGGGTAGTGAATCTGGGTATGTGCATGATCATGATGGGCCAAAAAGTGGTGATATGATGGGTATGTGTAGGGTATGTGGCTAACAACTTCTTTTACCCAAAATTGATGAAACAAAAAGGGTTTATAAAATAGATTCTCAACTTTCCACCAATATAATTTTTTTTTTACTTTGAATTTAATAAATAATTATTATTCATTTTCTATTTGAATTATGACTAAAGTCTTGATTAATAGGTTGATGTAAAACATCTATAGCTTTCAAATGATATCACATTTTTGAATCCAAAACATGTGTCACATTCTATGCTTCACATACTATAGGATTAAAAACAAAAAAATAAAAATTCATGAAGTTTTCACCAAGTTAAGGTGGTCATACATACGAGTTTTTATATTTTTTAAAAGTTGTAATAAAAAAATTCATAATTAATTATTTACTTCAAAAAAAATTACAAAAAATATGCTTGACATCGAGACACAAGTCCTCTACTTATATATAAAATATTATAAAAAAATATTATCATTTTATTGTGGTTAAGGTGGTCAGACAGACACTTCTTATTTTTTCCCTAAAATTTAAGTACTACTGCATTGAAATTTGAAATTTTCACCAAATAGATTTCTTTTTAAATAAACATAGTAGTTTAGAAGCTACATTCAATTTGCTACGAATTATATTCTTACATATTTTTAAAATAATATAGATAACTTAAGGGCCTATTTTAGAAACTCTAATTTTTTTGAATTGTTTGCCACTTAAGGGCCTATTTTTTCCATGATGATCATGCACATACCCATCTTGGGTGTAAGAGAAATCACTATGTACTATTTTTCTTTTGTATAATTTCCTGCCTTTGGAGAAGTAATCTCTCTAAGGGGTATGATCCAAAGAAATTTTTCCTTTAGGTTGCTATATAAAAGGATAAGGTGAAAGCCTAGTTCAAACTAATGTTAGCCTTATTGGTAGTGCCAATCTACAAGGGGAGATACCCACATTTATGTGAGGTAGTTAGGACCCCAAGTAGGGTTGGTTAAAGCCTTAAGTGGCTTTTTATGCACTCGTAAGGCATCAAGTCCCTGAGTTGTGACTAGAAACATATTTTAGTAGGCACCCTTTTTTACTAAGTTCTTGGTGTCACTCTCAGTGCAAGGTTGTAACACCACACGCCAAAGTTACTCACCATATGGCTCCCTTGAGATGAGATAAAAATATTCAACTTAGTATAAGATAATTGTATCTTTTTAGGGAGATGGTGATTGGGTCATTCATCCAGTCTTGGAGGCTCCTACCTATCCTCTCTCACAAAAACAAGAGTGTACACACCCATTAAGGTTTCCCTACACTTGAGTCAACAAAGATTCCAAGTTGTGGGCTTGAGAATGTTTCCATTGGCCTTGACCTTAAGATTAGTAAGTGCTAGATGTGTTTTCGATATTTTGATATACCAATGGAAATTGGGGTGAATAACCCTTGAACATACACTATTCACATAGAAACTCGACAAGTCAAAAAGTGAATAATCCCCGACATAGCATAAGATAATTGTTGCTTTAGGGGGAGAGGGTGATTGGGTCATCCTTCCATTCCTATAGAACCCTACCTATCTTCTTTCACAAATACAAGAGTGTACACACCCATTAAGGTGTCCATACACTTGAGTTGACAAAGATTCCAAGTTGTGGGTCTGAGAATGTTGTCATTGGCCTTGACCTTAGGATTAGAAAGTGCTTAAATATTTAATTAAATCTCTAAATTCAATCTGTGTATAAATAAATCTAAATAATTTATTTATATTGTTCATTCATTCATTTCAATTAAATAAATAAGTTTATTTAATCACTTTTCTTATCCATTTCTTAATTAATTAAATAAACATTATGATTTATTATTAATTATCATATAATCTTGGCTAGAATATTTTATTCAAATAAAGATTAAATATTCTTCTCTTCTAAAAATATTTCATTCACAATTAAATATTCCAAATATTTAATTAATTCTTCTAAAGTCTATTCACAAATTAAATATTCCAAATATTTAATTAAAACTTCTAATGTCCATTCACATCAAATATTTCAAAAATCTTTTAAATCCTCAAATTCACATAAAATTAAATAAATTTATTTATTTAATATTGGATTATCAACAACAACCGTGAAACAACTTCAAAACAAAAACTTAACAAATTTCTCTATTTTTGAGCAAAGTTGTTCCCGTGGGTTAAAGACAAAACTCCATTCTTCTCTCCAACCTCCCAAAATATTCCATCTTCCTCTCAAACTCTCCATCTCTCACCATTCAAAATTACCAGACAATCTCACAGCCATTGATCTTTGCCAGCCAGGCTCTTGCCTATAAAAATCTATAAAAGGGACTGTCGGGTCTTTGAGAAAAAGGAGAAGCTTTCATACAGGAAAACTATAGTCAATCAGCCCTCCAACATCCATAGCCTCTAGAATCATAGCATAACATAGCTTAGCATATTATCAATCCATATCATGGCCTATCATCCTCATAGTATAGCTTCAATAGCATTCATAATCCACAGCCCATGTGCATAATCTACAGCCCCTGTGCATATCAGTACATCAACATTTCATTTCACCAGCATATAGGATAGAGAAGTACTTTTCCTTTGCATACTCATTCTGTAGGTTGTCATTTTGAGAAGCTTTGTTTACACAATCTAAGAGCAGTAGCTTCAAGTAAATCACTAGAGATAGAGGACAATGAAATGATTCTGAAGAAGCTCTGTTGATTTCTTTGATTTCAATTCTTTTTAGCTTTTCTTTAGTTTAATGTTGCATTGGTGTGTTTTTGTTATCTTATTTTGATACTAACATTTCCCACACATTTTTGGCACCCACCATGGGGCTCTTGACCCAATTTTAACATCTTTTCATAGATTTTTCTGACAGGTTATGGCTGGAAGAGCGTATTAGCACATTAAACACATTTCAGCACAGTTCACACCTAGTTTAGCGCTCTTCAACTCTGTTACAGTGCTCTTTAAGCATCCTGCAGCACTCTTTAAGAATCCTCTAGTGCCCTTTCCACATTTTGCAGTGTTCTTTAAGCATCCTGTAGCACCCTTTCCACATTCTGCAGTGCTCTTTAAGCATCCTACAGTGCCCTTTCTACATCATGCAGCACTCTGTAAGCATCCTTCAACACGCTTTATTTATCTTGTAGCGCCCATTAGTGATTAAGTATCACTCTTGATGTCCGTTTTAACGCATTTTTATTTTCAGCATAGATTTTCTAAATCTGCAATTGTAATCTATAACTTAAATATGATTTGACTGGATCTGACACGACTACGGCCAATAAGAGCTTTAAAAGAATGAAGCAATCCTAGGATAGTCACTTAAAATAATGAATCAATCCTAGGATAGTCACTTCATTTTCTATTTTGGACTAAAAATAACTCCATGTCTTTGTGAAGTAATATCTTCACCTAGCATAGAAAACTGTTTATTTGGGCTTAAAATTGAACTCTTGCTTGCTTTGATTAAAAGGTGATAGGCCTATGCTCTTCCCTTAACTAGGTGATCAAAATGCCAAATTCATTTATTTTATTTCATGCAATTTCAAGCTTTGATAATACCTCTTAGAAGGCCTGTCGTAGTGGGAAAAAGTACTCACCCTATGGGAACAACTTAAGTGGGAACAACTAAAGCCAAGTTTTCCAACCCACTTTAATCAAATGCAGATGGTTGATGAAAATACCATTCGACGGTAGTGTGCATTGATAACCATCCCCAAAGCCTTTGTTCTAAAGGTTGGGAGGTCTCTCAAGGGAGTCTATCATTTGCCACACCAAATGGAAACCCTTACTATGAACTTAGTGTAGTATCCAGCTGAAGTCATCTTTCGAACATCATAATAATCACAGTGCAGGGGAGGGAAGAATCTACCCCCAAGATACTCACCATATAACTGCCAAGGACCGTTTGCTTAGGGGATCCGGTATCCACTTCTGTCACTCTGAGTATGCGCCTAGAAAATACAAAAACATAGGCACCCCTTCGAGGGTGACATGGCTGTGTGAGTTGATGTAGTTCTAAGATGTGGGCTATTGATTATTATGGTGACCTACCTGAGTACTAAGAGTGAGTCTACTTGAACTATCTATCATGTGTAAAACCTGTGAAAACAATTTTTGAAAAACATTTTGATCATACACTTGATGTTTAGTATAGGACTTAAAAACAACTATTCTACAATTTGCTTGATGTGTTTTCAAAACATTAATTCAGTAAAGATCATCCAAAACTCACAATTACATTTGTTACTCTCATGTTAAGAGATTGGAAATCCACAACCTTTGTTAAGAAATCCATTCTCAAACGAATCAAAAAGCCAAAGAAACCACTTAGCTACAAGAAACTATTGAAGAAAAGATGATTCTTGTACCAAAGTCGAAAGGTTTTACTTAAACATAGAACCTTTATCCATCAATATCATGACTGTGTTAGAGGTTTCACTGATGATTATGATGTAGAACCATTATACTCACAATATTTTTTTCAAAGAAGAGCCCTTTCTCAAAGGCACAACCACAGTCAGTGTATTCATTCTTCTTATATTCCCCAACCTGTAATTGAATATTCTACTCGTCCAAATCAATTTTTGCAATAGAGAACTCAATCACATTAGGCATTTCTCACAAAACCATCTTTTTATGAAGCTACGATCAAACTTCATAAAAGTGCAAAATCATTTTTTTCTTGATCTTTTGCTTAAATTCCTACCAAAAGGATTTTCATCCTTTCAATCAGGGAAAAACATGAGCTAAAGACTAGAAATATTTTAAGTCATAGAATCTTCATTCTATTCTGACTTTCATATCCATCAAAAATTGCACTATTTCATTCTTTTGATCAAAAGTTAGTAGAATTTGGGGCAAAGCTTATGCCTATTGTCACGAGATCTCGAAACCATATATAAAAAGATGAAAGATAAAGTACCACAAGCAAAATGGGTGATAATAGTGAGAAGGAAGATAATCCATTTCATATTGAAGAGATAATAGAAGAAAACTTCAAGAAGTAGAGTAGGATCCCCGATTCCATACTTTTATGGAAAGGATTTTAGAACGAAACAAAGAAAGATATTTCCTCTCTTTACTTAATCAAGGAGCTAAATTACCTTCCGATTTTGATATAGAAGGGATTAAAGATAATCCTAAAACTCCTCCTAATGATTTTAGTGCCCTTACTCAACAGATAAAGGAATTACAAGGGAAAATAAAGGAAATTCAAGGGGGTACAACAAAGAAGTATGTTTTGGATGACATATCTCCTTATCCATTTGATAGGAGTCTTCAAATGATCCCTTTTCCAAAACATTGTGAAATCCCTAAATTTGATAGGTACAATGGAAAAACTAATCCCATTGAACATGTGAGGGATTTCTGAAATATGAGTCTAGAACAAATAATTGTCAAGCCTTGCGAAATCTAGTACAAGATTTAATTGGCAATGGCACCATCACAATTGAAGGACATCATACCAATGACGATCATCAAGCATTCAAAATACTTTACCAAACTATCAAAAGGGGGAAACATCAGATACCAAAGCAAAAAGAATAAATAATGTTGAAGATAACATAATTCGCCACATCTATGCAGATGATCAATGGGTTAATGTTATCAAAATCAAGGAAAAACAAGAATATCAATAGGTTAATGTGACTACGAGAGGACAAGAAAATTTTTTCTTAAAAGGTAGTTCATCTAAGGTAGCTATTCCTCCTCCAAGTCATTATAATCTAGTTGATCAATTGAGAAAAACATCAACTCAAATCTCCATCCTTGAACTTCTCAAAATATCCCCCGTACACAAGAATATTTTAGAAGAAGCTCTTGTAAACACAACCTTCAACACTAATCTAGATGTATACAAATTTCAAGCCATGGTGGGACATTTGTCATCCCCCACTTGTCTTTCATTCTCTGAAAAAAGATGATGCCTCCATGACACATCCGCATAATTCATCGCTTTATCTTGAAGTCGTGATCCATAAACACTGAATTAGACATGTTTTGATATATGGAGGAGCCGGTTTAAACATTTGTACCCTAAATCTAATACATTCCTTAGGAATATTAGAAAATTCCATTGATCCACGAAGGAAAATAACTATCAAGGCATATGATGATGAAGAAAGAGATTCTAAAGGACTAATAATGCTACCTATCAGAGTGGGACCTGTTGAGAAAAATACCTTTTGTCAAGTTCTAGATCGTGATCTTTCCTATAACATACTTTTGGGTCACCCATGGATTCATGATATGTAGGCAGTACCATCAACGTATCATCAATGCCTCAAGTTTCCATATGATGGACAGGAAATAACTGTACAAATTGATTACAATAGCACCCAAACTTGTTCAAATCTCTGAGCAACTCAAGACGCCTTTGTGCCACACAATAGGGAGGCTTTTACTACTTCTTCTAATCTACAAGGCCAATTGCAAGAATTGACAAAGAATATTGACACCAAGCTACATTTAAAAGACAAAGGAGTAGGCGAATATTTGCTATCCCTTTCTAGCTTACCTCCTTCTCTGAGGTCACATGGTGAGCCGACCCTATCAAATCAAAAGATCGCAATAGCCTCTACATCCCAAGCTTTTGTGCCAATCACAAAGTTTGATGGACAATTCATTAAAGGTAACACTAACGAGGAAGAAGCCGAAGATAGGGACATCCTAAGCTATCTATACAAAGATGAAGATGAATCTCTCTTGCACATCAAGTTACCTACTGAACAATATGGTAATTGGTATACCATCATGCAAAGAATGGTCTATGAAGGAAATGGTCCTATAGGAAAAAGAATAGAAGGAATCATTGAGCCAATTCAACCTATTTCAATACATCCAAAATATAAAAGAAGACTTGGATATGGTAAGGATATATAAGCGTCAACTTCACAACAAGCACAACAAACTCATGAAGGAGAATCAATTTCAGATAAGCCCCATGAAGATGTCACTCTACAAAAATTTTATGGATCAATTTACCAATTGCAGAATAGTTCAGACACTGATTCCAATGAATATGAATGGGATGATGTCTCTGATGATACATTCTTGACAAAGAAAAGGGTGGATATCATACACAAATTCACACCCATGTTCTTACAAGGGGAAGGCTCAAGGCCTCCACTTGATTATGTTTTACAAAGCAATCATGACTCAAGTGAGGACGATTCAGATTTTAATTAGATTGATAATCGACAAGAGAATACCATTATAAACCTTGTCCATCATGAAAATGACAACCATGTCATGACTTTGACAGGTCAAGACCTTACCCAACCTAATGATCCCATACCTTTAGTCTATCTGGAACTTATTGATTGGGACAATGATGCACCTATCCATATCCCTACATTCCATGATGATGAGGATATTGTAAATTTCCTTTATTTATCTAATCAAGAAAACAAGTGTTCCATCGAAGAATCTCATACTCAAGATTTTGATAGGGAGGGTGTCAAGTATCTTAGCTGCAAAATAAATGAAATAAAAGATGGATCTATTGGTGAAAATCAAAAAATGGCAGTGGTAGATCACAACAAGAGAAAAATAAAGAGCAAATTCAATGGTGAAAAAATTTTTGAGGCACTGGAGGATGTGAAACTTGACACTCTTCCAAAACATTATCAAGAAATATCTTCTATTTTGATTGAGCCCACAGAATCAATCAACATAAGTACAACAGAGCAGCCAAAAATCTTGCAACTTGCAACATCATTAACAGTGGAAGAATTACTAGAATTCATCGAGTTCTTGAAGGAGAATCAAATCAACTTTGCTTGGTCATATGCTGATATGCTTGGGTTAGATCCTAATCTGATAATGCATCATTTATCTATAAACATAGGGGCAAAACTTGTAAAGCAAAAACTCAGAAAAATGCATCCACATGTTGCATTATTGGTTAAAGAAGAGTTAAAGAAGCTTTTAGATGTTGGATTCATTCGGTCTATTGACTATGCAGAATGGATCTCCAATATCGTACCTATTTCAAAGTTGGATGGAAGGATTAGAATTTGTACATATTTCAGAGATTTGAACAAAGCATGTCCCAAAGATGACTTCCCTTTGCCAAACATAGATATGATTGTTGATTTAATTGTAGGCCATGCAATGTATTCATTAATGGATGGATTTTTAGGATACAACCAGATAAATATTGCACCATAGGATCAAGATAAAACAACATTCACGTGCCCTTGGGGTACCTATTATTGGAATGTCATGCCATTTGGGCTTAAAAATGTAGGAGCGACTTATCAAAGAGCAATGACAACCATTTTCCATGACATGATGCACACCTTCATGGAGGACTATGTGGATGACTTATTGGCCAAATCTAACACAAGAGAAGGACATCTAGAAATCTTGTCAAAAATCTTTATCAGAATGGAGAAGTTCAATGTTTGACTTAATCCAATGAAATGTGTCTTCAGCGTTAAATCTAGAGAACTCTTGGGATACATTGTTTTAGAAAATGGCATAGAGGTTGATCCAGGAAAAGTACAAGCTATAATGGACATGTCGCCGCCATGAAATATTAGTCAGCTCCGATCACTACAAGGACAACTACAATCCATCAGGAGGTTTATTGCTCAATTGGTAGACAAAAGCTTACCACTTACACATCTATTGCATAAAAATGTCCCATTCAAATGGGAGGAAAAGTGTGAAGCAACATTTAATCAGATCAAGCAATATCTCATGAATACACTAGTCCTAATTCCACCAGTTGTAGGAAATCCACTCATACTTTATATTTCAGCAATAGAAGTATCTTTGGGAGCGTTACTAGCATAAGAGGATTCTACAGGCAAAGAAAGAGTCATATACTATATCAGCAAAACTTTAACAAGTCATGAACTAAACTACACTTTCATTGAAAAAGCTTGCCTAGCAGTAGTGTTTTCTTCTTAAAAGTTGCGCCACTATATGTTGGCTCATACAGTTAAGCTGATAACCAAAATTGATCCACTAAAATACCTCTTAAGCAAAGCTACCTTAATAGGAAGACTTGCAAAATGGGTGATGATCTTAAGTGAGTTTGACATTCACTATGTAGATCAAAGAGCTATAAAAGGACAGGTCATCACGGATCAGTTGGCCGAAGCACCTTTATAAGAAGAAAACCCAATGCACATTGAATTTCCTGATGCAGATGTCTTCACAGCAACAATTATGAAATTGTGGACATTGTACTTTGATGGATCTTACATGCAACATGGCTTGGGGGTAGGGATTCTTTTTATCACACTTGAAGGACATACCATTCCAAAATCATATTGGTTGATGTTTCCCTACACAAATAACATAGTTGAATATGAAGAATTGATCACATGAATGAAGATAGCATTGGACTGGCAAATTACAGAGTTGCAAGTTTACGGTGATTCACAACTTGTCATTAATCAAATCAATGATGATTATCAGACTAAAGATGATAAGTTGCTACCTTACAAGAACATGGTGGATGATTTTAAAAAATATTTTGTGGCAATAAATTTTTCACAAATCCCAAGGATTGATAATAAATATGTAGATGCAATGGCTACAATTGCTTCCTTGTTACAATTATTAGAAAATAAAAAACGGTATGAATTCTTGGTGGAACAATTGTTTTCTCCCGCCTATGATAATCTAGAGACCCAAGTCATATGTCATTTAATTGGTTTTGATTCACCTTTATATGGCAAGATTTATACCTACCTTAAAAATAACATTTTATCTCCGGACTTATCCCGAAACCAAAAAAGGAATTTCATACGTCAATCATCTCGTTATACCTTGATCACCGATATCCTTTACCGACGTGGTCTTGATGGTACGCTTCTTTGATGTCTTGAATGTGACAAATCTGAACAAGCCTTACAAGAGGTTCATGGTGGTATTTGTGGAACTCATTCAAGCAGTTTAACCTTAGCCAAGAAACTTGTTAGAATGGGATATTATTTGCCTACCATCGAGAGAGAATCTTTTACTTTTGTCAAGAAGTGTTCTAAATGCAAGATCCATGGGAATCTTATTCATGCACCTACATAGGAACTACTTCCTTTCAGTCCAACATGGCCTTTTTCTCAGTGGGGACTAGATCTTATTAGTAAAATTCATCCTTCATCATCAAATGGGCATAAATTCATCATCACCACTACAAAGTATTTTACAAAATGGATCGAAGCTATTCCTTTAATAATCATGACCGGTAAACAAATCTCTTCATTTATCCTGAATTATATCATCTGCCGATATGGAATTCCTAATTGTATCATTACTAATAATGGGAGACCTTTCAAGAATCAGGATGTTGATGAACTTTGTGAAAGATTTCACATCCAACAAAGGTTCTGTACACCTTACTATCCACAAAGAAATGGTCAAGAAAAAGCTTCAAATAAAATAATCTTGAAGATCTTGAAGAAGACGGTAAATGATGTCGGTCGTGATTGGCATGTCCAGTTAAATCTAGCTTTGTGGGCATATAGAACCAACATTCGCACACCAACAGGAGCTACCCCATATGCCTTGGTATATGGAGCAGAAGCGATCTTACCATTAGAGGTTGAAATACCTTCGCTTAGGGTCTCATTGAAAGGATTGATAAATGATGAAGACTACCGAGTATCTCATTTGCAAGAGCTAGAACTATTAGATGAAAGATGTCAACATGCAGCTGATCATTTGAAGGGTTATCAACAAGTTATGTCTCGTAGCTACAATCACAGAGTTAAACCATAGACATTTCAAGTAGGTGACTTAGTCTTGAAAGAAAATCCACGCAATCAGCAAGATAGAGAAAAGAAAGGAAAATTTGAACCAAATTGGCTTGGTCCATTTGTCATTATTGCAACATACGGTTCTGGAGCATATTAGTTATCTACATCAAAAGGGGACCTGTTTGAAGAGTCGATCAACAAAATTCATTTGAATAAGTTCTATGTCTGAATCATAAAAATTAGAAAAAGCCCTAAAAAATACATAAAAATAGAAATGCAGAAAAAAAAAACAAAAAAATAATCACATGATCTAAAAAAGTGCAATAAAAACAAGTGGTGAAAACCTAGCAAACAGGCACTACTTGTGATCAAAATGGGCTCCTCTATCTATTATCTTATTTCTTGCATTCACCTTACGGCATCATCTATCCATTTCTATCATTTGTACATATCTATCATATCCATATCATGCAACGGGAATCCTTGTGTTTCATCATGCCTTGATGAAATTTGTACATATCCATAATATTCAGGTTGTGTTTACACTGGGGGTAGAAACACAGACTAAACAAGAGAGGGGCAACGAGCTTTTAGAACATCACAAATGAACAAATGATGGTTTGACAAAGCACAACATACATTAACGCATCAAATCAACCACAACACCAAAACAATCACTCAATGCCAATGAAATCAAACAACATGGTCAAAAACAATGTTAATCAAAAAAAAAAATTCAATGTTGATAACCAAGTTGGATGATCTTAATCTGAATAATGTTTGAAATAATTTAGGCAAAATTTGAATTGTTGGTGTATTTTCTATCATATCTCTGGAGCAATTCGATGATGTACTGAACTAGAAAAGCAAGGAAGGAGTATGATTTTTCTTTGTCTGTTGTTTGCAAGGAAATCATTAGTACTATGAAAATTGGTTACGAGACATACTCTACTAAGTATCATTGATGACATTTCAGAATTTGCATGGGAAACGGGTTAACTCTTGTTTGTTTATGCAAGCGATACTCAGGTCATCTCGATTCAATTATACCTAGATGCTTGTATTATCTTGCTATATCAAAATTTATGAAAGCAATACTCAGGTCATCACTGGTGCTAACATACCCTTTGATGCTTATATTAACTTTCAACATTTCAATGCTCTACATGATGACACAAAAAAGCACAATAAGCTCTCATAATGGAAATATTGTACAAATACCCTGCATGGTTAGTATAGATTACATTCATTTTAGAATCTGCATTTTGCATTTATAGATTTTTTTCTAAAAAGCTAGCAAAGTATCAAAGTTTCATATCTTTCCAATAAATGACTTAGTACATTTTGACATTCACAAAAACATCATCACATACATTTTGCATACATGCATACATCAAAATCATAAAGAAAATCATAGGCATTCATAAATTGTATCATCCATCATTTCACATTCATATTCATAAAAATCATTCATCAATAGATTGCAATCATATCATAACATTGCACTTTCATATCTAAAAATCATGCATACATATACATCATGAGCATTAACATCGTGAAACTATCACATAAAACATCATGCATATAGAAAATAGACACATTTATCGCATAACAAATCATCGTTGCATATTATATTATCTCAAAAATGAATGTCAAAATATACAAAGATTTCAGCTATGCATGACATAACATCATCCAAAATGGGACCATATCATTATGTATACAGACGTCTTAACAAAAAATTGATAAGACATCATTCAAAAAGCACTACGAAGTGCTATCCTCTGATGCTGCTAGTCTGGAACCTATCCCACCTGCACCTAATAAACCTACTCCACCTATCCTTGATGACCCTTAGGCATATCAAGTAACGAGGTCAGTCTGCATGCCTCGATCACATCTCTATCAGACTGTACAAGCTATGAAATCAATCTCCATGTCTTTGGGAATCGCTCCCATAACTGCAAGACACTCAATCTCTCCTGTTGAATAGGAAGAATAGTCAAGTTAAAGCAACATCAATATCAAATCATCAAGACAAATCAATCAAATCTAAAAACAAATTTATCAAAATCCTGTTTGTTTTTAACAACTTTAGAAGCAAACTTATCAACAACCTATTTGCTTTTTATCATCATGAAAAACAAATTTATCAGAATCCTGCTTGTTTTTAACAAATTTAGAAGCAAACTTATCAACAAACTATTTGTTTTTCATCATCATGAAAAACAAATTTATGGAAATCTTGTTTGTTTTTAACAACTTTAGAAGCAAACTTATCAACAAACTATTTGTTTTTCATCATCATGAAAGCAAATTTATCAAAATCCTGTTTGTTTTTAACAACCTTAGAAGCAAACTTATCAAACAAAAAATCTATTTGTTTTTCATTAACTTGAAAGAAAATTTATCAGCTACTATTTATTTTCCAACAACCTTGGGAACAAAATTATCAGACAAACATCATCAAATCAGGGCTTTGCAATACACAAACAATCAATACAAATTCATGTGTTGCAATATTACAGGGGCAATTTATCACATTCTATCATAGCAGGGGCACTCTAAGTCATCAATTTTTCATCTCACATTTTTCCACGTCAATTTCTTCACATCACAATTTTGGAACGATGAAATGACATTTTAAAAAAACATAAAAAATGAAAAATTCCAACAACATATAAAAATTCAAAAAAAATTTCACAAAAATCAAAATCTTATCGATTCATCGTCCGAGGGGGTATATACCTAGCAACATTCGACAATCAACATCTAGGGAAAATTTCAAAATTCTTTGAAGCAATACGTAAAACACATCACTTCAAAGAGGGGCAAAATGCATACACCAAAAAAATGGTCACATCACAATTGTCTAGTAATTAATTAAATATTTTTAATATTTCATTAAATCTTTGAATTCAATCTGCATATAAATAAATCTAAATACTTTATTTATATTGTTCATTCTTTCATTTCGATTAAATAAATAAGTTTATTTAATCACTTTTCTTATCCATTTCTTAATTAATTAAATAAACATTATGATTTATTTATATTAATTATCATATAATCTTGACTTGAATATTTTATTCAAATAAAGATTAAATATTCTTCTCTTCTAAAAATATTTCATTCACAATTAAATATTCCAAATATTTAATTAAAAATTCTAATGTCCATTCACATCAAATATTTCAAAAATCTTTTAAATCCTCAAATTCACATAAAATTAAATAAATTTATTTATTTAATATTGGATTATCAACAACCGTGAAATAACTTCAAAACAGAAAATTAAAAAATTTCTCTGTTTCTGAGCAAAGTTGTTCCCATGGGTTGAAGACAAACCTGCATTCTTCTCTCCAACCTCCCAACATCTTCCATCTTCCTCTCAATCTCTCCATGTCTCACCATTCCAAATTACTAGACAATCTCACAGCCATTGATCTTTTCCATCCAGGCTCTTGCCTGTAAAAATCTATAAAAGGGACTATCGGGTCTTTGAGAAAAAGGAGAAGCTTTCATATAGGAAAACTATAGTCAATCAGCCCTCCAGCATCCGTAGCCTCTAGAATCATAGCATAGCATATCTTAGCATATTAGCAATCCATATCATGGCCTATCATCCTCATAGTATAGCTTCAATAGCATTCATAATCCACAACCCCTATGCATAATCTATAGCCCCTGTGCATATCCGTACATCAACATTTCACTTCACCAGCATATAGGATAGATAAGTACTTTTCCTTTGCATACTCATTCTACAAGTTGTCATTCTGAGAAGCTTTGCTTACACAATCTGAGAGCAGTAGCTTCAAGTAAATCACTAGAGATAGAGGACAATGGAATGATTCTGAAGAAGCTCTGTTGATTTCTTTGATTTCAATTCCTTTTATCTTTTCTTTAGTTTAATGTTGCATTGGTGTGTTTTTGTTATCTTATTTTGATACTAACATTTCCCACACACACATTTCAAAGCTTGGTCTTAGGTGCATTAGTATTTGACATCCTTAAATCTTCAAAAATCTCAAAAATATAGCATAGTCTTTATAGACACAAAATGTACCAATACACTTGATCATGATTACTAACACCGTTTCATCCTAAATCATCTTCTCAGCTAAATCACCACTCTTCATCCCTTAATTAAATAAATCATCATTTATTTGATTAATTAATTCTCTTTTGTTAATTGAATAAATCAAAGTTATTTAATTAACCCTCTGGTCTCTATTTAATTAAATAATTCATTTTAATTGATTAAATCTCTAAAGTCATCTTACTAAATTAAATAATTAAACATTATTTGATTTAATCTAACATCATCATCCCTCTTTAATTAAATAAATCAAATATTTATTTAATTCAATCTAAATCATTTTCCTCTCAGATTTGATTTAAATCAACCTAAAAATCTAAATCAAATAGTCACATCATCTAAATCCCTCATTAAATTAATTAAACCTTGATTAATTTAATCCTAATCAGTCCAATTTCTCTAGATTTTTCCATTTGCACATGAAAATACATTTAATGGATTTATTAAATCCCTATTTTCTTTCAACTTGGCATCTTTAGGGGAATATTCGTCCAAGTTTGAAAATCCCTCCAAGTGGATTTGTCCTTCCAACAAGACATCCATTCCCTCTTATATGCCCTTGTGCATTGAGCCAAGTGGCATTTAATTCATTTTTTTTCCTTTTACATGTCATTTCATAATTTTCAAATTCCATCTAATTTCATTTGTTGTGCACATTCACCAAAATTTGCTCAAGCTTCCTCCATTCACATCTTAACAAGTGGCACTTTCCTATTGGATGTTGAATGATACCACATTGCTCCATTTTTCTCATTCCTCCATCTTTTCTTTCTATAAATAAGAGGCTTCACTCCTCATTTTGATCATCCACAATTTGAGAGAGATTACTATACTTAATTTCATACTCAAGCATATCCATTTTCATCCATTTTATCAAAGTCATGGCTAGGTTATTGCAGATTTCTTTATGGAGCTCTATTGAATCAACCATGAAGTGGATCAATCTTCATCAAATCATCACAAGCTTGCATATGAGTTGGGAAAGGAACAATTTCCACATCAAATTGGCACCAATTCCCACATGGGATCAAAAGTTTGGTTTACATTGAATAGGATTTGATAGCTTTTGTTTATGTTTCCTTACATTCTTCATCTCATTTCTTGTTCTTTGTAATGTAAATGGATTTCATGGGGAATCTTTATACTAACTTGCATATTGATCTAAAATTGTGTTTATTTCTTGTGTTTGTGCAGGTCTAGGATTAGGGTTCTACATTTGGCACTAGAAGGAGAGAAAATCTCAAGTTCTAATCACATTTTTTAACAAAATTCTAAGTTTTTCTCTATTTTTTGGTGTCTACAGGGAACTATGTCGATATCAATCCAGCAATGCCATACAGTGACATTGCAAACTCCAAACTCCACCACTACAACCTTCTCACCCAAAAATTCAAAATTTCAAATTGCAACGTTGGTCCAATTTCTAGGCACTGGAATTTTGAAACTTCAAACTATGTTGCTGAGCAAAACTACACCGCCATCATGCTCTCTAGTCTATTGCAAAGCGCCACTTGCAAACCTTGTGGTGCTATACATCACTGAGTTCTTCCAAAAATGTTGCATATGTGGGCTACACCACTAGAGTGAAGTAAAAAGTGATTTTTTTTTTTTAAATGTGTTTTTTTAATTTTGATCATCGAGGATATTAATTGCTTTCTTGACCTCTGTTTTGTTGTTCTAACTTGTTTTTTGTAGGTTGGATTAATCAAAGGTGAAGAAGGGAAACCAAGTTGAAGTTTCATAATGGCATCATCATCTCATTACATCAATTATTTTTGAACACTTTAGTGTTTTCTTAACACTTTTGGAGAACTCATAATCTCTCTTTTAAGGATTTTTTATCTTTCATGCTCTTAGGATACACTAAATTTATTTTGGTCTCTAAAAAGAACACTACAAAAGCTTTCATTTTTACAACAAAGGGGTTAAGAAGAACTTTAGAAAAATCCACTAGATTTTGTTTAAAGTTTAACAATTGAACAATAAAAATTTCACACTTCGTTTGGTGCTTGAAAAGAAGTCACTCTTGCTTTGAAAGGATAAAACATGTTCTTCTTTGTCTTGTAATCATTTACCCAAAATAATAACATTATAAAGATGAATGTGCTTCTCTCGTGCCTCATGATGATCTTGAGAATCAAAAGGATTTTTGGTGTTCTTAAGTTGTGTAAGTGATTGCCTCCACATTTCATTTGGATCTTAAAAGTGAAAAAATCTTGTGAGTGTGAGTGTAACATATCATGTGTGTTATCTCTTTGTTTCTAAACAAAGATCAATCAAACTAAAAATGTGTTTTCCAACCTTTTTGTTTTCTTAGAGGGTTTTCCTTGTGGGAAAAAATAATCACCCAAGAGAACGACCCAACCAGGAAAACACTAAATACAAGCAACTTCCACCTAGGATATAAGTGTGGGTACTTGAGGAAAGGAAAGTATCACGAGGATTATTCTGAATAGAAGGGCAGCAATGGTGTCTCACTACATGGATGGTCCCCCACGAATAGAATTCCCACATTAAAACCCTTGTTTAGAAAAGGCCAAACTCCTTGATCTATTTGTTGGTGCAAGAACAATCATTCTGAAGCCGCCCCACACTCTTACGGCTATTAGTAGAAATGGAAAGTATGCCATGGGAGATTCATGGGTATTGATGCTTGGCTAACCTAAGAAGTGAGTTCACTATAAGGGGGATCCTGTGTGGTCAAGCATCTAACCATTCACTAAAAGTAGTTGTAGCTAGACTTGTCCAATTGGGGATTCAACAAATACAATCTTTCGTAGCCATAGGGTTGTGCATGTTCTTGGAAACAAAAAAATTTGCTTGATCGTAAACATTGGGAAAACAAACATAACATTGTCATCAAATTTCAAACCCTTTAGGAAGAAAATATCTTTTAAAAACTTCAAGTGTTATTGCTTTCCCTAGGGATTTTATCCCTAGAGGTTTCTAAACATTTGGGTTTACATCTCGATTTTCTTACTAAAGTCAACAATAGATAATTTTTTCCTTGATTTCATTAGATTTCCACATAATATACTTTGTGGGATGAGAAGAACTTAAGACATTAGATATCTAGCTCAAAGATGTAATCAAAGAATTGTTTGTGGTAAAAAGAAGTCACTAAGCAAAGCTAAGAACAATTGAACCCCACACATGTGTCTCAAATGATTTCACGCAAGATCAAAATCCCTTAGTCCAAAATATCATCAAAAGCATCTCTCAATGCTCTACAAATTCAGACAAAGATTTATTTTCAACTTTTACAGAAGAGCTTCAAGAAACAATCCCAATTTGTACTCATTTTATTATTGTCAAAATCCAAATATTTTTTGGGAATTTGAGCACCTGGTTTAGAGTAAAGTATGTTCTTCAAAACTAAAGTCTTGTAAACAAGAGTCTTTTTAGGTACACATAGGATAAAATTCAAACTCCATCCATCTTTCAAACATCAAACCCAAATCATCTCACGAAACAACTTTTGAAAATCTTGAAATCATCCTTAATGCTAGACTTTTTGGCAAATCCATGAATCAAAAAATCCTTGATACAAATTAAAATACTTGAAACAAAATCCTTGAATCAAAGCATAAAAATCATCTTGTTTAGCTAGGTATATTTAGATGCATCCTTCTCCATATGCTTAGTTAAACTATCATCAAATCATCTTGCTTAGTTAGGTGTGGGTAGATGCATCCTTCTCCCTACACTTAGTAAAATTATCATCTTATGAGCAATTTTATCCCATAGATAACATCCAACATCTTGGGATCTATTTTTTTATTATCCAAAATCAAAGCAATCCAAAACCAAATCAAGGTCAAAATAAAAATCCAAGAATCCAAGAATCGAAAATCAAAATCCAAGAATCAAGAAAAAAATGTCCCAAAAGTCTAGCATCCCCCTCAAGATCTTATAAGATTTTAATCATCCATATCATCCACCTTTCACACATTTCACCATCATGCCTTTGATCCTTATTCATCCTAGATATTCTCTTTTGAGCCTCATTTTATGGTTCAAACAAGATCGCAATACAAGAATAACATGGAGACTAGCAAAGAAACATCAACTTCAAGTGACCTAAGCCGAACCAATTCCAAAATGAATCTCATTGGATCAAGCAATCCCCTAACTAATCTTCCTTTATCATCACAAAATCCACAAGAGGAAGGTCAAGTAGAGGATATCACCAATAATTCCTTTAGGATGACACAAGACGAGATAATTGAAATGGTCCAAAATGTTGAGAATCATAGAATTGTCAACATCATGATGAAGCTCCATTCCTCACAATACATGCTTGAATTAACAATACAAGGGGCTAAACTCCCTTTCAATTACGATGTGAGCACCATTGTGGAACAACCTCTTGGGGTCATGCCTCTAATTTTTTCCATGCCCCCAATCTCATCTACACACACTATCTTGGGGCAATCCATACCCCAAAATCGATCACATCCATATGTTCCCCTCATCTTTCATGATCCTAATGACCCATCATTATGATTTCACACAACACCTCAAACCTCTCTCACTATGACCTCGCAAGGAGAAGGAGACTTATTTGGACTAGGGGGCATATTTGACCCTTCATCTTCATCATTTCCCCAAGGAAGTATGCCACTCACTTTTCCACCACTTCCACCCTTGCCGCCAACATCAACATCAAATCTCAATTTGGGGTTACCTTCATTGCCACAACTTATTAAAAATAATCCCCCAAACATCAATCAAAGCATCATACCAAATCCTCCCATTTGCCATCCATATTGCAACAACAAATGGCAACCATCCCAATAACAAAAGCAATCACCACATTGTTAAACAATCCCCAAATGACTCAAAACATCATCTCTCAAGGACCAAGCATATCAATCGCACCATCCACTACACAAATCCCAATTATCAATACAAAAGTGCCTCTCATCATGGCAACAAACACCATACCAAATCCGCCGCCACCACCACCACCTCCACCACCAAACAAAAATATGTCAAATAAATATAGCATTGTGTTACAAGCTACTAAACAAGCTTCCTATCAAAATAAATTTTAGCAAATCCAAAATTGACAAGCTACACAACTAGCCGCTTAGCAAGTGCAAAAATAATTAGCTGCACAACAAGCATAGCAAGCCACACAAGCTGCTCAAGTAGCTCAAGCTACACAACAGGTGCAACAAGCATAACAAGACACTCAAGCAACTCAAGCCACATAGGCTGCACAAGCCACACAAGCTACATAGATTGCACAAGCTTCCCAACAAGGACAAGCCCAGGCTCAAACACAAGCGCAAGCTCGATCCCAATACCAAGCTCAACAAGCATAGGCACAAGCACAAGCATAGGCACAAGCACAATACCTCGCACAAAAAATAGCCCAACAACAAGGATACAAGAAAGAATTGAAGCAATACCAAGAGAAGCATGAAGCAACCCAACTAGCAACCCAAAAACAAGCATTGTTGGTGCAACAACAACAACAAGCTCAACAACAGGCACTATTAGCACAAAAACAATAGGAACAACAATAAGCATTGTTGATACATCAGCAAGTACAGTCATACTTGGAATTAAAGAATGTGTAGGAACCATCCACCAACACAACAACCAATACACCCATCTGCCCAACAAGTTAACCACTACATAACATCCTCATCCCACCCCTTGATCCGCAAAATGATGTAACAATGCGAATCAAGTTGCTCTTGCAACAAGTGCTTGATCTTCAATCAAGGAAAACCACAAAGAAACCTAGCAACTTGTGTGCCTATATATTTGATAGGATTCTTGTAATGAAACCATTCCTAAAGGGATTTGAGATTCCCAAATTTGATAAATACTGTGGGACGGGAAACCCTAAAGATCACATCAAGGAATTCCAAGTACATTGCATGGAAGTTGCATATGACTATACATATCTAATGTGGCTCTTTCCTTGAATTTTGGATGGCCATGCCATGGAATGGTTCTCTCACCTTCCTCTTGACATCAAAAAGTTCCAAGAGATAGTAGACGCATTCATAAAAAATTACACATTCAATATCAGTATGGATGTCAGTCTAGAGGAACTATCAACTCTTAAACAAGGTAAAAATGAATCATTCGATTCTTTATGATGACGATGGCAATCCAAGGCCAATAGGAGAAAATGGGTCATTCCAGAAGAAAAACAAGTTTGCACCATCATCTCCAATCTGGAGGGAACCTTAGTATTTCATCTTAAGGTGCAAGGGATCACCACATACAACCAATTAATCTCTAAGGCACTTAACATTAAGTGAGCCCTTTTTACAGAAGGAGGGACACCAACATATCCTGAACAACAAAACAATTGCACATTCACTAGCTACAATGACAAATCTTGCACATGGGAAAAAAATAGAAACATTACCAATGATGGTGTTGTCAACGTCAAATTTTCCATCAGTGCTCCTTGACAAAACACTCCAGAACCCCAACAACAACCCCAAATCAATAATCAAAACAATTGTCAAGCTAACATTGTGACTCAATAGCCAAACAATCAAATAGTCAACAATATTCAAGATGAAGGGGGACCACACTAGTGAAACAAAAACTCCCCTAAGAAAAAGTACACAACCCTTGGGGAATCAGTTGAATCCATCATGAAGAGGTTAGTGGTGAAAAAAATCATCACAATCCCCACCTATGACAACTATCATGAACCCTTGTAAGACTACGATGGTTCAATTAAAATCACCTTTCTGATTTCCACAAGATCAAAGGACACACCACTTCCAAGTGTATGAGGCTGAAAAACTTAATTCAAGACCTCATTGATGATAACAACATAAATGAAGAACAACCAGCGAGAAATAAATATCTCAAGATCTACATGAATCCAATGCCCAATCAAAACAATAAAGGGAACAATAACAATGATAAGGGAAAGGGTGCATTCAAAAGTGTGAATAATATCTATGGCCATTCCATCACATTCCTACATGAGTATTGCACTGTTATCACCATCAAAGGAGCCCAAGTTGATTGTGGAGTCACCACAACAGCAGAAAAATTACCATCATAGGGTCATCTCAACCTCCTAGAGAACCCACTTCAAACCCAAGATCCATTCCTAGTGGCTATAATGTCCTTGATCAGTTGAAAAGAACCCCAACTCAAATACCCATCATGGAGTTATTGAAGATATCATTAGCCCACAGAAATATCCTTGAAGAAGCATTGACTTCATCCACCATCTCCATGGATCTTGATGTTGAACAATTCCAAGCTTTGGTCAGGAACATCATTACCACAAATCTTCTTGCATTCTCTGATCAAGAATTTCCCGCCCAACCATCTCACAATCGCGCACTCCATCTAGAGGTCCTAGTGCATAAGAACAAAGTCAAGAGAGTCTTTGTGGATGGAGGTGCGGGTTTAAACATCTATTCCCTCAAGCTCATAAAGAATCTAGGAATCTCAGAGGATTCCATTGAAAAATGAGAAGGCATCACAATCAAGGCTTATGATGATCAAGAAAGAGTGTCTTAGGGCACTATCCAACTCTCTATTCAAGTAGGGACAACAATTATGGAAACCACCTATCAGGTCCTCGACCTCGATTTGCTTTACAACATTCTCTTAGGGCATCCATGGATCCATGGGATACAAGCAGTGGCATCAACCTTCCACCAATGTGTCAAGTTCACATACCAAGGCCAAGAGGTCACTATCCAAGGGGATCTCAAACCCTTTTCTTACTGCAAGAGCCTAGAAGCAAAATACTACAAAATCCCTCAAGTGCTAAAGAATGATGAAGGCCCATCAACTCCATATATTGATCCAGCTACTCTCACCTCCACTTCTATGATAGAGACACTAGCTATCCTTGCCATCTTCGATATTAAGGTCATTATCTAGGAAAAATGGGTGTGGACACTATACAGTTCCAAAAAATAATTTTTTGGTAGGTGAGTTACCACAATCTCCTAGGTCACGAGGATGACCACAATTAAATGATGCTTCCTCATCCCAAACCTTCATATCAGGCTCCTCCAGCTTTAGAAGTTGGGGAGACCTTAGCTAATAAGTAATAGAAGCAAGCCCATCCCATCTCTTCTACCAAGACAATAGACCAGCATTCAATCTACCTATGTATGACAATAGTAAAGGCTTACAAATGATGCTCACCATGGGCTATGATAGAAATAGAAAGCTTGGAAAAAATGAGAACGGAATTCTAGTACCCATCATTAGTAAAAAATAAATGAGAAATATTGGCCTTGGATGTACCCCTAAGAGTATAACCATACTTGGCTAAAATCCCCTAGTTAAGAACATCAAAACTCCTTAGCAACTGGCAACCACCCTTTAATTACCTATATCCACTATTATGCCTTAAGACAATTTCACATTTGACATAACTGATGTCTACAATAGTAATGATGAGGAAGATGCCATAACTGACTTGCCTATACTTTTTGAGAATTCTCCTCTTCTCATGATTAGTACCATGTCATTTGAGTCAACCAGTCAAACACATGAAATTAACCTAGTCTACCCCTAGCTTATCGATTACAACCAACGAGGACCGCCAATTTTGAACACCTTTAAAAATGATGAAGCACTCCCAAAATTAATGGGACTACAGAGCATGATACCATGTGGATATCACAAGGTTGGGTTTGATATTATTCTAGACACACAAGCTTACTACAAGGAGACGATTGAATCCTTTAGTCGCAAAAGAAAAAAATTGAGAATAATCACAAGGTCTTTGAGTGAAAACCACACTGTGGCACTCTATAACCCTAAAATAGTAAAAAAAAGGACATATACAATGGTGAAAAACTCTCTGAGGCACTCGAGGATGAACGATTCAATCTTCCTCTCGGTGCTCTACATCAGGAAAAGCAATGGTTCTAGCTGAGAACTGCAACCCAGTCAACTTAGGAACAAAAGAAACTCTGCATATCACATTTTATGCTAAATCATTTATCATCAAAGAATAGGAGCTCGTAGCCACCTTCTAAAGGGAGAGAAAGGTCAAATTTGCATGGAGCTATGCTGACATGCCCGGGCTTGATCTAGAGATTGCGGTCCACCATCTAGAAGTTTACCCTGAAGCAAAGCCTATCAAACAAAAAATTAGAAGAATGCATCCCCAAATAGCCTTATTAGTAAAAATGGAATTGAAGAAACTACTTAATGTAGGGTTCATATGACCAATTGACTATCTGGAGTGGGTATCAAATATGGTTCCTATTTCAAATCCTAATGGGGGCATCCGTATATGCATAGATTTTAGAGACCTGAACAAGGCATATCCCAAAGATGACTTCCCACTTCCCAACATTGATATGATTGTAGATATGACCGCGAGACATGAGATTCTTACACTAATGGATGGTTTCTTTGGGTATAACCAAATCATGATAGCCAAAGAGGATCAACATAAAACAACTTTTACTTGTCCATGGGTGACATATTGCTAGAACATGATGTCATTTTTCCTAAAGAATGTTGGAGAAACATATCAAAGGGCCATGAACTTCTTTCATGACATGATCCATAAGATTATGGAAGATTATGCTGATAACATATTGGAAAAATCTAGAAAAAGGTGAGACCACATAGTAGCATTGAGTGCCATCTTCAATAGACTAGAGGAATACAAGGTCAACCTTAATCCAAAGAAGTATGTCTTCGATTTACAATCAGGGAAGCTATTGGGATACATTGTTTCTATGAGAGGAATTGAAATAGATCCTACTAAGGTAAAGGAAATCCTCGAGATGGAGGAACCTAAGAGATTGAAATAGTTGAAAGGATTATAAGGCAAGCTCTAGTCAATTTTTCAGTTCATAGCTCAATTAGCAAAAAATTCAATCCCATATTCACACCTACTCCACAAGGGGGTAGTGTACAAGTGAGATGACAAGTGTGATTAGGTCTTTAAGAAAATCAAAGAGTATTTTCTCACACCTCTGGTGCTTATGCCACCAATCCCAAGAAAGCCTCTAATCCTTTACATATCAGCAACAACAATAGCCCTTAATGCTCTCCTAGCTCAGCATGATGAAAAAAATTAGAGAGGTCCATCTACTAAATCAACTGAACCATGGTAGGGAATGAGCTAAATTATGCCTTCATCGAAAAATCTTTCCTAGCAGTGGTGTTTTCCTCACAAAAGTTCAAACACTACATGTTAGCACATAAAATCTAACTCATTGCCAAAATTGACCCACTCAAGTACCTACTTTCCAAGGTAGTGCTCACAAGAAGGATGGCCAAGTGGGTCATGATCCTATTATAATATGACATTGAGTACATAGAACATAAAGCCATCAAGATCACATTCGAGCAAATACCTAAAGCAAACAACAGAGCAGCAGACACCATGGCAACAATTGGATCCCTATTAGATATCCCTCACAATGTACCAAAGCATGAATTCATGGTAGAGTAGCTTCTCGTGCTTGCATTCAAGGCACCCGAGTCAGAATTTGTGTGTGAAATCATTGGTCCTAGTGATCCGTGGTACCATAAAATATACACTTATTTGAGAATAAGAGTCCTCCCAGCTGACATAACCTCAAACCTTAAGAAAACCTTTGTCAAAAAAGCATCCTTGTTTGTCATCCTAACAGAAACTCTTTACTGTAGGAGCATCTATAGAAGGAACCAATGTATGATGTTTGAATGTTGAGGAGGCATTCACCACCTTAACTGAGGTACATATTGGAATATGTGGTTCACACTCGATTGGTATGACCTTGGCCAAGAAATTGTTGAAGATGAGGTATTATTGGCCTATTATGGAAAGAGAAGCACATGAGTATGTCAGAAGGTGTCTACAATGTCAGTAGCATGGGGACCTCATCCATGCACTAGCTCAAGAACTTCATTCTATTGTAACGCCATGGCTCTTTTCATAGTGGGGGCTCGATCTCATTGGAAAAATATCCTCCACCTCATCTAGTGGCCATAAGTTTATCATTATCACCACTGAGTACTTCACAAAGTGGGTGGAAGCCATACCAGTGACATACATTACTAGAAAGTAGATATCAAAGTTCATCCTAAACTATTTAATATGCCGCTATGGTGTCCCACAAGCCATTATCTCAGATAATGGGATGCCATTCAGGAATCAAGATATTTGTGACCTATGCTACAAATTCAAAATCCAACATCACTTTTCTACTTGGTATTATCCCCAAGGTAATGGTTGAGCAAAAGCCACCAATAAAACCATTCTAAATATCCTCAAGAAAATAGTCAATGACTGGCATCTATAGCTAAATCTCACCCTCGAGGACTATCAAACCAACATCCACACACCCATAAGTTCAACTCCTTCTTCCTTGGTCTACGGATTAGAAGCCATATTACCCATCGAGATCGAGCTCCTGTCACTGAGAATATCACTGCAAAATATCATCACAAATGAGGAATATCAGGTATCAAGACTAAATGAGTTGGAACTACTATATGAACAATGAATGGAGGCATCAAACCACTTGTAGGTGTATTAGAACCGACTCAAGTGGAACTATAACAAGAAGATCAGGAGCAAGACCTTCCAAGTCAAAGAACTTGTGCTAAAGGAGAACCAGAAGAACATCCCAAATCCAAACAACAAAGGAAAATTTAAACTCAACTAGTTGGGGCCATTCGTCATCATAGAAAGCTATAAGTCAGGGGAATATCAATTATCAACACCTGAAGAGGAACTTCTGTAGGAGCCCATGAAAAAATCCCATCTTAAAAAGTTCTATTCCTAAATCTTGCAAGGTATAGAACCAAAAAGATAAAAAATCAGAAAATGTCTTGAAAAAATAGTTACCCTAATGAAAAACTAGTAAACAGACATCTTGGTGACAACAAAAAAATTAAAAAAGAGAAAAAACCAACAAAAAAAGGATCAAAAAAAATAATGAAAAAAATTGTCCTCTAGTAAAAACCACTTTGGTGGCACTTTGGGGAAGTACCTTGGTGAAAACCTGGCAAATAGGTTCCTTTTATAAATAAGAACATTCCATCCAGTAGGATATTATGAATCATTCTGCATTATCCATCCATCATGCTTCCATCATCCATCACATTCCATGTCCCCATCCATCATTCGTTCAACATTGGCATCATACCTTGGTCTTGTGTTCATGTCATGATCCCTCTAAGTACTACTCAACCCATTCTCAAGTTTAGTTTTTCCTGCCTTTATCGAAGTAGTCTATTGCATCACACCAGGGGAATTTTCTCATCGAGCAGGATTCATGTATGTTCTTGAAGTCACCATAATTAGAAAATCCAAAAACATAAAAAATCCAAAAGTCCAAAAACATCAAAATATCAAAAAATCCAAAACATTCATATCAAAATCCAAAATGAGGTGAAAAAGTCAGTCAAAAAGTCAAAAAAAAAATTGTCTTGTCGAACTACATCATCTCTGAGCTTTAAATGTAGGCAAGGTTGATCTTTGATCATCCCCAAAGACACTTGTTGGAACTATAAAAATATGAAGATTTTACATGTTTTTCATCCCCCTGAGTTTCCAAAATAATTATCATCATATGCATAGGGCCCCCCATCATGACATTTTTCTTGCATTTTGGCCTATATAGCCCCATAAAATCCTTCCAGTCTTGCATTTTTCACATCATGGTCAGTATCGGCATAAGTCTATCTAGGTCTCCCCGACCCGCGATGCTTTTTTTTTAACATATGTTTGATGCAGATTCATCAGGAGGACTTGTTTGTTGTTACAACGATTGACATTCACCTATTGGATTCTATCGGCATGACATCCATGTGGTTTTGGCAACCGTGGAGGAACCTATTGGCGGGAGTTTTGTCTTTGGTATATCATCTCACCAAGTGCCTTATGTCTCACCGACCGGTATATGGAGGTGCGTCGTGAGATTTTTTCCTTCGATGAAGCATCTTGGTGAACTCGCCTAGTCTTGCCGACTGGTGGTGGATGCATATACATATTGGCAAAAGATTTTCTTCGGGGTAATGTCTTGGCGAGTGACCTTCAGTCTCGCCAATATTACACAAGAGGCTCGTCGGTGAGAGACTTTTTCTTTGGAGTAAGTCATAGCAACTTCAGATTGTCTCACTGATCGATGGCAGAAAGATGCACGTATCGATACGAGTTAAAGCTTTCAGCATGTGGTCTTGGTGAGTTTGGATTGTATTACCAACCGACAACATAAAGGGATGCGATATCGGTATGAGTTAAGGTTCTCGATAAGAGGTCTCGGCGAGTGACCTTTGGTCTCGCCGATGGAAAACAATGAAGGACCTTGTCGACAAGAGTATGATCTTGTCTTAGCGACTCAAAATGGATAAAGACTTTCGGTAAAACAAAATGAAATCTGCAAGAGGTCTCTCCGATACCATTAAGTTACAGCGATAGTGAATGAAAACAAAAGTGCATCTTGGTGAGAAGTTTCCCTATGTCTCAGTGAGTGAATAATACACTATGAGAAGCATATCAATGAAACATATTGTTGGTTTTATGACATCTCCCCAACTTTGATGTGTCACGGTAATGGCGAATAACACCATGGAGCGATTAGCGATTGAATTTCCTTCGGCATACCTGCTGAATTTTCTCACCAACTATTTCACGAATGAATAACAAAAATTCAAATGTTGTGGCCGACATGTAAATTGCTAAAATACCATTGCTGGCCGACATGATTGGAGCCTGAATTCTATGGAAGGCCAACATGGGATCTCAATATGATATATTTTTCTCATGCTGGTCTATAAATAGCCATTTTTGTAATTGTAAAAAAGAAAAAAGGAGCTATTAGTTATTCAACATACAATAGGAAGATTTGGAATGGATATAGTAGAATAAAATTCTTAGATAAGAGATTATTTGGCGCAGGAGCACCTAGGAGGCATTTGGAAACACTAGGCAATATGTTGGAAGCCTAGGAAGAATTTTGTAATTTTATGATTTTGATGTTTTAGGGTCATGTTGACCATCTTGTCTTGTGTTAGAAGTGTTAGAAGGAAGGTTGTTATGTAGTTCAGGGTAGAATGGATGTGGTTCACAACTTGTTCAAATAGGATTCTCTAGGAGCTAGAAATAAAGCCCAAAATATTGCATTTATGCAATTTTGGACTTTAGTAGTGGTTAAGCCTGACCAAGGGGAGAAATAACCACCTTATGAACCTTTAAAAGGTGAACCTCAACATGGTGAGAGGGTTGTAAAACATTGGAATTGTAATAGTTTGAAAATTGGAAAAACAGTGATAGTTTAGAGTGCATTTTTTTCTGTTCTTGTTCTTGTTCATGAAACAGTAGTAAATGGATTGAACAAGGTTTTTTTGGTTAGATAAGAATGAAGTTAAATTCTCTTTGAATCACTATTTTGTATAGTAGTTAGTTGGTTACTCGCTTTCAAGTGTTCTTGTAAATTCTTTATTCTTCTTTTAACTACAATTTTGACTGGTAAACTGTGAAAAGATGGGATTTTAGTTTGCATTCCCACTGTACTTAGAGTATGGCCTCATGGGAAATGTGGCTAGGCCCCATGCCTATACATAGATTATTCTTAGGAGTCTATAGGATTCCAAGAAGCATGGTGAAAGTCTCTTCCTAGGCAAGCTTGGCTATGCCCCATTAGGAAAGACAGTGGAAAATAGACACTAACGTTGCAGGGGTGTCTACTTTCTGGAAACTCAGGGTGTGTGATAGTTGCAGGAGGCCTTACAAAGGCTTGGCAAGAAGCAAGAGTCTTCACTAGTCCATTTGGTGGCTAAAAGAATCAAACAGTTCACAGGGAGGTCAAGAAATGGCCTAAAAAGCCCTAATTCTCACAAAATTAGGGTTACACCTGTGTACAGACTGAGAAAGCCTAAAACCACAAAAATTCTTGAGAGGTTTGAAAATGAACTAGGGTCTTAGAAGGAATTTTGTGAAGTTCTTTAGAAAATTTTGAGGTTTAAACCTACTTTCTTGGGTTAGGAGGCCTAATTGGGGCTCAAGGGCTATTAGCCCTTTTAAAACCCTAGAATAGGGTTTGGTGAGAGCGATGGAGAAATGAAGTATGGTGGATGATCAGGAACCCTAGGTGGATATTTTTGAAGCTATGGAAGTCAACACACACCCCTGCAACAAGTTAGTAAAGCTTGGAGCTTTAGTGGCCTTTAGGGAAGAGTAAGGGCCAGGGTGAGATAGTGGCAAGGCACCAAGATTGGCTTGGTGGAATGAAAGAATGATGATAGTGGGGTTGGCCAAAAGAACCAGGGGTTTCTATACCTAAAATAGGACCTAAAGGTTAAGGTGAGAGAGTCACCTAAAAGTTCTTGAGAATAAAGACCCAAAGCATGGGACAGTGAGTGTCTCATCCAATCCTACCCTATCAGATTGGTATCAGAGCAAGCAAAAGATTTCAGAAGAATCTTGTATGTCATACCTTGAATCTAGTGGTTCTACTATCATGGTGACAAATGTAGAATTGGCCAAGATGGTTGAAGAGCAAGAGGAGGACAATAAGTTGTTAAAAGAAAGAATAGAGCAACTTGAGAAAGCATTGAACAATGTGAAGTTGGAAGGAAAAATACCAAAGGAAGAAGAGGTTGCAGAGGAAGACAAAATCCCTAAACCAGACCCTGTTTTGGAGGAAGAGCTTTTCTTGAAGGCATTGAAGGCGTTGAGTGGAGAAGGACTTGAAGGCATACCACTATTTAGTGGAAAAATGGAAGCTGACTTAGTTGTTGATTGGATAGAGGGAATGGAAAACCATTTTGAATGTGAGGGAGTCACTAAGGCACATAAGGTAAAGGTGGCCAAGTGAAGACTAACAGGTTCTACCTTGACATGGTGGAAGTTCATTCAGACAGAGAAGGAGAAAGAAGGTAAGCAGCCTATCTCTACTTGGAAGGGAATGGTTGCCAAGATAAGAAAATCATACATGCCAGATGACTATGAGATTCAGTTACACAAGAAGAGGAAAGGCTTAAGGAAGAAAGACCAAGATGTGAATACCTACACAGAGGAGTTCCAAAAACTTTGTATGAGGTCATATGTTTCAGAAGATGAAAGTCTCAAGGTGGCTAGATATCTTAATGGCTTGAAGTAGAACATTCAAGAGGAGATGGCTCTTTTAAGTCCTATGATAGTACATCAATGTTACCAATTAGCTATCAAGATTGAGGAAAGGAACAAAAGGAAGCAAGACCAGGCTTCTAAGGGCAGAGGTAAAGGTAGAGATCAAAGAGATCAAAGAGGATAGTGAGGTGGCTACCAAGGTAGAGGCAATGACCAAAGAAACCAAGGAGAGTCTAAACTCACAGAGCATGGAGGTGAAACATCTTATAGAGGAGGATACAACAGGGGTAGAGGACCTCAAGGAGGTTCAAATAGAGGAAGAGGAGTAGGCAAGAGCAATTCATACTTTGCAAACATGAAATGCTACCATTGCGATCAAGTAGGTCATCCTGCTTATAGGTGCCCAGAGAAAGCATCTTCATCAAGCAATGAGAAGAGAGTGCCTTATGCACAAGAGGACACCATGAGTCCTAAGGCATATGAGATCAGTCATATTGAATATGAGGTAAGATAGAATCTGATGTTCAGTAGAGTTTTGATCAGACAACCAGTCAAGGAAGAACCAAAAGAAAGGAGAGCTCTATTTAGAGTAAGATGCAAGATACTTGGAAAAGTGTGAAAGGTCATAGTAGATTCAGGTTCAATAGACAACATCATCTCAGAGGAGGCAGTAATGAAACTAAAATTGGAGAAGGTACCCCATACTAACCCCTACAAGGTCACATGGCTAAACAAGGCACAAAGTGTTTTAGTTAATGAACAATGGTGGAGTTTTCCATTGGAGGGTACAAGGACAAGTTAGTTTGTGATGTTTTATCCATGGATGCATGCCATCTACTATTGGGAAGACCATGGAAATATGACAGAGGTGTCATATATGATGGAAAAGAGAACACCATTTCTTTCAAGAAGGATGGGAAGACATTTATGTTGCAGTCACTGTTAGAAGAGGAAGAAGGACAGTCAAAGACACCAAACATCATGTTAAGCAGTGGTAAAGAGTTCCTTAACAACCTACATCAAGGGAGTGAAGGATGTGTAGTTGTGTTACAACCTAAAGAGGAAGATAAAGCTAAAAAGACAGTCCTACCGGAAGCAGTCCAGAAGTTACTTGAAAGATACAATAGCATACAAGCTTACACCATATCAGAACCTAGAAGTAGCTAGGCAAGTGCAAGAGTTGTTGGATCAAGGATTGATTCAAAAGAGCATCAGCCCATCTGCAGTACCAGTGGTTTTAGCAACCAAGAAATGAGGTAAGTGGAGGTTATGTATTGATTCTAGAGCAATAAATAGAATCACAATCAGATATAGATTCCCTATCCCTAGGATTAAAGACTTGATGGATTGTCTTGGAGGAGCTCAGTACTTCACCAAGTTGGATCTCAAAAGTGGATACCATCAAATCATAATCAAGGATGGAGATGAGTGGAAGACAAATTTTAAGACAAAATATGGGTTGTATGAGTGGAAAGTGATGCCATTTGGCCTCTCTAATGCCCCTAGCACATTCATGAGGCTCATGAATGAAGTTCTTAGAGAATTTATAGGGATATTTATGGTGGTATACCTTGATGAAATCCTCATATTTAGCACGACAGCAGAAGAGCATTTAAAACATGTAGAGATGGTTCTTAGAAGGTTGCAAGAGGAGAAGTTGGCAATCAATCTAGAGAAGTGTGAGTTCTTTAAGCAAGAGCTAGTCTATTTGGGTTTTGTAGTGTCCAAAGGATCATTGAAGATGGATCCAAGCAAGGTGGAAGCTATCCTAAACTAGCCTACACCAACCACAGGGATAGAAGTAAGAAGTTTCCATGGTTTGGCTCAATTTTATAGGAAATTCATAAGGAACTTTAGTGGCATATGTGCACCAGTCCTAGATACAATCAAAGGTGGTCTAAAAACTAAGTTTGTGTGGAATCAAGAAGCTGAGAAAGGGTTTGAGAAACTGAAACAAGAGGTGGCAACTCAACCTATTCTCTTATTACCTAGTTTTGATAAATTGTTCACTGTTGAATGTGATGCTAGTGGAGTGGCAGTAGGAGGAGTGCTAAGTCAAGAGGGTAGGCCTATAGCCTTCTTTAGTGAGAATCTCAATGAAGAAAAGAAGAAGTATTCAACCTATGACTTAGAACTTTATGCTTTGGTTCAGTCACTTAGGAAATGGAGGAATTAGCTTCTACCCAAGGAGTTTGTAGTCTTTACTAAAAATCAGGCACTTAGTTTTATCAACACTCAAGAGAAGTTGAGTAATAGGCATTTGAAATGGATGGAATACATCCAAGCTTTTACCTTCACCATCAAGCACAAGAAGGGACAGCTAAACAAAGTGGCAGATGCATTGAGCAGGAGGTTGTTGATAGTGCAAGAGATACAGATCAAGAGCATTGGCATAGAGAGTTTCAAGGATCTCTATGGGGAAGATGAAGACTTTTTAGAGGTCTATAAGGTATGTTCTAACTTTGAGAACCATTTCCATAGCCAATACTCTGAGTATACATTGCAAAGTGGGTTATTGTTTAAAGGGAATTAGTTATGTGTTCCAAGAGGGTCAATGAGGGAAAATATGATTTAGGAAAAGCATAATGGTGGTCTTAGTGGACATTTTGGTATCAATAAGACTTTAGAACTAGTGCAAAGATTCTATTACTGGCCTAAGTTGGCAAGAGATGTTAGAAAGTATGTGGAACAATGTGTTGTGTGTATGAAAGCTAAGGGGGGAGCTAGTAATGCTAGTTTATATAAACCCCTACCCATTCCTAATAGACCATGGGAGTGTGAGCATGGATTTTGTGGTAGGCCTTCCTAAGACCAAGACTAGTTTTGACAGTGTCTATGTAGTGGTAGACAGATTTAGTAAGATGAGTCATTTTATTCCCTGCAAAACTACTCATGATGCAAGTTACATAGCTCATCTCTTCTTCAAGGAAGTTGTAAGGATCCATGGATTGCCTTTGAGCATTGTTTCTGATAGGGATGTGAAGTTCATGAGTCACTTTTGGAAGACTCTATGGAGTAGATTGGGTACAAATCTGTCATTTGGATTAGCTTACCATCCTCAGACTGATGGTCAAACAGAGGTGGTTAACAAGGTGCTAGGTAATCTTTTAAGGTGCCTAACTAAGGAGTATGGATAGACATGGGATATGCTTATCTCACAAGCTGAGTATGCTTACAATGACAGTGTGAATGGAACCACAGGGAAGAGTCCTTTTGAGATTGTGTATGGGATACACCCAAGAGGGATATGTGAGCTCAGAGATATTGGAGCTATGGAACATAGGAGTGGACATGCAGAAGATTTTAGTCAAACCATGAAAGAGATTCAGGAGCAGGTAAAGAGGACAGTCATCGAGGCTACACAAAAATTGAAAGAGAAGGCAGATATATCAAGGAAAGATGTGCAATTTCAAGTAGGAGACTATGTTATGGTCCACCTTAACAAGTCAAGGTTACATAAGGGAATTTCAACCAAGTTGTAGATGAAAAGAGTGGGTCCATGCAAGATATTGGCCAAGTATGGCAAGAATGCATACAAGGTGGAGGTACCTACCGATCTAGGAATCTCACCAGTTTTCAACATAGCTGATTTGATCAAGTATAAGGGGATAGTCAGTGATGTGGGTTAGAATAGTTAGGAGATCTTCAAGGACATCAGTAATGTACCCTTACCTATTCAAGTTAACCCTCAGGAAGAGAAGATCTTGGAGTCAAGAGTGAAGAAGGCTACAAGAAACAAGGTGTACATGGAGCACCTTATCCAGTGGAAGAACAAGCATGAATCATAAGCCACATGGGTTCAAGAAGATAAGTTCAAGAAGTTTGGTATTGACCTATCATTGGTCTCTCTTTCCATTCCCTAGTGTTTGGGCTGAGAGGGGAGAATGATGCAGGAGCACCTAGGAGGCATTTGGAAACACTAGGCAATATGTTGGAAGCCTAGGAAGAATTTTGTAATTTTGTGATTTTGATGTTTCAGGGTCATGTTGACAATCTTGTCTTGTGTTAGAAGTGTTAGAATATGTTATAATGAAGGTTGTTCTATAGTTCAGGGTAGAATGGATGTGGTTCACAACTTGTTCAAATAGGATTCTCTAGGAGCTAGAAATAAAGCCCAAAATGTTGCATTTATTCAATTTTGGCCTTTAGTAGTGGTTAAGCCCAACCAAGGGGAGAAATAACCACCTTATGAACCTTTAAAAGTTGAACCTCAACATGGTGAGAGGGTTGGAAAACATTGGAATTGTAATAGTTTGAAAATTGGAAAAATAGTGATAGTTTAGAGTGCATTTTTTTTTGTTCTTGTTCTTGTTCCTGAAACAATAGTAAATGGATTGAACAAGGTTTTTTTGGTTAGATAAGAATGAAGTTAAATTCTCTTTGAATCACTATTTGGTACAGTAGTTAGTTGGTTACTCACTTTCAAGTGTTCTTGTAAATTCTTTATTCTTCTTTTAACTGCAGTTTTGACTGGTAAACTATGAAAAGATGGGGTTTTAGTTTGCATTCCCACTGTACTTAGAGTATGGCCTCATGGGAAATGTGGCTAGGCCCCATGCCTATACATATATTATTCTTAGGAGTCTATAGGAGTCCAAGAAGCATGGTGAAAGTCTCTTCCTAGGCGAGCTTGGCTATGCCCCGTTAGGAAAGACAGTGGAAAATAGACACTAACATTGCAGGGGTGTCTACTTTCTCAAAACTGAAGGTGTGTGATGGTTGTATGAGGCCTTACAAAGGCTTGGCAAGAAGCAAGAGTCTTCACTAGTCCATTTGGTGGCTAAAAGAATCAAACAGTTCACTGTGAGGTCAAGAAATGGCCTAAAAAGCCCTAATTCTCACAAAATTAGGGTTATGCCTGTGTACGGACTGAGAAAGCCTAAAACCTCAAAAATCCTTGAGTGGTTTGAAAATGAACTAGGGTCTCAGAAGGAATTTTGTGAAGTTCTTTAGAAAATTTGGAAGTTTAAGCCTACTTTCTCAGGTTAGGAGGCCTAATTGGGGCTCAAGGGCTACTAGCCCTTTTTAAACCCTAGAATAGGGTTTGGTTAGAGAGATGGAGAAATGAAGTATGGTGGATGATCAAGAACCCTAGGTGGATAATTTTGAAGCTATGGAATTCAACACACACCCTTGCAACAAGTTAGTAAAGCTTGGAGGTTTAGTGGCCTTTAGGGAAGAGTAAGGGCCAGGGTGAGATAGTGGCAAGGCACCAAGATTGGCTTGGTGGAATGAAAGAATGATGATAGTGTGGTTGGCCAGAAGAACTAGGGGTTTCTATACCTGAAATAGGACCTAAAGGTTAAGGTGAGAGAGTCACCTAAAAGTTCTTGAGAGTAAGGACCCAAAGCATGGGACAGTGAGTGTCTCATCCAATCCTACCCTATCATTATTGATGGATGTTTTTAAAATGGAGGTATTTATGAAAGTCAATTGATGTTGTTGCACATTTATGATGTCAATTATCTATTGAATTCAATGAAACATACTGCTAAGTTGTTTCCAAGATTGATGCTTTCTGGTTGTTTAAATTGACATAACAAGTTTATGTTCAGTTTATCAATGCACATTTGTTGTATTTGTGTGATTAATCAATTGGTTCTTTCAAGCAAAGATTAAATCCTTTTAGTTGAGCATAGTAATCAGAGATTTTCATCTGAATTATTAAAGTAGAGCTTAGTAGTTACAGTATTGCATGTTTATACAAGTTGTAAACATAATATATGCTAGATAATTTGAGTTTTCTCTAGAGAGGTGTTGTTCATCTTGATTTCATTTTAACTCCGCATACCCAATAAGGCACTGGTCTTTGCACTTCATCATTTTGAACTCATTCAATTTCTTTATATCTGGTAATTGAGCATTTTAGGATTTAGATCAGAAGATTGCTATTGCTATCAAGTTTGATTTCATTTGTTCACTTCTATCTGCCATTGTGGAAAAATCATTGCAAGAAAAGATAATTATCAGTACATAAAGTCTGCGTCATTCAGAAAGGTACACCCACCTAGGTTTAGTAGCATCTGAAGAGTAGAAGGTTGAGTTCACTTAACTTTGTCTGTTACCCTAAAGCATATCAAGAGATTGGCAGCCTCTTGAGGCATTCCACCTATGTTTTTGAGAGTTAACAAATTGGTGACTCTGCTGGGGACTATATCAGAAAATTCGGTTGAAGACCACATTATAGAGTCATTGAAGAAAAGGTTATAATTTGAGAAGATTCAGAAAGAGTGACTCTGCTAGGTAAAAGATCAGAAATAATCATTTTCCTACTTTTGGAAAAGTAGGTGGGGACTCTGAAAGAAATATTGCATTTGTTCAAACATGAATGGAAGATCTCAATACAGGGGAGGTCATACTGGAGCTCATGTTAGCAGTAGTAAGTGGACAAACAAAGATGATAAGGTTGATAAGGTGAAAGGAATAAGTGAGGACATGTGCATGAAAGATAAAGATAAAACATCAAGAGCACATTTTGAAACATGTGATCGCTATGATACATGGAGAGATAATTCAAGTGCAGAACTTTGCACCCCCGAAGAGCAAGAAAATCCATTTTATAATCCTCAAGATCAACCTGAGTTTGATGCCAAACTTGAAGCAAGAGGACTCAGATATCAACAGGAATGTGAACAAAGGATGGAGGGTAACCAAAAAAAATTTATCGATCATGAGCTTCTTGAGGAAGTAGTAGCATAGTTTGAATTACAAAGGAAGAGGATAGAGGAATTAGAGGCTAAATTGTAGAAAACTCAAGTTACTGATCAGATGGTTGGTTGCTTGAAGTATGTTCTGCCTCATAAGCAGGGTGATAAAGGTGCATGGCCCTCTAATCAATCAAATTCTCCTCACAATCAGACAAGGAATCAATACATACAACCAAACCATCTACTTCACATTCCTACTCAGCATACAAATATGCAGCCACCTCATGGTCAGCATTATTTCCCACAACATAATGCACAATACAATAATCCTATGTATCAATAGCATTACCCACCTATCTCATCCCCTCACCAGTATGCAGCAATGATCAAACAATTTGATTTAGCAGGGTTTCAATTATATCCTTACCCTATGGATGGTAGCTGGCAATGCAATTATTTCTGAAGAACATTTAAAGAATTTCAATGTGTTCATCCAAGACATAGGTGTGCCATATGAAGATTTACATATGAGGCTATTTATGATGTCACTTTTTGAAGATGCTAGGGATTGATTCAACAGCTTGCCACCATCTTCAATTAATTCTCCCCAAATATTCTAGGACAGATTCTTAGAGCAGTATGGGAATCTAAATGCACCAGATGCAGCTCTTCATGAATTGATGCGAATTCAAAAAAATTAGAATGACTCAATTTATGATTTCAACCAAAGATTCAACAAGTTGCAGACTAAAGTACCTCCTGGATCAAGGCTGCCATATTATGTAGCTTTGAGTGTTTATTTGAATGCATTTGATCCTAAAACAGGGCATGAACTGAGAAATAGATTCCTGAGAGATTTGGCTAAAGCTCAGAAGACAACATTAACAATTGAAAACAACAGGAAGGCTGGTGGTATAATCAGTAAAAGAGACAACCCTAGGCCTCCATAGCAAAGCCACAATTATTAGTACAGACAGGAGAATACATATAGGAATGAAAGGCCGAGGTTGCATGATATGCCTTATAATATAGACTAGAAGGATGGAAAACCTATAAACTAGGCTTGGAAACAAGGAGACTCCTGATTTGTTGAGCAAGAAGGGAACTTATATTGTGAGTAATAATTATTTCTGTGAAGCTTGTGATAAGCCACATTCCCTAGACTATTGTGTTGTTGCCCAAAGGATGCATGAAGAGGGAATGTTGATGGAAAATAATGGAGAAGATCACAAAGTGTATTTGACTTCAAATAATTTTCACCATGTTAAGGAAGGGCACTCATCTTCAGAGGATGAAGGATATGAGTATGATGTTTCAAATCAAAAATACAATGTCCATATGGCTGAACATCAGGTCTTTTTTTATTCTAAAGAGGATTATATAGAACCACATTCTGATGAAATGCCAACTCACTACAGTATGAGGAAACTCACCAAAGAGGAGATAGAGAGACTACTTGTTGCTGCAGTTGAGGAAGCAAAGAGTAAATACTGGTTGAGAAATAGAACAATAAATGAGAATGAAGGTGCCCCCAGGGGAATCTTCATGAAGAAGCCAAAAAAAAAATAGCATGATAAAAATGAACAGAAGCCTGTCCAAAAGGAGGAAGTAAAGGAATTACACTAAGAGATACAAAGGCTTGACTAGCCTAGTAAAGGATAGAAGGAAGAAAACAAAGGAGAAATATTGGGGCAGAAGAAAATTGTTAAGGTGGAGGGCTCTTCTTTTGACTTCACTCAGGCATTATCCCAGGTAAAAATGTTTGTTCCACTACTTGAGATGATGAAAATTAAAGAATATAGAGACTTTGTTGTTCAATTGATAATGAATTATGAAAATAAAGTAGCTATCAATAGGTAGGAGAAATTAAATATCCCAGAGGTCTGCTTGAGTGATGTATTAACAACTCCCCCACAAGTTGATCCATTTTTCACTACATTTCTTATAAATAAAAAATTGTTGAGGAATTGGATGATAGACTCTAGTGCAGCTATAAACATCATGCCAATAGGAGTTATGAAGTAGCTTGGCATGAGGGTTGATACATATGAAGGGAAATGTTATGCAATGGATAACAGACCTATTCCTGTGGTAGGTATTATGAGAAATGTTGAAGTCAAGCTGTCTACTTATCCACAGGTGGCATATAATATAGATATAACAATGATTGATACTCCTTAGTTTGGGATGCTTTTATCAAGACAATGGATAACAATAGTTGGGGGAAATATCCAATTTGATTTATCTTATGCAACTATTCCAATGAATGGTCAGGAAGTCAGGTTATATAGGGAGCCAAGAATGAGCCAAGTTGTTGACTATGTACCCCAAGATCAAATAATTTTTTTTTGTGATGTGAATCTTGGCAACTTCAAGATAGAATTAGCCCAACTAGAATTAATTAGTATTGATCCAATTGAAGGTTTTTGTGGTGATCGAGAGAAATAAGAAATGAACATTGTGTGTTCATTTGATAATGAGTATATAATTCCTCCTGTTAGTGCCATTTATGGTTCTCTCATTATCTAGTTGTGTACTATTGTTTTTCATGATATAACTTCAGCTATGGGGTGTTTTTCATTTTTGGCACGTGGGACAAATGGGCTCCCACAAGGGTTGAGCTCAGCGTTCCAAGGGTTTGTTGGATCTCAGTTTTGATCATGTGGTTTTCCCTTGATGTCAAGGTCCTTTTTAGTATGTTCTCATTGTTGATCTGTCTCAGAATGGTTCTCCTTGCACATCACAGGTTTTGGTTGTTTGAAGAGTCTTCCCGATCCATTCTGAAATGTCTGAGTTTCCTATCAGCAAGACATTTTAGAGGTCTTGGCGATTGAATTTATCATTCTGGCTATAGTCAGCAAGACTTCTATTGTATTTCGGTGACAAAAGTATTCTCTATCGGCTTATGGTATACAGTCGGCATAAGATCTTATCGAATTGAAATGTCACACCGACTCGCTTTTGAATGGATGTGTTTAAGAAAAAGTCAGGGTTCTCGGGATAGGGTCTTAGCGAATATATATTGTCTCCCCGACTTGTGCACATGGAGCGGTTCTTCAGCGTAAGTCAGTTGGTCAGGCTGACGTCTTTCCAAATTCAAATTGTCTCGGTGAGGGGTGCTCTTTGGGTTTCCTTCGGTGTAAGTTAAATCTCTCGATATGAGGTCCTCCCAATTCCCCTTGTCTCCCCGAGAGCCATCCTATCGGTTAGTGTTCATTGTGTTGGGGAGATGTCTCCCCGACCCCCACCAATCTTGCCAACTTTGCTTGCCCTGCTTTCCCTTTGGTGTGACTCCTTTCAACCGTGGGTACTTCGCTGAGATGTCTCGTCGACATTGTGATCTCTCACTGACTGTGTTGAGCATTCGGTGTAATGCGTGGACTTTAGCTGGATGTCTCCTCGATGTCTTGATGTCTTGCTGATAGAATGAGCTCCTCAACGTGACTTTGTGCCCTTTGCTCGCTATCGCCATGATGTCTTCCCGAGTCCATCTTCTCTTGTTGATAGTGCCTCTACTTGGGTGTCGCCATGACTTCTTGTCGAGTGAGCTTTCTCTCACTAATGGGGTGTTTTTCTAGGTTGAAATCTCACGCTGATGTGCACCTGGTCTCGCTGACTTGACTGTTCGATGAAACAAGTAGATTCTTGATATATTGTCCTATCGACTAGGCTATGTCTGGCCGACTGGTTTGCTAGATGCCCGAATCCACTTGAATTGAGCCAGTGATGCATTCAATGTCTGCAACCTCTTTGTCTGTGATTCAAAACAATAGCAAAGATCACTGTGGATCAACATGATGGCCCCGATTTGGTCCTAAGCCTCGAACACTGGTGCGAGTTGGTATGGTAGAGCTAAAATTATTTACAGAACTTGGGCAATGGGTTCTTTGAGGTGGGTAGGTGGTTGGTACGGATGGCTTCTACATTTGTGGCCTTTGGATTTGTGATGATCACACCCACGGATTTCCTGGATGGCATGGTTTGTGTACCTTCCTGGTTTGATTGCCATGGCTGCCCATTCTTGTACTTTCTTGTTTTGACCTGGTGGTGTGACATTCTCCCTGTTCCACCTGATAGGAGCTCTCAAGATGATTCAAATTGGTTGGTGGAGGATCGTGGCCGAGTTGCTTGATGTTTTCTGAGGCTATTAGGGTTTTTGTTGGTGTCCACGTAGACTCATGCTGACTGGTGACCCTGGCTGTATAAATGTAATTTCTTTCCACTTTGTGGGTGTTCATTTTTTAGTTGAAAATTTGTAAGGGAACCAGTTATCTTTGGTTGGGTAGCTAGGTTCTGGTCTGAAGAAAGAACACTTAGAATAGATCAAATTTAGTGTCAATTTTGAGGGTCGGGAAAATAGTATCGAATCTAAGGCTTTTAGATATATTATGGACAGTGAATGTAGTTGATGAAATCTCTAGTCTCTCCTTGTAATGGTGTATATGAAATTTTAATGATATCAAATGATCAAGGATCATTTCATTATCTATTTGTTTGATTATTGCTCTTGTTCAAGGAATGAGTTAAATTGCATTAATTAACCAATAGTTTTCTATGCATCATTAAGGGATTTGGTAAGAAGCCTGAAAGATTCAATCACTGGTTTATGGGTTAATAAGGTTAACTTCATAAAGACTCAAATTTCTAGAATTAAATACCCCTTCTATTGTACATTTTCATGACTCCTCGCCCAAGGATATTGGCATTGATCTGGTGATAGTTTTTATATCTTCACTAGCTTGATTACTCAATCAGAAAATAATCTTTTAATTAATCAATTATATTCTAATGTTACACTATATCTATTTAATCATTCTTAGTGTGATATGTAATGCTTGTTCAAAGGTTGCCAACTTTGAATGAACTTTGTTCTATCACATATAGGGAGATTGAATCTGCTTTGTTTAAGGGAACCCTCCTGGGTTTTGCAGAGCCCAAAGTGAAGGAGATTGCAGCCACAGGTGTTGCATCTCGTATGTTGGCCATCTGTCTAGTGAACATTCAGGCATTGAGCTTGGAAAGCTCATAGGAGTTTGCACAGAACTGCTGGTTTGTTATTTCTTAAACAAGATAAACCACCGACAAGATGGCGACTCTGCTGAGGAACCTATGTTTCATATTGAATAGATTCTCCAAGGTGTTTTATCCCATAGTTTGTTCATAGAGTCAGTCATTTGAGAACATTGGTTGAGTATAGCTTATGTCTTTGCCTTTGTGTTTATATTCCTGAGTGATTCCTAGTCTTATTGTTGTCAAGCTGTAGTTACCAAGCTCTAAAAGTCTTGTATTCCAAAAAGTAACACCATCATTACTGATCTATCCCAAGAGGCTTGGGTGGCAACTTTGAAGTCTTTGTACTAGTGCAAACCAATATTTAAAGATATAGAAGAAGTTCAGAGCAGAAATTCAAAGAGAGTCAAGAAGGCTGAAGGAATCCCAGTTCAAATGAGGAGAACACGGGGTTATTACAGAAACCATCCAGAGTAGGAGCTGGAAGAAGAATTGCCTAGAAACGAAAGCAAATGGGTGAAGGCAAAACCAACACAAAAAGGTATGTCTACACCACATCCCACCCCTGAACATCAAGTTTCTTCTCATTTCAGTTCACAAAGTGAAAGAGATTTGGTAGATTTAGATGATAATGTATCCAATGAGAAAAGGGAAGTGCATATGAAAAATATTGTAAATGAATATTCATCAAATCATGGCCAAAATGCCATACAACAAAGGGGAAGGGGTAGATTCCAAAGGAATAATAGGAATATCCGGCATGCTAGAACTATAGAATGCCCCACTCCCACACCTCTTAGGGATACCTTTGTCCCAAATGATTCATCCACTGGGGATGACTATTCCCACAACCCGCATCTATACCAAACTGCTAGAATAGCTTCTGATAGAGAGTCTACATTACTTGATGAGGATGAGATCTATGATGATATACAAAGACTTAATCAGCAAATTGCTGCACTAAATGAGAGTAGGAAACAGAGAGAGGCAACAAAAGGGAAAAATATAAGAGATGCTATGGATTAGAGGGATGAGCTGCGTAGAAGAGTTAAAGAGATGGAAGCCATGGATAGATTGGCAGCCCAAAAAATGAGGAAGATACCCTGGTATTGCCAGAAACTTCAGGAAGGATCCCCTCTAACCCCCTGGTTAATAAGATCACAAATAAACCTCAAAGTCATAGGGTTGAGGAACATGTTCCTCCTCCTAGGAATACCAGTAAATAGCCTCAAAATGTAGACAAAGATAAGCGTCCTATGCAGGAAAGGAGAGGAAATGAAGGAGTGAGGATAAATGAAGGAGGTGCTGAGAAGAACACAAATCAAAATAACACTGCTTCACTTTTTGATAAGCTAATGAGAGAAAATGAGGAGTTGGAGAGAAAAATAGGGGAGATGGAATTACTTGCAGCAAACAAAGAGATGAAAAGGAAGCTTAGTTTCCTAGAATCTACTTTGAAGGACCCTATCCCTGATGCTCAGAACACATGTGGTCATTCTATTTCTTCAAACCCTAACCATGGTGACAGAAGCTCACCCAAGGATAATCCTTCTAGCTCCCTTCCACCCCCTAGAGGTCATGAAAAAGTTGTCCATTTTGTTGATCTACAAGAGCCTCAAGGTTAGCAATCAGGTCATGAAGATGAAAGATAGAGAGACACTGATACCCAAGGTGAAGAAAGAAGACCTATGGGAAGAAGAGTGACACATACTGACAGATATAGGCAATTATGTTTTGATAATATCCCTAATTACCCAAACCCTATACTTGATAATGCTAGGAAACATGTGCCAAAGTTTGCAAGTAATAATGCTATCAGTGGTGAGGATCACCTTAAGGCTTTCCAAAGTTTTTTAGAGGACTTTGAGTTATGGAAGGAGGATGTAGCCATGAAATACTTCATGCAATCTCTGATAGAGGATGCAAGAGACTAGTACATAAGTCTACCTAATTTAAGCACTGACTCTAAGAACTCCTTCTTCAGAATTTTTTGAGAACAGTATGGAGACCAGACTGATCCAAGGCTCAGGCTGAATGATTTTAATAACATCACAAAGGGACACAATGAAATGGCTAATGAATTTAATGTAAGATTCAAGAAAGCAATGGCTAAGGTCCCTGTTTCTCTCCGACCTAATGAAAGAGCATGTCTGGTGACTTATTGTAATGCATATGACACCAAGATGTGCTACTTGCTAAGAGATAAAGATCCACAATCTCTGCAAGATGCTTACAAGATGGTTGTAAACATTGAAAATAATCAAAGAGCATCTGGTAAGATGGGTAGGAGAGATGACCCTAGGCTTACCAAGGCTTCTAAGCCTTCAAATGAGAAAGGGGTCAAAGATGCAGCACCAGATGACAAATGGGATCAAGTTTTGAGTTTGTTGCAGAAACAAGCAAAGGTTGAAAAGCCTCAATTTTAGAGGAATGAGAGGCCCCTAAGGTTGCAAGAATATCCATATCACACTAACTGGAATAATGGGAGACCTACCCAAAATAATCAGAGGAACTTCCATGGAGTACCTGATCCATTATAGAAGAATACCTCAAACATGGTAGATGATTTGCCATGGTGTGATGCCTATGAAATGCCACACTCCTCACATCAGTGTGTTGTTGCGGACAAGGCAGTGGAAGAGAAGCAAGGTAGTTATGAGGAAGGTGATTATCTTGGTAACCCTAATGAGACTTCAAATGTGTTCATGACCAAGTCAGATTTGGAGTCTAAGGAATATTCCTCTGACTGTTGTGCTGATACAAATAAGATAGATATGAAAAGACAAGGTCTTCTTCATTAGCAACAAGTATTTTTTGATGGAGAAGGAGATGATCAGTTTACTGCTTACAACCTTGAAACCTATGGCATTTCTTTGAGGAGACCTTCTAATGAGGAGATAGAAAGGTATGCAGTTGCATTGGCCACTAGAGCTCAGGCTCGAAATGATATTCACCTTAGAAATAGGGTGTAAAGGCTAATCTAGGTCACCAAGGGGGAATATTCATCAAAGAAAATGATACTGATCCTAAAGATGCTAAAACTAAGAGCATAAAGGTGAGTACCAAGGCCAAGGAAGTCAAAGAGCCAAGAATTTGGGCTAAAAAGAATGACAAAGCTAAGATAACCAATGAAGCCACTTCATTAGATACAAAGATGAAAGAATTGAGGCCTACAAATCAAAGTAATGGTAAGAAAATAGATGCACTGACTTCTCATGAAGTTATATTCCCAGAGATTCCAAGTTATGCACCAGTTGACATGTTTCAGGTCCTATCTCAGATAAGGGTCACAGTCTCGCTTCTTGAGATGATGAGGATTGATGACCATAAGCATAAAACAATGGCGGTCATCAAGAGCATTGCTGGGAACAATCAACCCAAAATGGAAGCTCAAATACCTGAAACAAGTGCAGGCCAGGTGAAGGATGATGCAGCTAGACTAAACACAGATGAGAATCCTAAAGTCTATCTAGGAACTACAATCATTGCTAACCCTGATTTGGTCAACCCTTTCTTTATGAGCTTGATTATCAATGGAAACTTGCTCAGAAATTGTATGATTGATTCAAGTGCCTCAAATAATGTGATGCCTGTTAAAATCATGGAGGAAATGGGCTTAAAGGTGGATAGCCCTTAAGGAAAATTCTATGCTATGGACTCAAGGGAGATCCCTGTGATTGGAATCATAAATGAAGTATCATATAGACTGGCAGCTTTCCCTGAGAAGGAACTTGTCATGAGTGTCATAGTAGCTAACATCCCTCCAGCATATGTAATGCTACTATCAAGGAAATGGTGTGCTTCTATGGGAGGAAGTATACAATGTGACTTATCCTTTGCTACCTTTTCCATCAGTCAAAAGGATGTTAAGATTGCCCGGGAGTCAAGGTGCAAACATATGATTGAATCTACTGATAAGACAGAAGAACCTGCACTCATCAACTTTTTTGACACTGATATGGATACCTTTCAAGTAGAGGAAGCAGAACAAGAGGATGGAGAGACTAGGTCAGTGCCAATAGTCAAAGAGATCATGCACACTACCTTAGAAGAGTTAGTATGGACCATGTACTTTGATGGAGCTTGCTCCAAGGATGGCTCTGGTGCTGGTGTCTTGCTGGTATCACCACAAGGTAAGACCTTTAAGTATTCCTTTCTACTCCAATTTTCATGTACAAACAATATAGGTGAATATGAAGCCTTGTTGCTTGGCCTAAAAATTGCCTCTAAGCATGGGATAAAACTGTTAAGGGTATTTGGTGACTCAGAGTTAGTAGTCTCTCAAGTCAGGTCTAGATTTGTTACTAAGGACAAATGCTTGAGGCAATATAGGAATGAAGTGTGGGATACCATTGAGGCATTTGATGCCTTTGGAATAGATTGGGTAGAAAGAGGTAAAAATTCCAAGGCTGACTTGCTAGCCAATATTGTTGTTAAATTGGATGAAGTGACCTTCAATGGCATCTCTGGTATTGAGATACAAACTATTCCTACAGTGCCTGATAATTTCTGCAATTGGCAGGTGTTCCAAGTTGAAAATGATATCTTGAAGTTCATGCACTGTGCTAACCAATATGAGCATCAAGAGATTGATTTTGTCTCATATGTGGTAGAAGAAAATGGTAGAGAGACCTTGTTTAGGAATGAAGTAATTCAACTAAAGAGAAACAAAATCCCAAAAGGGTTGGTAGTGTTGGAGAGAATCTTTGAAGGACCAGACAAGTCCAGCACAAAACAAGCAGCTACCCATAAAGAAGACCTAGAGGAAATCAATCTAGGGACTGATAGTGTACCCAAGAAGGTCTACATAGGCAAGAAGATGAAGCCCCATGTAAGGAATATGTTGATTACCTTATTAAGGAAATATAGGCAGGTGTTTGCCTGGTCTTATGATGACTTGAAGGCTTACAGGGAAGACTTGTTCCAGCATGAAATTCCCCTGAAACCTGGTGTGAGACCATTTAGGTAGAAGCAAAGGCCAATCAATCCAACCTTGAGATCCAAGATGCAAGAAGAATTAACAAAATTGAGTGATGTAGGGATTATTAAGCCTATAAGGCACTCATCATGGGTGTCAAACCTGGTTCCTATAAGAAAAAAGAATGGTGATCTCAGGTTGTGTGTGGATTTCAGAAATTTAAATATTGCATCATTGAAAGACAACTATCCACTCCCAAACATGGAGGCTATGCTACAAAAAGTGACTAGATGCGAATTGATGTCCATGATGGATGGATTCTCTGGTTATAACCAAGTCATGGTGAAGGAATCAGAGCAGTACAAGACAACATTCACCACACCTTGGGGAACTTATGTTTATGTGAGGATTCCTTTTGGCTTAATTAATGCAGGTGCCACTTTTCAAAGAGCCATGGATGTGGCCTTTGCAGATTTTCTAGACCTTTCCCTTGCTGTCTACCAAGATGATTTGACTGCTCACAGCAAGAGGGAATAGGACCATTGCTCTCACCTCGAGAATATCTTTGTCAGAGCTTTGGAATATGGTATTTCCCTTAATCCCAAGAAATGTGCCTTTGGGGTTAAGGAGGGCAAGTTACTGGGGCACATTGTCTCAAAAGATGGCATCATAATTGATCTAGAAAGGATAGTAGCCATTGATAAGATCCAACCACCAAAGAATGTCAAGGGAGTACAATCTTTCTTTGGTCAAATAAACTTCTTGAGAAGGTTTGTCACTAACTTTGCAGAAATCAGTAGACCTATCTCCAAAATATTGAAGAAGAATAAGAGGATAGTCTAGTCAGAAGAGCCCTTAAAGGCTTTTCAAGCCATTAAAGAAGCAATAAAAGATGCTCTTGTGTTGAAGACACCTGACTATTCAAAGCCTTTCCAGTTGTTCATGTTTTCCTCTTTTCACACTATAGCAGGGGTGTTGTTACAGAAGAATGATAATGGTTTCAAGCAGCCCATAGCCTTTTTCAGTAAGTCTTTACAAGCTGTAGAATTGAAATATGACATAAATGAGAAACAAGCATATGCACTAGTCAAGGCTGTCAAAGCTTTCAGACCTTACTTAATGGAAGGTTTCATAGTTGCGTATGTGCCTAGTACAGCTATCAAAGACATTTTCACACAGCAGGAAGTGTCGGGAAGGAGATGCAGATGGATTAATAGAATTGAAGAGTTTAACATTGAGGTCCAAATCACTAAGTTGGTGAGGGGACAAGGATTGGCCAAGCTTATGGCCCAGACCAATTTGGAAGAAAATCAAATAAACTCATTGGAAGAGGAAAACGGGTCGAACATATGTGATATGGAACACTCTAAGTGGTATAAGAATGTGATCTATTATCTGCAGAGGATGAAGTGCCCTGATGACCTGAACAAAAATCAGAAGAGGACATTGAAGTTACACACTATCAGATATGTTATCATACAAGGAAATTTGTTGTGGAGAAGTAGAGAAGGAGTCATGCTGAACTGTGTTGATCAGAATCAGGCATTAGAACTTCTAAGGGAGATGCATGGTGGAGTCTGTGGCAGACATTACATGGCCAAGACAATTGCACACAAGGTGATGAGGGCTGGTTTTTGGTGGCGTACTATATTTAAAGATGCACATTAGTTTGTGAAGACATGTGATGCTTGTCAGCATTTTTCTAGTAAGTTAAAATTTTCTGGTAACCTTCCCCTCAGATCGGTTACTGTGCAATCTCCATTTCAGATTTGGGGCATTGATTTTATAGGGGAAATAGCATGAAAATCTAGTGGAGGACACTCTTGGATATTAGTAGCCACTGATTATTTTACTAAGTGGGTGGAAGCAATCCCAACAAAGAAAGCAACTAGCAAGGTGGTGATTGATTTCTTGATAAACAATATACTAACAAGGTTTGGATGCCCAGAAAGAATTGTATCAGACAATGCTATGTGTTTCAGGTCTAAAGAATATATTGAGTTTTGTGAAAAATATGGTATCCAAATTTCTTATTCATCACCATATCACCCACAACGAAATGGACAAGCTGAGTCAAGCAACAAGAGCTTAATGAATATTATAAAGAGAATCTTGGATCAGAATAAGAGAGCCTGGGATTCTAAGTTGAAATTGGCACTCTGGGCTGATAGGGTAACTGTGAAGAGGGAAATAGGTTGTACCCCATTTGACTTAGTTTATGGGATAGGTGCTAGATTGCCCCAAAACAACCTGATAGAGATGTACAAGTTTATCCAGGTTTATGATGATGAAATTGACAGTGAGATGCAATTGAGAATGGATGCTCTCACAGAGCTAGATGAGACTAGAAGGGATGCTCAAAGGAGAAATTCCAAGTTGCAAATGCAAGTGAAGAATCTATATGACAAAAGGACAACTGCAATGAATTTTGAGAAAGGAGATTTGGTCTTATTATGGAATGCCAAATTGGAAGATAAGGGAAAACATGGAAAGTTTGATGCCATTTGGTCAGGCCCATTTGTGATCAGTGATAAATGGGGAGAAGATTCATATTCTCTCCAAACTATGATAGGTGAAATTCTTGAACTGCCAGTTCATGGACAGTTCTTGAAGTTGTACTTCTCCTAAGGTATCTCTTTTCCATGAATAGTAGCTTAGGGTTTGCTTTCCATTTTGTTTTCTTGTTTGTGTCTACTGGCTCTGTTTGGGACAGTTCCTATTTGGTTTTGGCCTTTTCTATTTGGTTTGCTCTCCCAGTGATCTTGATTCTTGCTATGCCCACTAGGGGCATACATTGCCCAACTGGAGCCTATGTTAGTGCCATTTCTGGTTCTATCATTGTCTAGTTGTCTACTCTTGTTTTTCATGATATAACTTCAGCTATGGGGTGTTTTTCATTTTTGGCACATGGGAGAAATGGGCTCCCACAAGGGTTGAGCTCAGCGTACCAAGGGTTTGTTGGATCTCAGTTCTGATCATGTGGTTTGCCCTTGATGTCAAGGTCCTTTTCAATATGTTCTCATTGTTGATCTGTCTCAGAATGGTTCTCCTTGCACATCACAGGTTTTGGTTTTTTGAAGAGTCTTCCCGATCCATTCTAAAATGTCTGAGTTTCCTATCGGCAAGACATTTCAGATGTCTTAGTGATTGAATTTATCATTCAGGCTGCAGTCGGCAAGACTTCTATTATATTTTGACAATAGAAGTATTCTCTATCATTTTATGGTATATAGTCGGCATAAGATCTTATCGAAATTGAAATGTCACACCAAATCTCTTTTGAATGGATGTGTTTCAACAAAATTCAAGGTTCTCGGGATAGGGTCTTAGTGAATATATATTGTCTCCCCAACTTGTGCACATGGAGTAGTTTGTCGACGTAAGTCAGTTGGTTGGGCTGATGTCTTGCTGAATTCAAATTGTCTCAGTGAGGGGTGCTCTTTGTGTTTCCTTCGGTGTAAGTTAAATCTCTCGGAATGAGGTCCTCCCGATTCCCCTTGTCTCCCCGAGACCCATCCTGTCAGTCAGTGTTCGTTGTGTCGAGGAGATGCCTCCTCGACCCCCACCGGTCTTGCTGACTTTGCTTGCCCCACTTTCCCTTCGGTGTGACTCCCTTTGGCAGTGGGTACTTCACCGAGATGTCTCGCTGACATTGTGATCTCTTGCCGACTGTGTTGAGCATTCAGTGTAATGCATGGACTTCAACCGGATGTCTCCTCGATGTCTTGATGTCTTGCCGATACAATGAGCTCCTTGGCGTGGCTTTGAGCCCTTTTGCTTGCTGTCACCATGATGTCTTCCCGAGTCCATCTTCTCTTGCTGATAGTGTGTCTATTTGGGTGTCGCCATGACCTCTTTTCAAGTGAGCTTTCTCTCATCGATGGGGCATTTTTTTGGGTTGAAATCTCATGCTGATGTGTGCCCGGTCTCACCGACTTGACTGTTCGATGAAACAAGTGGATTCTCGGTATGTTGTCCTATCGACTGGGCTATGTCTAGCCGACTGGTTTTCCAAATGCCCTAATCAACTTGAATCAAGCCAATGATGCATTCAATGCCTGTAGCCTCTTCATCCGTGATTCAAAATGACGGCGAAGATCACTGTGGATCAACATGATGGCCCCAATTTGGTCTTGAGCCTCGAACGCTAGTGTGAGTTGGTGTGGCAGAGCTGAAATTAATTATAGAACTTGGGCAACGGGTTCTTTGAGGTGGGTAGGTGGTTGGGACAGATGGCTTATGCATTTGTGGCCTCTAGATTTGTGATGATCACACCCATGGATTTCCTGGATAACATGGTCTGGGTACCTTCCTGGTTTGATTTCCATGGCTACCCATTCCTGTACTTGCTCGTTTCGACCTGGTGGTGTGACATTCTCCTTGTTCCACCTGATAGGAACTCTCAAGATGATTCAGATTGGTTGGTGGAGGTTTGTGGCCGATTTGCTTGATGTTTTCTGAGGCTGCTATTGTTTCCATTGGTGTCCATGTAGACTCATGCTGACTGGTGACCTTGGCTATATAAATGTAAATTCTTTCCAATTTGTAGGTGTTTTTTTTTCAGTTGAAAAATTGTAAGGGAACCAGTTATCTCTGGTTGGGTAGCTAGGTTCTGGTCTAAAGAAAGAACACTTAGAACATATTAGATTTAGTGTCAATTTTGAGGGTTGGGAAAATAGTATCGAATGCAAGGCTTCTAGATATATTATGGACAGTGAATGTAGTTGATGAAATCTCTAGTCTCTCCTTGTAATGGTGTATATGAAATTTTAATGAGATCAAATGATCAAGGATCATTTCATTATCTGTTTGTTTGGTTATTGCTCTTGTTCAAGGAATGAGTTAAATTGCATTAATTAACCAATAGTTTTCTATGCATCATTAAGGGATTTGGTAAGAAGCATGAAAGATTCAATCACTGGTTTATGGTTTAATAAGGTTAACTTCATAAAGACTCAGATTTCCAGAGTTAAATACCCCTTCTGTTGCACATTTTCATGACTCCTCGCACAAGGATATTGGCACTGATCTGGTGATAGTTTTTATATCTTCACTAGCCTGATTACTCAATCAGATAACAATCTTTTAATTAATCAATTCTATTCTAATGTTACACTATATCTGTTTTATCATTCTCAGTGTGATATGTAATGCTTGTTCAAAGGTTGTCAACTTTGAATGAACTTTGTTCTATCACATATAGGGAGATTGAATCTTCTTTGTTTAAGGGACCCCCCCTGGGTTTTACAGAGCCCAAAGTGAAGGAGATTGCAGCCACAGGTGTTGCATCTCATCTGTTGGCCATCTGTCTAGCGAACATTCAGGCATTGAGCTTGGCAAGCTCATAGGTGTTTGCATAGACCTACTAGTTTTTTGTTTCTTAAACAAGATAAACCACCAACACCTCCTATTATAGTTGAAAGTCATGAAGACTCATTTGATGAAGAAAAAATGATGTTTTTCCAAGGTATTCCCAGGAATGAATTCCAGGTATTTTCATATCTACTTGATGGTAAAGAGGAAATAATTTCAGATAAGCTAGATGATGGAATAAGTGACTTCGCTGGTAATGTTTCTGATTTTTCATTCTTTGATGATCTTGGACCTCTTTTTGATGATGGCAAAAGTGAAGAATATAATTGTAGTGATGAAAACATAGAAGCATGTTCACTTAGCAGTGAGAAAATTTCAGATTTTCTAACTCTTGAATATCAGAGATATACACATGAAGGTGATCCTGAGGTTCTTTGTCCAGCTTACATTTTCCTTGATAGTGAAATATCTTTGTATGATGATTCTTATGACTCTCAGTGCATTTCTCGAGTTGATGGTGAAACCTTTCAAGTTGATCAAATGTCCGTGTCCATTCAAGATGAGGTATGTGATTTTGAAATTTCTAACTCTTGTGGAGAAGATGTTTATCTGCATACCAAGGGTGATAGAGGTCCAGATTTGTTTGGTTCATATATGCTTGATATTGGAGATGTGAGTGATATTCAAGTGTTGTATCCAAATGGTAGTGTCAAAGAGGTACAAAAGGTTTCAGATTTGTTTGTCTCAAACAATATTGATATAGCATAATTTTTTGTTTATCAAGAGAAGCATTTTGATGGTGACTTTTCAATACAGCTGGGAGAATGTTTCACAATTCATAATAGTGAGAGAGCTAATATAAAACATTGTATTGAATATGCATGCATTTTGTGTGTTGAAAATAACAGAGGTTTGCCTCATAATGATGGAGAATTTGAACTATAGAATGATGTAGGGATTTTGGGCCAAATTAAGCATGATGATTATCAAAAAAATTGCAATGAAAGTGACAAGAAAGATTGCATGAATATCTTCAGGAAGAATCTAATGAACTCAAGACAAAACCAAGTATTTGATAGGGGAAAGAGTGATTTGAGTTTCAGATTGTAGCAGCTCAGAACAGGTGAACTTAAAACACAGAGGATTAAGGGTTGCCAGTGCATGGACAACTCTTGCTTATCCTCTTTAAAAAAAATTTCCATGCACAGTAGTTTAGGGTTTTCTCCATCTCCATTTTTCATTCCTTTCCATTGCCATTCATTCCATTTTTGCTCACTCATTCATCATTTTGTGTTTGGTCTAGTCTGCTCACACAAAGATTTTGGATCTTTGCAATGATCTCACTATCATTCATCCCCAGATGGAGCCACTGTTGGAACTGTAAAAATCTGATGATTTTACATGCTTTTCATCCCCCTGAGTTTCAAAAATAATTATCATTATATGCACAGGGCCCCCCATCATGACATTTTTCTTGCATTTTGGCCTATATAGCCCCATAAAATCCTTCGAGTCCTGCATTTTTCACATCATGGTCCATATCGGCATAAGTCTATCTAGGTCTCCCCAACCCACGATGCTTTTTTGTTAACATATGCTTGCTACAGATTCATCAACAGGACTTGTTCATTGTTACAGCGATTGACATTCACCTATTAGATTCTATCAGCATGACATCCACGTGGTTTCAGCGATTGTGGAGGAACCTATTGGTGGGAGTTTGGTCTTTGGTATATCATCTCACTAAGTGCCTTATGTCTCACTGATCGGTATATGGAGGTGCATCGGTGAGAGTTTTTCCTTCGATGAAGCATCTTGGAAAACTCACCTAGTCTTACTGACCGGTGGTGGATGCATATACATATCAGCAAAAGATTTTCTTTGGGGTAACGTCTTGGAGAGTAACCTTCGATCTCATTGATATTACACAAGAGGCTCGTCGGTGAGAGACGTTTTTCTTCAAAGCAAGTCATAGCGACTTCACATTGTCTCACCAATCGATGGCAGAAAGATGCACGTATCAGTAAGAGTTAAAGCTTTCGGCATGTGGTCTTGGTGAGTTTGGATTATCTTACCAAATGACAACATAAAGGGATGCGATATCAGTATGAGTTAAGGTTCTCAATAAGAGGTTTCGGTGAGTGATCTTCAGTCTCGCCGATGGAAAACAATGAAGGACCTTATCAGCGAGAGTATGATCTTGTCTCATTGACTCATAATGGATAAAGACTTTCGGTGAAACAAAATGAAAACTAGAAGAGGTCTCTTTGATACCATTAAGTTACAGCGATAGTGAATGAAAAAAAAGTGCATCTCGGTGAGAAGATTCCCTATGTCTCAATGAATGAATAATACACTATGAGAAGCATATCGATGAAACATAATGTTGGTTGTATGATATCTCCCCGACTTTGATGTGTCACAGCGAAGGCGAATAACACCACAGAGCGATTAGTGATTGAATTGCCTTCGGCATACCTGCTAGATTGTCTCGCCGACTATTTCATGAATGAATAACATAAATTCAAATGTTCTGGCTGATATGTAAATTGCTAAAATACCATTGTTGGCCGACATGATTGGAGCCCGAATTCTATGGAAGGCCGACATAGGATCTCAATATGATATATTTTTCTCATGTTGGTGTATAAATAGGCATTTTTCTAGTTGTAAAAAAAAGAAAAGGAGCTATTAGTTATTCAACATAAAGTAGGAAGATTTGGAATGGATACAGTAGAATAAAATTCTCATATTAGAGACTATTGATGCATTTTTTCAAAATGGAGGTATTTATGAAATTCAATTGACGTTGCTACACATTTTTTATGTCAATTATCTGTTGAATTCAATGAAATATACTGCTAAGTTGTCTCCAAGATTGATGCTTTCTGGTTGTTTAAATTGACATAACAAGTTTATGTTTAGTTTATCAATGCACATTTGTTGTATCTGTGTGATTAATCAATTGGTTCTTTCAAGCAAAGATTAAATCCTTTTAGTTGATCATAGTAATAGAGAGTTTCATCTGGATAATTAAAGTAGAGCTTAGTAGTTATAGTAATGCATGTTTATACAAGTTGTAAACATAATATATGCCAGATAATTTGAGTTTTCTCTAGAGAGGTGTTGTTCATCTTGATTTCATTTTAACTCTGCATACCCAATAAGGCACTGGTCTCTGCACTTCATCATTTTGAACTCATTCATTTTCTTTATACTTGTTAATTGAGCATTTTAGAATTTAGATCAAAAGATTGCTATTGCTATCAAGTTTGATTTAATTTGTTCACTTCTATCTGCCATTGTGGACAAATCACTTCAAGAAAAGATAATTATCAGTACATAAAGTCTGCTTCATTCATAAAGGTACACCCACCTAGGTTTAGCAGCACCCGAAGAGTAGAAGGTTGAGTTCACTTGACTTTGTCTGTTACCCTAAAGCGTATCAAGAGATTGGAAGCCTCTTGAGGCATTCTGCCTGCGTTTTTGAGAGCTAACAACACTTAGGTCAATCCTTTAAAAGTCCTTCATAATAAACTGATAGTCCATCTATTCATATTTTATCAATAATCAATTCTATGTCAGTCAAACTATGTGGTCTTTGCATGTATAACATAGTCAAGCCTAATCTAGTTGATCAGCCCCTGAGGCCCCTAGGATAGGTCTTTTGGTTAGTCTCTTAGTCAAACTCTCAGAAAACCCCAAAACATTTGAAAATTTGAAAAATTAAAACATTTATAAAATATTGAAAAACACCAAAAACAACCTGAAAACAATTCAAAAAAAATCCATCTATCTCATCTCGCTTTCACCCGCAATAAACATCACTCATAATAAATCAATTTTCATCCTCAACCTTCAGTAAAACAGTTAGAAACAATTCTAGCAAGTTAAAAGTGAAAACTCAAAATGTGAAAGTCTCAAGTCTAGGTCAGTACGTAAACAAGTTGGTCAACTCTTTATGTCAATAGCCTATCATCCAATCAGTCCCAAATCAATCATCTGATAACATCATGTCCTAGGATGCATCCTTCTTGTAATGGACACCAACATCAGGCATCACCATAGTTTAGTCTTGGCTAGTGGTATGAAGAACATTAGCTTGTTTGTTTACTTTATCTTTGTCTTTTGGTTTATCTTATTGTGCTCATTCCAATGACCTCTCAATGATATCCAAATGAAGGGGTTTAGAGAGAAAGAAATGGGGAAATGATCATTATCTTTTTATTTTTTGTGCTTGTTGGATATTTTTGTAATATAACCTTGGTCATACATGCTTTGTTTAGGTGTAGGGAAGGTGTTTTAGATATCTTGTTGACCACATAGGAAGGCTTGCCTTTCTATGTTTTGGTTTGAGATGTTTGGAATATTTGAACTGCATTTTAAATAAGGTTTTGTATGTCAAGTGTGAAGAAAAGTACTATTTTATTGTCGATTCAAAGTCCATCACATTAGGTGCAACACCATCTTGGTTCTTTATACCTTGATGCATCATGCCTACATGTGTAATAAAACATAAGGTAATTGTCCCTTTGAAAATCCAAACTCCTCAGAACGCAAATCATCATCATCATCATCTCATGTCATGTTGGAATCTCTTTCTTTCTTCTATCTCCTTTTCCATGCTAACACGGTACCATGGTAGTTAATCAAAATTCATCATATATGCATTCATCATGCATCCACAAACCATCAACATACTGCATAAATGCATATCATATGGAAAGCATTTATCATATCACCTTCATCATTGCATAATATAGATTGATTATTCTAAGCATCTCATAAACCATATGCATTCATTATATAAGCATAAAAACAATCATCCCATATGGATTATGAAATCATATCACATACCTCATAAAACATCCATCACATAATCATAAAGAGCATAAGCAATATTAACATCCATCGCATCATACGCATACATTTGCATTATCATAACATAGGCATCATATCATAAACATCATACATCATCACCATATCATATGCATCACCATCCATTTGCATCATCATAACATCATAAGTGTGTCATCATATCACACATGAGAAAAGTACTGAAAATAAAAGATTACATATCATCATCATCCATTAAATGCATAATATAGATTTGTTACTCTAAGCATTTTCCATATCATAACACTTCACATCCATCATCATAAAAATTGCATAGAGAAAGATAGTGAAAAATAAATGCATTACATCACATAGCATCATTAAATTGCATCACATAATATAGAATCATGACATCACATATAGAAGTAAAGTCTATCCATAATGCATGAAATAGAATAGGACACCACACATCAGATCAAAATCAACTCATATATCATAAAATATACTGTCATGGTAAAAATTGGATCAAGTGTGTATCAAATAAATCAAGTACAATGACCCACGAGGCTATAAAAAATGAGCCCATGGGGCACCAAAAGAATCCTATCTCTGATAAAAAAACTGCTCTAACCCTGCTGGCTCCCCTCGCCATCACCAAGCTATCTCTCTTTGTGGTCCTCCAGAGGTTTGTATCCTGTCTACTGAGAATAATCTGGGACTCGAGATGCACAAGAAATGGCCTGATGGTAGTGGAATCTATAATAATCCACCTCTCTGACTGCCTCTCTATATGCTCATAGTGAAGGTGAACATCGAGAGGAAGATGCAGACATGTTCTCAATCTACTAATGGTGGCCCATCTCCTGTGTAGCCCTCAGCTCCACATCTTGTCTTTGTTGGACTTCCTAGTCCCCCTCTTCCCATAATTGATCCCTGTTAGCCATAAGTACTTGTATCTATACCTATACCGAGAGAATCTAACCATCCCTGGGGTTTGGTTGAAGGGGTGGTTGCACATGGTCCCCGTCTCTAGGTGGTGTCAGAATAGTATCCCGATCTTGTCGTCCTTGGTCATGATCCTACCTAGGGACATCCTATCTCTGCTAATCTACCTATGGATCTGGATGTACCTAATCCTATGGGCCCTTGTCCTAATCTGACTAATGAAATGGCCCATCTCCATCCCCATCTCCATCTCTGCCTCCTCGGCCTCCCTAGTCGTAGCCTTGACTTTCTCCTTGCCTTTGGCCCTGCGCCAAGCGGATGGTGTGCCTAGTGCTGTCAATCTAAGAAGTGGCTAAAACCAATCCTTGTATGCCTATGTAGTACCTACATCAGCTTGAACCTGATCATATGGCCATAACCTAGCCACTAGCTGCGTGAAACTATGAACAACCTCAACTACAGGTATGTATTAGCCCCATGAGCTCTATCTCGTTGTACGTGCAAATATCACAACATACTAATAATCGAGCCTATCCTGGGGGTCCTTGAACTATCTCTGCACTCTACCTAGTAGGTATCTCTCTAACATCGTATGCTGCCTTCCTTGCATGAGCCTATCTTATCCTATGAAAAAGAGCTATTACACATTACCATACCATGTAGGCCATCCAAGATATGGCCTCCATGTGAAAGATCGCATATCATCTAGGACTCTCCTCAAGTGGGGAATCATGTGTTGTCCTGTGTGTGTGAAAGAGACGCCTCCTTTGTATTTCCAAAAAACTAGACCATCTAGCTCCATATTAACTAGAACAACCCTCAAATGAAGCACAATGATGTACTCCCAAGCCCAAATATGAAGGAGTGTGACCCCTGCCGCAATGGCTCTGTTGTCAATGTATGCAAAATCATGTAAATCTATGTACAATGAGGCCAATAGTACTATCCCCCATGCAAAGCATACTTGTCTTTGGACCATATGCTCCCAAGCGATCCCCCATCTAGGATTGAAATATTGGCCCCACCGATCTAGTGCAATGAGACCCGATATGATAGCTACAATAACTAATAAAAAGGGTGACACAGAGAGTCTATAATGCTCCAACTTGATCTGGCCCTCGCAAAAGACAATCTCATCAAGGCCCATAAGGTCATAGCAGGCCTCCCTCTCAGCATCCACATCATAAATCATGCGCTCTTCATGGATGGCCAATCTCAGTATCTGCCACATGTCCTCTAGTGTGACTGTGGAAATGCCTGTTAGAAGGTGGAAAGAGGATGTATCGCTGTGCCACCGCTCTGCAAGCACTGTCATCATCCCCAAGTGAGTCCTCATAGGTAGTGCATAAGCAATGTACCATAGTTCAATCACCCGTAGGTGCTCCTGCTATCACTTGGGCATACCCTGCAAAAATGTGAAAAGCTCCTGGTACCTATGCTCCCATGAATGAAGTATCATCACCTCCTCCTCCATCATGAAAAATCACTTGGGCATACCCTGCAAAAATGTGAAAAGCTCCCGGTACCTATGCTCCCATGAATGAAGTATCATCACCTCCTCCTCCAACATGAAAGTCACCACATTAAAATTTATCAAAAAATGTGATCCTAACTTGTTTTGGTGTACCCAAAACAACTTGTCTATTGTTGTTTGTGGGTGTGACATAGTTTGAAAGTTCCAAACTGTGCTGCTAGGAGCCTTTGGCCCTCAAACTCCACTGCAGTGTCACAAATTGAGGAGCAAGCCAATTTAGCACTAAACCCTAATTTGCAAAGAGGCTCCTCATGGTGCACTTTTCGTATGCGGCTCAGTTTGTAGTTTTAACCCTAATTCCAAACTGCACTGCGATGTCACTATTCATGATTACGACGCAGTTTGAGGCCGTACAGTGCCAAAAGAGACCTTCAAGCTACGTAAAACTAGACCGCTACTAAAGACCTAAATTCCCAAGCTAATAAATTTCCATAAAAAATGAAAAACAAGGTTAGGTCAAGTTGATTCACCAGTGGTCTAGTGCCAGGTAGCCTCTGGTGTGTGTGTACTCAATCTGAAATGTGGTGGGAAAGCTGTCATTGTGCCATTTTGCGAAGGGGGTCAGAGCTCAAAACTACAAAATTTCTAAAGGCTGAATGTGCAAATAAATTGGAAGTGGTTCCTCAAGGCCTATTTAAGTCTAAAAATTAGGGTTTTTTTACCCTATTTAGCTATCCATCTAGGGTTTTGGCCCCCTAGAGCCTATTTTTGTCTTTCCATGGATCAATTTTCATTGTTTTGCCATGATTATGACCTTACGGAGTCTTTATGGACTTTTCAAGCACCTTGTCCTCTTTTTTTTGCAATATCACCCAAAAAAAGTTGAAATTTTCATTTGATCTCTCCAGGGGGCAGTATATTGGCATAATTCATCAGCTAGGTTAGTAATGGGGAAATTTTGAATTTTTTTTTTTTTGGCTTTGGATCAAGATAGTTTATTCTTTGAAACAATGCAACAAGTACTTTATAGTTTATTCTTTGAACTAATGTAACAAGTACTTTGTTTCAAAGAGGGGCAAAATCTAGACACAAAAAATGTACCGACACAATTGATCCTAATTACTAACACTATTTGTATTGGGAGTTTGTTGGATGATGTGAATGTTTTTTTGATATGTGGTTGTCATTGATGTGAAAAATAATAGAATTTGGTGTATCTATTGTTGTATATGTCGAGGATATAGAGAAAATTATAAGAAAAAATGTTATGTGTTCCTAGCGGAACTATGCAGGTCATGAAAGCATTTTGTTTTGTACGTAAAAGATTAGCTGATGTGGATTAAAGGGTTTATTTTTGAATATGTCTATATCATCTACCAAAAGTTTTAGAGGTTACTGTGAAGTTCTATGTGATTTATGGTCTAATAGTGTTTTGCTGGTCTCTATCAATGTTCTTGAATTAAGTTTGTGTGATTCTGGCTATCTCAGTTGTTGTGGATGCTTCTCTGTTGTTTCGTGGTGTTCTCATATGTCTCTAGTTCATTCTTTGTCTTTGTGGTACATCCACTTGATCTCGTGAGCTAGTGATTGAAGATATTTTCTTGCTCATGTTCAATTTTTCATGTTCTTAGTCGACATGTTGATGATAGCATGTTGCAGATGTTTGAGGTGAAATTAATTAAAGTATTTACATGTTGGAGATGTTAATTTGGTTCTCCACTATGTTGTGGCTGACCTTGGTGGGTGCACATTAAAAAATTTATTTGTAAATTTGGGCTGACATTGTAAATATGTTTTATTTTTCTTGGCTGACTAGGTGGTGGTGAAATCTCCTATAGCGGATATATAAGAGTGATTGTGTGATCAGCAGAATGTGTGCTTCATGTGCTCCTATGTGTGTATGTTTGAATATAATTGAAGAGTAGAGTGTGAAGAGAATTATGCAAAGTGTGAAGAATTGTTGAGCTTAATTGGAACTTTAATCAGGCTTGGACAAAAGTTATTTTCACAGTTCAAAATCTAGATGGTTGTAATCAAAATCTTTATGTAAGATAGTGTGTCTTCCTTTTGTAATTGAGCAATGAGATCTAGGTAGTGTGTCTAAATTCATGTGCATTCCCTTTATTAATTCTCTTTATACTTTTAGTAGTGTATAATCTTGTGGACTAACATCCACCATGGTTTTTCCCCTAACAGGGTTTCCATTAAAAAAAATCTTGGTGTTCTTTGTCTCTCTGATGTGTTAATTGCTTATGGTTAATTGCTTATTTATCAGATCTAAGATTAAGATTAAGTTAAGTTAGAAAAAATTTAAAGTTTTGTAACAACTGATTCAACCCCACCTCATAGTTGTCTATCCTTGTTTTGCCAACAGTTTCATCCTAAATCATCTTCTCAACTAAATAATCACTCTTCGTCCCTTAATTAAATGAATCATCATTTATCTGATTAAGTCATTTTCTCTTGTTAATTAAATAAATCAAAATTATTTAATTAACCCTTTGGTCTCTATTTAATTAAATAATTCATTTTATTTGATTAAATCTCTAAAGTCATCTTATTAAATTAAATAAATTAAACCTTATTTGATTTAATCTAACATCATCATCCCTCTTTAATTATATAAATGAAATCCTTATTTAATTAAATCTAAATCATTTTCCTCTCAGATTTGATTTAAATCAACCTAAAAATCTAAATCAAATAGTCACATTATCTAAATCCCTCATTAAATTAATTAAACCCTGATTAATTTAATCCTAATCACTCCAATTTCTCTAGATTTTTCCATTTTCCCATGAAAATACATTAAAAGGATTTATTAAATCCCCATTTTCTTTCAACTTTCATCTTTAGGGGAATATTCCTTCAATTTTAAAAATCCCTCCAAGTGGATTTGTCCTTCCAATAAGACATTCATTCCCTCTTACATGTCCTTGTGCATTGAGCCAAGTGGCATTTAATTCATTCTTTTTCCCTCTTACATTTCATTTCATAATTTTCAAATTCCACCTAATTTCATTTACAGTGCACATTCACCGAAATGTGCTCAAGCTTCCTTTATTCACATCTTGACAGGTGGCACTTTCCCATTAGATGTTGAATGATCCCACATTGCTCCATTTTTCTCATTCCTCCATCTTGTCTTTCTATAAATAAGAGGCTTCTCTCCTCATTTTGATCATCCACAATTTGAGCAAGATTACTATACTCAATTTCATACTCAAGCATATCCATTTTCATCCATTTTATCAAGTTCATAGCTAGGTTATCACATATTTCTTCATGGAGCTCTATTGAATCAACCAGGAAGTGGATAAATCTTCATCAAATCATCACAAGCTTGCATAGGAGTTGGGAAAGGGCCAATTTCCACATCAAATTGGAACCAATTCCCCCATGGGATCAAGAGTTTTCTCTACATTGAATAGGATTTGATAGCTTTTGTTTATGTTTCCTTATGTTCTTCATCTCATTTCTTGTTCTTTGTAGTTTAAATATATTTCATGGGGAATCTTAATACTAACTTGCATATTGATCTAACATTGTGTTTATTTCTTGTGTTTGTCCAGGTCTAGGATTGGGGTTCAATAGTCTTGTATCCCATCTTGCATTATCACTTTGCATATCCTTAGGTTATAAGTCTTATATGGTTCAAACAAGGTCATGAAGGAAAAGAAAGGACATGGATTCTTCAAGTGATTCCCTTTTCTATAACACTAGTGAATGAACCTTGGTTCAAATGCAAATCCACCTCAAACACCATAAAGAGAATCCTCAAATGTATTTTCCAATCTCATGTTAACTCATGTCACTAGATGTTTAACCCCCAAAAAAATTGAACATGTTATTCAAGACCCAATAATACTACATATTATGGATGAGATTATCAGCATGGACCCCAAAAATTTCTTTCTCACACTTGCTAAGAAAGGTGGAAAACTTCCCTTTGATTTTGGTACTTCAAAAATTATAGAGGGAGTAACATAGTCACAAACCCAATGTCCTATTCAAAAAACATTTACATAAGGTCAACCCATTTCACAATAAATTTTCACTAACCTACCCCTTGGAGCAACATCACACATTGTGACAACTACACACATCACCAATCCTCCAACATTTGTACCTATGAGACCACATACCATATCCCAAGTACCAACTGTTAGCCTCCTACAATGATCTCATAACTGGGCTTCTATGGCCATGATTCTGGGATTGGACATCCAACCTAAATAGATATTTAATCACCATGGAGGTGCATTTACTTGTCAACCTAGGGACATAAACTTGAAATGGGTCAGCATTATATGTGCACTAGGAATTCCTAAGTAGCCATTGCTAGCCTACAAAGAAGAAACACACAATACTGAAAGTAAATTGCAGGAAGGAAATAAGGCATTAACCAACAATTAAAATGCATAATAAAAATAAAGATCTAGGCTAACAATAAGGAACTACTATGTCTGCTTTGGTTATAGGAACATACATAAAATGTACTTCTAGTGGTTGTAGGAATAGTCAATAGTAGATTTTGAACTAAGTACATAATAGGAAATAACAACTAGACTAATTACTCTAAAGAAAGAATTACTCACCAAGTGGGCTCCCTTGGATGAGTATCCACTAAGACTAACACAAATTCAAATGCTTAGATTCATACTATCATCTCATTCATTGAAAATCAATAACAGAGTAACAACATGGTTGTATGTAAAAGTGTATATACTCAACACATAAATATCATCTTTACAACAATCAGAGATTTAGAACTAGTATCCATTTCTTTGAACTTTATTAATCCCTCTATCTATCCATCAGTCTCTCCAGCTATTATTCTTAAAGAAGAAGATTCAATTCTACATTTATTCCTCTAGCTAAATAGGGTAGTCAACTCCCACTAAGAGGACGCCATTTAGGGAAAGCAGGAAAAAGAATAGAAGAGCAGTTATGGCCGAATGGAATCTAGTCAGACATGCATGCCTAATTGTGGACTCAACATTGTAGTAACACTCGCAATTTCTCTTTACCATAAATGCAAGGTAGGTACAAATGAAAGTAATGGGAATCTACCATTGTCAACCTCTAGTTGACTCCTTGGATGATTCTCTTGCATGGTCACCTGTCGGTTGCCTTTCTTGACTTAGCATCCATTCATTATGTCTTGAATGACAATGTCAATACGTGTAGTAATTTCACATCTAAAATCACCTTACAGAACACTCATCAACCACATGCATCATTAATATAGATAATTTTCATAATATGTTAATTGTCATCAAAGTACCACAAAGATAGGATGAACCTAATGTCAACGGTTTGAGGGAAACATTATACGTAACATTAAAATTTGATGATTAAAATTCATGGTAATTTCAGAAAATAAACTATAAAATCTACCCAAGATTAACCAAAAACTGAGCTCATGATTCCCCCTAGCCTAATTTCTTGTTGGTCCTCCAACAAGAAATTAGGGTTATTCCTTTGGTTGGTTAAGGCTCTGAAATTTGCAACAACAAGTTGACAAACATTCGTTGTTGTAGTGCGTGAGTTTGGATCCCAATAGAATCCTCCTAGCCTATTGAATATATCCCACCTCTATCTTTCTATATCAAAATCATATCTATAGAGTCTGTAATTTGGCATAGGCCACATAAGAATTGGTGGCTGAAAGGTTAGGGGAATCCAATATCTTCAGTTTTCTCTCCCAAGTTGGATGTACCTATCAATTATTTTCAAGGCTGCAACATAATTATGAATTGAGTGAGGCTCAACTTGCTTTAACTCATCTATTAGACTATTCTATTGCTAAGCTAGGCACCCTCTCACACATTCCTCTTTTTCTATTATTTTCACTTCATACTTAGTATAAACAACCTCAATCCAGGGCATAATTATATTACCATAGCTTTGCCTAAGAAGAATTCTGAGCCATTCTCTATGAATATCCCTTGGGTTACTTGATTCGGCTCTAACATGTAAGGGAATAGTGAACTCCATCCTTCTATAGGCAGTATTCTATTCTCCCCAACTAATTTCATTTTGTGACCAAGAGATGAATGCTCTCAGTTGTACATCTCCAACATATAATAGTGGGTTCTACTCATGATCTTGGGTGACTACATAGTTGTGTAGGTAAAATTTACATAACAAGTTTTTCATTTTAGGAGAGGCGATTCTATAGGCATTAAAAAATTTAATAGGGGTTTCAATGGAGGGATTCAAGTCTAAAACAATTTTTGATAATTTCAAGGAGAGGTATTTCTCTTTCAAGTGAAAAGTATAAACTCTCAGAGGAGCCTGAGATTCAATAATAAATGGAACCAAAGTCATAATGTTATCTAATTTTTCTTTCAGGGAAACAATCTCCTCATTTTGTTCTTCAATGATTTCATCCCTCTCTTGAATTTTCCTTTTTAATTTCTTCTTCTCCTATTTCCAATCTCTTTTCCTCCTTTCTATTTCCTTCCATAAATTTAGAATTGTTGCATGAACTATAAAATTAGGAGGGTTATGAATCCCTACTAATGTATTTGTTGTTGGTTGCTCCTCATACAGTAGTACATGCATGACCTCAAGCTATGAAATCATCTGTGGCTGTAGGGGTACTACCCTACTTTCTTCTTACTAGAGGATCTCTTGTTTCTGCTCCCAGGCTTGTGCTAGTTCTTGTTGTGCTTCTTATTATGGCTACAAGAAGTACTACCCCTATCCTTGGCTCTATTGTAGGAAGTCCCGCTTATCATCAAATTATTTTGCAATACTGGCAAGGTCTTTTAGTGTCACTTTTTATTCATCCTTAAGGATATCTTCCCCCTTTTCTTCAACATTCCCCTATGTTGTAGGAGCTTTAGTACCCTCATGTGATATCTCATCAAGGCCTTGGCTTCATTGTGAAGGTGTGCACAACGTTGGCTCAATAGTCTTCAGTCTCCTAAAGGTGTTTGTATGTTTTCCCTTGGCTATAGGATGAATAGGGCCAATTTTCCCTTTTCTAGCACTTAACACCTCTTTTTCCTTTTTTTTCTTCTTTTCTTGCCTCATCTTCTTTTCTTTGTACCCTAGTTTTCATTAGGGCTTGTAGGGGAACATTGTCATCAAAATTAGATGAAGAGCCTGCTCTTTCTAAGTTTTCCTGCCTCAAAGGAGCTAATATCTATGGCTTTGTCTATTGCAGGAGGGTTTGTGCTAGGGCCAACACCAGAGGTTGAAGCATCAGAGGGTGGATTCAATTATACCTAATCTTCTGTTAGACCTACAAAACTGAGGTATAGCCCTAGGTGGAAAGTGTTGAACATTAGAAAATTCTTTACGATAATTTTGATTAACTTGAATAAAATCCTCCCAAGACATTCTAGACACATCATGCAAAGATTTATTAACTAACAATTTTATCAAATAGTGATGAGAGACAAAATTATCCCTACCTTTCCTAGTCTCAACTCCCATAATGGAGATTAGTTTGTATAAAACATTAGGAACATTCATTCTCTTCCATGCCTTAGGTGGCTCAGGAGCTTAAAGTGTACAGAATGCAGATTGGATAGTCGTCCCTCACAGGTGATATATCTGATAATATGCATAGTTGCCTACTTCCATGGTTTAGGTAGAGACATTCTTTTTGCACCCTGCTTATCAATGTTAATTGGTGGGTCACCATGCATTGTAAATTCTGCTCTGGTTGATCTAGCATCCCTAGAGGTCGGGTACAGTTCACCATCAAGAAGTAGCCCTAAAATTTTGGAAATTATTTCTTCAGTCGCCACTACTTCTAATCCCTTCACCATGGCTTTACCTTCTGAGAATGTCTGGGAAAATTCAAGTGCAATGCCCTCATCAAATCCTTTCAATTTTGTGAAATGATCAAACCAACCATAGCACTAGAATTCTACTAAGAATTGTTCATCTTTTAGCAATGTGTCATGGACTAAGGGCTCATGTCAAATTAAACCACCCCCCATGTTTTGAAATCACCTTTTGGTCAGTAAAATTCCCTTTTCCTACAACTTCCATTCTAGAAAACACCAACTTACTACTAAATTTTTACTTCTAGTGTCGAGTAAATTTCCTCCTTGATTTATTCTTTTTACCATTTTCTGCCTGCATGACAAGGAAATTAAGGTGAGGAAAGGGGGTAATAAATGCAAGTAATAATGGAAAGGATTGGCAGCTTAGTTGACATCATTTCACACATGTGAGGTATATTTTCAAATCTGCCAATTTAAATTTTCTGACATAATCTAATTTTAATTTGACACTTTTTTTTTTATTTCCCCCCAACCTAATCTTGGACAGGTGTCAATACATGTGGGAAAGAAATGATGACTTGATAGGGAATGATGACATATCATGCAATTATCTATAATAATGTGTGATGATTAAATAAATGTGCTCAAAAGGTAATTAAAAGATGGAAATTACTGCATACATACCTGAGCGTGCAAAGGATGTGGTTGCAGATATTATGGAGAAAAAGTATGAATTTTCCATTTTTGGAAATGATCGAGCAATTAATGAGAGTGACATGAAGTAGAGTGAGGTGAAATGAAATGATGGAAGAAAGAGAAAGGTGGTACAAATGGATGAATGGGCGGATGGGTGAAGAAATGGATTTCCACTAAGGTGGAAATCTTTATTATGGAAAATGTGTACCTTAATTTAGTCGAGAGGTGGAATGTTAGTTCCACTACTTCTGACTATAGGAAGCCTATGTACTAATTACTAAAAAAATGGGTTGTAGGAGCCCACCCCTGAAGGCTTGTTCAGCTATCCCAAATTCATTAGATTCTACCCACAACTTTGCTACATTATCTCAAAACTTGGGGTTATTTGCCACTATCTAGTCACTTGGCTAAGATGCATTCTCCCAATCATGCCATCTCATTCTCTGACTTTGCATTATTTTGATGTAGTGCAAAGTTATCCTTCTCACTTTGTCCAAGGTGTTTGGAATGTTGAGTCTCTTGTAATCGATACAAACTCTCTGCATACCTCCTTTCTTTGGTATAGTTACTAACAAAGACATCCATTGGCTATCTACCAATTTCTGTAACTTTATTTTGTTAGTTCTTTTCAATACAAAGTTGATTTCTTGTGGAGATTATCCTATTAGCTAGTTTTTGGTGCTGATGTAGACCCAATGGATATAGGACTCAAGATATGGTTCCTTCATGGCATAGTAGTCCCATGCAGGCTGACGATACTTTTCTGATTGTTTAAGTCTAGATGGCAGCATGATATGAAATATGTCTATTGCTGCAGGAAGTCTCTCTACAAGTAGAGTGGTTGCAGGAAGATCATCTATAAGATGGGTAACTAGCACCATGAGTTGTGCCATTGAGTTAATTTTCTTGGATTTCTTATGAATATGGGGACATAAAGAAAAAAATATGGGGTTTGCTAGATACCTCCAAGAATTTAGAAGACCATTAGGCCCCATAGTAGTGCTATTAATAAGTTGCAAGATAGTAGAACTAGGCCCTGCACATTTAATATTTAGCTACTATAGGATGTGCTTAGTCATTGTATTGATGACTATCTTTGGGTTACCTTGAAAAACTCTCCATGTGGATCCTGTGGATAGCAACTGCTACTACAAGGGTGTTGGAAGTATTGTACTTGAGAATGGTCACTTTTGAAAGCATGGTAAGTTGTTTCATCATATGGGATATAATCAAGTATTTCTTTATTCTCCCCAACTTTTTAAAACATGCTCCCTTAATTATCCTTCAAGATATAGGAACATCCTTTATGTTCTGGACACATATGCGCTTTGGCTGACTCTTAGGGTCAGAAGTCACATCTTCTTTGTTTCTCTCATTCTTGGCAATTCTCTATTCCTAAGGAAATGGTAATTCTGGTTCAGGTTCTATTGGCTGAATGAGACTATGCAGGGGCTCTTGTCCCTCTTCCATAGGTAGCTCAATGATAATAGAAGTGGAAGAAATTGACTCAGTAGTTCTAGGATATTGATGGACTTCACTTACAGTCACAACATATGCAGAGGATGGGCTTGGATCAACAAGGAATATTGGCTGCAACTATGGTGTATTATTTGGATAGGGTGTGTCTTGAGCTGGTAGCTAAACAAGTTTGTGTGCATTAACAAATGGAAGTATCATGGAAGGATATTGGGATTGAGAGAATGGATTTCTGAGACTAATTGTCTAGCTTGGCCTAAAAAATGATAATGGATTGGGTAGCATACCTTGTCTGGAAACCCATGGCTTTCCCTGTTCATCATGGTGGATTTGTTCTTCTTCAGTTTCAGGTGAAATTTTGTTGTCAGTATTAGACATCATTTTGCATTTATACCCCTTCCTCCCTTGCCTAAAGTTAGAGTAATTCTCTACCATCATTACTTCTACCTCTTCTTGTTTGTCTCTAGTTTGAAGTATGTTAAATTGAGTATCTCGATTATCTAAGATATTCTAGGTGGAGTCTATCAATAATTCAGTGATCTCCATTCTTGGAAATGTACTGGTAGAGGATTGGCAGGTTCTTTCTCCTTTTGAAGCTACTCTGATGAAGTCCTGACACAATTTTTTGATGTCTTCCCAAGGAACATGAGTGATATCTTTTTTTTCCATCAAGTCCAAAGCATCAATGGAATTATCATGGATTCTCTTCAAGAAAAATAGCTTCTAAGTTTCTTCATTGGGTGCATGGTGTGGGAATTCCTATATGCAAGATAGAAACCTAGAAATGTAATCCTCCAAGCTCTCATCTTCCCTTTGTGGCATCTTAAAAGCATCACCTCCTTTTGTATCACCGTCCGAACAATATTCCTTGTATTTTCCAAGGAACTTAGTCATTATGTCTTCTAGAGTTTTCATGGTATCTATTCCTAGACTTGTAAACCATTCCTTCAAAGTGGCTGAAAATGGCTCAAACCTAGGAGCATTAGTGGTGCAGTTGTCATTCTAGAAGAGTGAGTCATCCTCAACTAGGAGGGAATCACCCATATCTTCTTGATGAGTTTCCAAGGCAAGGGATTATCAACCTAATTTTGACCTTCAAAGGAGGCTTTAGGATACGCTCTAGCAAAAGGGAAACTGGTGCTTCCTCTTCTTTGTTTCTAACATATTCAAGATCTCAACTTGTTATGGTATTGGCTTCAACTAGCTCACAAAAATAATAACAAATCACTATCTACCCAAGCAAAAGGGGACTTGAGAACACCCAAAATAAATGTTATAACAAGGATCAATGACTCCGAAGAACCTCCTAGCTTGACACCATCCCCGACAATGGCACCAAAAATTTTAGCCTCCTACAATGATCTCATAGCTGGGCTTATATGACAATGATCTGGTGAATGGACATCCAAACTGAATAGCTATTCAATCACCATGGAGGTGCATTTACTTGTCAACCCAAGGACATAAACTTGAAATGGGTCGACACTATATGTGCACTAGGAATTCCTAAGTAGCCATTGCTAGCCTACAACTAAGAAACACATAATACTGGAAGTAAATTGCAGGAAGGAAATAAGCCATTAACCAACAATTAAAATGCATAACAAAAATAAAGATACAGGATAATAGGTAGAAACTAATCTATCTGCTTTGGTTGGAGGAACATACACAAAATGGAATTCTAGTGGCTGCAGGAACATTCAATACAAGATTTTGACCTAAGTACAAAATAGGAAATAATAACTATACTAATTACTCTAAAGAAAGGATTACTTACCAAGTGGCCCCCCTTGGATGAGTATCCACTAAGACTAACACAAATTCAAATTCTTAGATTCAGACTATCATCTCATTCATTGAAAAGCAATAACAAAGTAACATGGTTGTATGTACAAGTGTATATGCTCAACACATCAATATCATCTTTACAACAATCAGAGATTTAGAACTAGTATCCATTTCTATGAACTTTACTAATCCCTCTATCTATCAATTAGTCTCTCCATCTAATATTCTTCAAGAAGAAGATTTAATTCTACATTTATTCCTCTAGCTAAATAGGGTGGTCAACTCCCACTAACTGAGAGGACACCATTTAGGGAAAGCAGGAAAAAGAATATCAAAGTAGTTATAGCCACAGGGAATCTAGTTAGACATGCATGCCCAATTGTGGACTCAATGCTGTAGTAACACCCACAATTGTTCGGTACCACAAATGTAAGGTAATTACAAATGACAGTTGTGGGAATCTATCATTGTCAACCTCTAGCAGACTCCTTAGATGATTCTCCTACATGATGACTTGTCGGTTTCCTTTCATGACTTAGCATCCATTCATTATGTCCTACATGACAATGTCAGTATGCATAGTAATGACACATCTAAAATCACCTTAGAGAACACTCATCAATCACATGCATAATTAATATAGATAATTTGCATAATATGTTAATTTTCATCAAAGTACCATAAAGATAGGATGATCCTAATGTCAATGATTTGAGGGAAACATTATACAAAACATTAACATTTGATGATTAAAAGTCCATGGTAATGCCAACAAATAAACTATAAAATCTACCTAAGATTAACCAAAAATTGAGCTCATCACCAACCTTTACATTTGGTATCTCATCTTCTAGTTCCTTTGGAATGACATTTGTAAATCCATTTGGAACTCAAAACATTACATTGGGTGAAGCCATAATAGCGGTTTACAATTTGATGGAGGGAGAAAAACTCACAAAAAATGACCCCATGGCAAAAAAAAATGTTATAGGGGTTCAAATGAACTTACTGGTTTGAGTGAACCCACTTAAATTCTTTTGGACCATTTCCCACCTGAGAAAACAAAGTAAATACAAATTAAAATACGATTCACTTGAACCAAGGTTCGAGCAAACCCTGGTTTGAGTGAACCCCTAGGGGTTCGCTTGAACCCACCTTATCCCCTATTCTCCCCCTCAAACACCCAAAAAGTCTATATTTTTACTCTTTGAAGCTCGGGTTGAGGATGAAAATGGAGGATACTTCACAAACCCAACTAGAATCAGGTAGTCCTCAGAATGAGGTATCCAATGACTATAATTTTAATATGTTTTGGTTTTATTATATATATATATTTTTTAGTTTTATTAAACATAGGATTTTCACTGAAAATCAAGCTCTCTATTTTGCACGTGGAAAAGTAGCAAATTATCAAAAAAAATTGAAAAATATGAGTGCACTATATATTGAAGTCCTTGATCCAAAAAATAAAATTGAATTTCGATACAAAGAAAAAAAGTTAGGCATTATATAGTCGCACTATGTCTGAATTTTAATTGGTTTGACATTGAAACTTGATCAAAGAAAAACTATTTAATAAAAAATTATCTAACCAAGTGGAAGCACTAGACATTAGAGTTACAAATCTAAATTGGAAATAATTAGAATTTTATCCTTCATGGAAGAAAATTTATGCGTTATACAGTGAGCGTCACTTTTCAAAAATGTTGTTTTATGAAAATAACTAGTTTTCAAGGGAGATGGAAAAAGAAGTGCAATCTAATTCCAAAAAATTTGAAAAAAATATATTTAGAATCTATAGAAAAAATGTCTAGAAACTCTAGTTTTCATCATCTTCAAATTCCTCATGGTTTAGCTGCTATATGTGCCCAAAAGTGAAGATTTAGTTAAAAAAAATTATATCAGTGTCCAGTTTGGCAAAAAAATTGTAAAACACTATTGTGGGATCACCCCACCATCAATCAATGCAAGTCAAAATCCACCCAAAATAACAAGAAGAATTCATATTGTCACATCTAGAGTGCCAACACAAATGATTAATGTTGCACCTAATACAACATGACCTTTGGGGAAAAATTGAACACCAATCCCCTTCCATCACAATAATATGTCACACCAAACACATACCACAAAATTAAACTAATACCAATACCATGTTTACCCCACATTATAAACAAGGTAATTCAAATCCTTTGCAAAAAATATTAATCCTAATCACACATTGGTGCCAAATTTATCATATGACATTCTTAACACCAATGTTGATCCCCTTATGCAAATTCAACCCAAAATAACACCATCCCCCATGGACACCTTGATGTAATAGATGCAATAAATACAAAAGAAAATGGCCAACATACAATTGGCGACAACTAAGAAGACATATTCTATGGAGGAATTGTGCCCTTACCCTTTTGATAGAAGTATACACATGCCACTTTTTCCCCCACATTTGACCTCTCCAAATTTTAACAAGTACAAAGGGAAATGGGATATAGAGGAACACTTATGCGAGTTTAACATGGCATGTATGTACATTACTTTAAAGCCCACATATTTTATGAGACTATTTCCACAAAGCCTTCTAGGGCTGGCTAGAGAATGGTTTGCACACCTTCCTCTTAGGATACAAACATGGGGTGAATTGGCTGGTAGATTCATTAAAAACTTTTCTTACAACATAGAAAGTGACATGACCCTAGCAACATTATGCACAACCAAGATAAAAGAGTTAGGGTCACTCACATCATTCTATTAGAGATGGTGCAACATGGCTAACAAATGTCCTTGCTACATACCTAAGAAACAATTGGTTACCATTTTTATAGAGATCCTAAACAAAGAAGTGATTATCCAACTTCAAATTCACTGTTGCACCACCTTTGAAGATGTCATTGAAAAGGTTTCTTTATTGAGAAGGCTATTATGACAAAAGGACTAGTCAAAATATTCAAAGAAACTCCAAACACTTCTAGTGACAAAGGAAACATTTTTTTATAAAATAAGAATTCCACTAATGATGGGGTGGTGGATGCTAAATTTGTAACTCAAAGTCACCCCACCATTCATCTTAAAGGCCCATATACATAAAATACAACAACAATTAACCATGATCAAACACTAAATGTAGTCCAAAACAATAAACAACACAAAGGACCTCCACACACTAAAATAACATACAAACCCTTAAGGGAACCCATTGAGTGAGTTTTGAATAAAATTTTATAGTCAAACATCATTTAGATTATTGATATTAAAACATATAAAGTACCACTAGTTAAACCAAATTGGTGGAATGAGAATGAATTCTATGAATATCATCATGGAAAAGGAAAAAAAACATCATCATGTTGGCCACTCAAAGACCTCATCCAAGATCTTATTAAACATGGAGATATATTAGTGGATACTTCACAAGGTAAGGCTAATAGTGATCACACCAGATTCAAATCTCATTTACAAGACCATGGGAAAGGGAAGGCCCCTAGTTCAAGAAATAATAACAATGCTAATTATACTCACGTTGTGTATGAAAATACCATTAATCACATTCAAGCCCTTGATAATTATGTTGCTACCATTACCATTAATAAAATTTTAGAATGTGTCATTACCACTCTAAAAGCTAAGGTGACCTTGTAAGGGGCTTCCTCTAATCCACAACTGAAAATTCAGTATAACCTCCTAGATAATCTAGGAAAGACACCCGCACAGATATCCATTCTTGAACTATTTCACATTTTCCAAGAGCACAGGGCCATTCTAGACAAAGTCTTACAAGATGCATCCATACCATCTAACCTAAATGTCAACCAGTTTCAGGCCATGGTTGGATACCTAGCTACACCCTACCATGTCACATTTTTTGCACAAAATCCAAATCATAATGATCCCCTACAACTTGAAGTCTATATTAATAAACATAAAATAAAATGAGTCTTGGCAGGGGATGGATCATGTTTGAACATATGCACACTAAAATTGGTCACAACATTGGGATTCTCAAAGGCTTGCATAGATCAATCTAAGACAATTGTCATTAAGGCTTATGATGATGATGAGTGCTCATCTAAAGGATTAATCACACTTCCTATAAGGGTTGGCCTCACTATTAAGAACACAAGGTTCCATGTCTTGGACTGGACTTTCCTTACAATCTTCTCCATAGTCAGAAATGGATTCATGCCATGAAGGTTGTACCTTCCACTTACCATCAATCTTGGAAGTTTCCTTACAATGGACTCAAAATTACCATACTAGGTGATCCTTACCCTTTCTAGTACTATAGTGATTTGAGAGGAACCACTGAGCATGAAGTGCCAATTAATCAAGAAGCTTCAATCCTCTACCTCATCACACTACACTGATCCATCTTCCCTCATCAAATAACCCACTCCATTTTCCACACATTCCAAACCCATGGTCCAGATCTGTGATAAGGAATGTGTGGAATACAACATGGAGAGGTTATTTTGTGTTGGAAATTTGCCTAAATCATCAAAGTATTATGGAAAAAATCATCCTATTTATCCTAAAATCATTATCCACAACCCTCCTACCACCTTCATCAAGTGGGAGGAACTAAGAAAAGATCCTATAGGCATAGACATCTCTACATGGATTTACAAATATGAAGAAGACATTGAGCTTAAACAGTTACTAGTTGAGGATTATACCAAAGGGTTCCAAACAATGAAGCAATAAGGATACAATGGACATAGTGGTCTTTTTCTAAACAAACATGGAATGGTGGAACTGATACTACCTCCTCACTAGCTAAATAACATTGGGCTAGGGTATGTAGCATAAAAATTGAGTCTTCTTAGTACTAAGTTTCCTTTGAGTGAGAAAATTAATGTTTCAAATGAAATCTATACATCTAAGGAATTCTATGTCAAACTGATTCTAGTGAGTGGGAATGGGATTCATACACATCTAATGAATATGACCTATCCAATACCTTTTAAGAATTTGATTTATCCTCCCTGACCAATATCATGGACATCAACATCTGGATTGATTCCTTTTGGGATCCTAACTATACCTCTATTTTCACCATATCCACCTAATCATTGACCCATGATGATACCGATGATGAATTACCCCTCGTTTACCACAATTGATAGATTAGGACCAACAAGGACCATTGAGTTTATACACATTTGAGAATGATGAAGCAATTGCTAGGTTCATGGGACTTTGTGAAGGAATACCAAGTGGGGATCATAAAGTTGGTTTCATCATAGAACTTGACAATGCAACATACTTTGGAGAGTCTGATCCTCCCTCTAGTCACAAAAGTGAGAAAAATGATAAAAATAAAAATAAAAAGAATATGTATCTAGGTGAAAATTGAAATGTGCCTTTAGACCATGAAAAAGTAAAAATAAAGGACATATCTGAAGGTGAAAACCTCTCTAAGGAACCTAAGGATGGAGGGTTGGATAGTCTCCCCATTCATTGAGAGAGATCACCATTGCTAGTAGAGGAATTAGAAGAAGTCAACATTGGGTCAAAGGACAATCCTACAATCATTCAGTTTACATCATCTTTGACCACTAAAGAAAAACCAAAGTTTACAACATTATTTTTTGAGAGACAAGTTAATTTTATTTGGTCATATGTTGATATTCCTGGGCTAGACCTTAAACTTGTTCTACATCATCTACCATTGATTCCAAATGCTAAACCACTCAAGAAAAAATTGAGGAAAATGCACCCACATATTTCACTATTAGTAAAGGTTGAATTGAAGAAGCTTTTGGATGTTGGTTTTATTCACCCCATAGACTATGCAAAATGGATATCTAATTTTTTTTTCTGATCATTAAGCTAAATGGTGGTATTAGAGTGCACAAATATTTTAGATATATGAATAAGGCTTGTCCTAAAGAAAAATTTCCATTTCCTAATATTAACATCATAGTAGACCTCACAATCAGATAGGAGATGTAATCACTTGTGGATAGTTTTTAGGATACAATCAAATTAGAATTTCCCTTGAGGATCAACACAAAACAGATTTCACTTGCACTTGGGGTACCTTTTGTTGGAATGTTATTCCTTTTACTCTCAATAATTCCAAAGAAACATATCAAAGAGCTATGACAACAATTTTTCATGACTAAAATAAAGAAAAATTGGTTATAATAAAGAGGTGAGGTAAATCTGATGTGATAAGGGACTTGTTTCTCATTATTTGATTAGGAAATGAGATCCACACAATGAATTTATTATCAACCCTTAGGTGAATAAATCAAAGTGGTAATGTTCAATTTTCCTTATGACTGAAGGATAAGGGTCAAGGTAAAATAATACTTTGGGGAGAAAATTTAGAAATAGAAAATCAACACCAAAATGCAATCTAACACTTGAATTGAAAATATTAAACTCAATATTTGTAGAAATAGAAATTAGAATACATATCTAAGAAGGCTAGATACTTGTGTACCAATCACCAAAATTTCTTTCTAGAAGTTGATCTAAGACTCATTCTCCCATGAGTGAATGGGTGCATGTGCAAGGTTATTCTATAACTTTTAGGTTCCTTTGATGCCGATTTGAATCTTCCAATTTTCCTAGGTTTCATAGTCAAAATGTTGGAAATGACTCCAAGATCTTAGTTTCTGTCATATGATGAAAATTTTGACAACTTTGTAAATCTTTCACTTCAAAAGGTCTTCAATTTGTAATCATATATAGAAGAGAGAAAAATGTTTGTTTTCAGTGAATAGGGGTTTTCCTTGGTCAAACCTTGTTTTGGTAATCAAACCTTGAATTGAAATGAAACATGAAAGAGGGAATGCAGAATGAACAAAGCTATGTTATCACTCAAAAAACCCTTGAATGAAACCTTGATAATGGAAATATTAGGAGGTCTACAAGTTTCATGAGATGGTTGAATTGGATGTGGATCTTGACTCTTGAATCTTTCTTGGAATAATACTTTGAATGCTTGATTTGATCATGAAACCTGTATCACAATGTTAGCTCCAAAAACATGCATGATGTAAGAATAATTTGACATGATGGATTGATTTGGATTGCTACAATAAATATCTGATATATCTGCTCTAGAATTCCTTTGATTTCTCTTAAAATTCCCTTGTAAATCTCATAAAATTTCTAGGTGAAACATAGTGAAATAACCTTGTATTTATAGGTATGTATCCTTAATTTCTTGAAATTCAAATATCATAAGTGGACATTGAATTATGGATTTGAAAACATTAAAATATTTCCAAAAACATAATTTAAATTTAGGTCCTAAGGTTTAGCAAGGACCCAAATTTTCCCATGGGTGAATGGGTCCCAAGTCCATAAACCTAGAACACACATTGCTCAATGTAAAGTGTTATGTTTAGAAATTAATTATTATTTGGTTTCCCCTTTAGAAAATGTAATTTAATAGGCTTGTAAATCAATTAAAGGGCCAATTAAGGCTTAATTAAGCTCAATTAATTAAAAGGGCCCAAATAAGTGTGTAAATGTAATAAGGAACATTTAACAACACCAAATTAAGGCATTATTAAGTCCATTTTAAGTAGGAGGGCCAAAACAAGTGAGAAGATGGAAAGGGTTACATTTTTCTACACTAAAATTACTATATGGATATATTTATGGAAGAATATGTTGATGACTTATTGACAAAATCCTTAACAAGAGATGGTCATCTAGTAGTATTAGAAAATATTTTCAAAAGGCTAGAAGAATATAAGGTTAGGCTAAACCCAAAGAAGTGTGTGTTTGGGGTCTAATTAGGAACACTCTTGGGATACATTGTCTCTCATAGAGGAATTGAAGTTGATCCCACAAAATTAGAAGTAATTATGCATATGCCCCCACCTACCAACATGAGTTAGTTGAAAACTCTACAAGGAAGAATATAGTCAATTTGAAGGCTCATTGCCTAGTTAGCAAACAAGATTCATACATTTTAACATTTTCTACAAAAAGGATTTCCTTGCATATGGACTAAATATTTTCAAGAGACATTTAAAAAAAAAAAGGATTATCTATTGAATCCTCTAGTTCTCATGCCTCCCATTGATTGTAGACACTTAATCCTATATATATCAACCACCACATCTACACTAAGGGCATTACTAGCATAGAATGACAATGATGGAAAGGAGAGAGCTATCTATTAGATTAGTCAATCTATGGTAGGATATCAACTTAACTATAGTCCCATCAAATTAGTGTGCCTTGTAGCTATTTTCACCACACATAAGCTTAGACATTGTATGCTAAACCATATAACAAAATTGATAGCCAAAATTGATCCATTGAAATATCTATTGAGCAAAGAAACTTTGAAAGGTTGGTTAGAAAAATGGATCATGCTTGATCTATGTAGGATCTAGACTAAATTGCAGTTTAAATGCTTAAACTTTTACAATGCTTTACAATGATTATTTCAAGTTAATTAAAATGAAATTAACTTAAGGAAATAACATAAAGAAGGTAATCAAGGTGATTATAACAGAATGAAAAGAAATGAGAGACAGAAAGAGAGAGAAGTAGAGAAGTGCAAACAACGCTTGATAACGGAGTTCGTCACAAAAGTGACTACGTCTCCGGGTCCACTCCAATAGAGAGACCGATCCGATTAACTCCAAAAATGATTACAATGCACCACAATCATTCTCCAGGCACTTCGGCAGCGTAACGACGCTCTGATATGCAAGAATGATCTGAAAGAACCTCCACAAGACCTCTCTTTTGTTTATCTCCACAGCTTCAAGACTTCGTCACCTGAAAATAACTTGATTTTCACTCTCACCTTACGCCCCTTTTTATACATAAAATTTGCTCAATTTGGTTACTAACCAATTGATTTACAAAATATTCCCTTATCTCTCCCAAATACATAAAATCTTCAAAAATCTCCCTTATTTACATAAAAATCATTAGAATATCCCCCTTAAAAACAACTAAATCTCCCCTATTTTACATAATAATCCTCAAAATAAATTTAAGCCCTTAATTACTCATTCTCGGGCTTTTACAGTTTGAGGTGGTTTTGATTTAATCCTTAAAAGGATTATAGTTGTTTTTATTTTTATCTTATAGAGGAGTTTGTTTTTATTTTATGAGGCATTCGGGCTCAATAGTTATCAAATCATACCGCTGCCATATATTTTTTAAATCCATACGATGGCTCAGCGGTGGCTATTGAATTTTGGAACCGGCCGGTTCGGGGTTCCAACCCCCGGCCGTCCATTTTTAAAAAGCAAATTTCAACAAACTCTATATCAAAAAATACCCGCAGTCATTATAGGTTGAGCGTTGAGGTGTTGGCGAGTTGGTCGCCGGCCGCTGCGGAGAGTGTGGGGTTTGGGGTTCGAATCCCCCAACATTCGTATACATTTTTAACAGACCAAACGATTTGTAACCGTCGACGAAGATGGAGGAAGACTACACGTGTCGTGATGTTACTCGATGACCTTGCCACATCCGCTGCCAACGCAACAACAGTGCCAACTCATCGTGCTAGGTGTCAAAATGTGACTCGCCAATTCCGATGACGTGGAGGATGACTCAATGCCGATGTGGATGCTGACTGGGACTGCCACTGTATGCCACGTCATCTCTGACTCGACTGCTGATGGAGATGATGACTCAGATGCTGACTGGGCGTACGGGCTGCCACGTGTCACTCTGCGATTTGAGTGTACCATGCTGACGTCATCGTACGGATGACACATGTCAACCACGGATTGGTCCATTTCGGATTCTGTACCATGTGCTGATGTCAGATGTACGGATGATGACGTCATCAGTGTACCCTCTGTCCATCAAGTCAACCTGCAAACTTTGACCGCTGATAAGTTGAGCCTCCGATGTCGGATTTCGACGAAACGAACGTTGCCAGAATCGTCTTGCCGAGCTCTTCGACTTGACGCTGCTTCTGTTGAGTTTTGAAACAATCATTTTTTCTACTTCCTGAACACCCCTGATCCTAGTTTGACCGAAGGTTTGACCGGCCATAACTCGTGCAAACGGACTCCTTTTTGCTCCGTTCAAGTTGCGTTGGAACCAGGATGACGAGCTCTTTCTGATGGTGCAGATTCTGGAGAGAAATGAGACACTTCAATTTTCACTGAAAAATGTCCACCGGATCAATGCTCTTGAGTATGAAAAAGAATATGTTAATCCTAAGTAAATAAAAGGACAAGTGATAGTCAATCTACTTGCATATGTACCAATGATAGTAGATCATCCTCTATTGTTTGACTTTCCTAATGATTCCATCTTTGTGATAGAAACTCCTACATGGAAATTGTACTTTTATGGGTCTTATACAAATCATGGTTAAGTGGCTAGAATTATTTTTATCACACCTTAAGGGGATCCCATTCCTAATTAATATAGAATAGCATTCCCATGCATGAATAATATGGTTGAGTATGAAGCATTGTTGATAGGGCTATGCTTGGCAATCAAATGGAAAATCAAGGATCTTAAAGTCTATGGTGACTCCTAGATGGTTATCCATCAAGTTAATGATGACTATGATATAAATGATGAGAAGCTTACCCATTACAAGAACATGATGGATAGATTTAAGTTATAATTCAATGATATTTCCTTTGAGAAAATTCTAAGGATTTAGAAAAAAGGAGATGATGCAATGGAAACCATTTGATCTCTCTTGGATCTTCCTAACAATGCCTCACAGTATGAGTTCTTGGTGGAAAAGTTGTTGATCCCTACGTTCAAGGTTCCCAAATACGAAGTCATGTGTGAAATTTTTGGTCTTGGATCTCCTCAGTACAAAGACTTTTATAACTACCTACATGACTAGATTACCCCTTCTAACTTGTCTAGAAACCAACAAGCCTCCAAATATGTCATCATTAGTGATACCCTTTACTGTCATGGCATAGATAGCACCCTCCTCAGATGTCTCAATTCATATGAGGCACAAATAAACTTACAAGAGGTACACAATGGTATATTTGGAGCTCACTCTATTGGTCCTACTCTAGTTAAGAAGCTTATACAAATGGGATACGATTGGCCTACCATGGAATGTGGTGCCTACTACATTGTGAAGAAATGTTTCCAATGTCAGATACATGGAGATCTTGTACATTCGCCTTCTTGAGAGTTGCATCAACTTACATCACCTTAGCCATTCTCCCAATGGAGACTCAACCTCATGGGAATCATTCATCCTACTTTTTCTAATGGTCATAAGTTTAACCTTGTTGCAATTGAATACTTCAACAAATGGATTGAGGTCATTCCAATGACCTACATCACTGGTAAGAAAATATTCAAGTTTATACTTAACTACACCATATGCCAGTATAGTGTTCCCTAATCCATCATCATAGATAATGGTCATCCTTACAAAATTCAAGATGTTCATGAATTATGTGAGAAATTTCATATCCAACACCATTTCACCACTCCATACTACTCCCAAGACAATGGTCAAGCTAAGGAATCTAATAAGTCCATCCTTAAAATCTTAAAGAAGACTATCAATGATGTTGGTAATGATTGGAATGTCCCACTAAATCTTGCATTATGGGCCTATCACACTAGCATCTACACTCCCACAAAAGACACCCCATATTCCCTTATCTTTGGATCCGAAGCCATTCTTCCCATTGAGGTCAAGTTACCATCCTTGAGGGTATCTATCCAGTAGTTTATTGATGAAGAAGAGTATTGTATAGCCAGTTTGTATGAGCTTGAGTTATTGGATGAGAAGAGACATAATGTCTTAACCCATTTACAAGCATATTAGAACCATCTTCGGTGCAACTATAATAAGAAAGTTTGAGTCAAATACTTTTGACATTGGTGACTTGTTTTAGAAAGAGAATACTAATAATTATATGGATTGAGAAAAGCATGGAAAGTTTGAGCCCAATTGGTTGGGTCCCTACATCATCATAACAACATATGGGTTTAGTGCTTATTAGTTGTTTACTCCTAAGGGTGGACCATTATTTGATCCCATAAACAATATGTATCTTCACTAGTATTATACATAGCTTGTAGTGAATCTTGTCAAAAGTAAAAAATACAAAAAAATCAAAAAAGGTCAAAAAAAATAAAAAATAAAATAAAAATAAAATTCATCACCTTGATGAAAACCTAGCAAAAAGGTGTCTTGGTGACACCAAAAAAAAAAAATTAATAAAAAAAGAAGATAAAAAAAAAGTAAAAAGAAATAATTCATCCAATACTGAAAACCACTTTGATGGCACTTTGGATAAGTACTGTTAGCTCTAAAAAATGCAAGCTGAATGCCTCAAGGGATTTCCAATCTCTTGATATGCTTTAAGGAAATAGACAAGGTTGAAAGAATTCAACCTTCTACTCTTTAGGTGCTGCAAAACCTGGGCGGGTGTACCTCTCTTGAACAATGCATGCTTAACTTGTAATGATCTTCTTGAAATGATTTGTCCACAATGGAAGATAACAGTGAAAAAATGAAACCAAACTTGATAGCTAACTTCTGATCTAAATCCTAGAATGCTTAATTAACTGATAAAAATAGATTGAATGAATTCAAATAATGAAATTGCAGAGAACAGTGCCTTGTTGGGTATGCGGAGTCAAATGAAACAAAAGTGGAAAACTTATTTTGGAAGAAAATCAAATTGCAGGAATATGATCTATTCATAACTTGTATAAACAATGCAAGACAATGACCACTGAGCTCTTCTTTAATAATCCATATGAATCTTCTTGATTACTGTGATCAACGAAAAGGATTTAATCTCTACTTGAGAGAACCAGTAAATTAACCACATAAATACAACAAATGTGCACTGATAAACTAAAAGTAAACTTGTTACATCAATTTAAACAACCAGAAAGAATCAACTTGGAGACAACTTCAACAATACTTTTCAATAAGTTCAACATACAATTGACACCAAAAATAACCTGCCACACCAACTGATTTTCATTGAACTCGCCATTTTAAAACATGCACATAGTCTCTGATAAGAGAAAATTATTCTACTGTAGCCATTTCTAATACCTGTATGTGATCTAAAATTTAATCCTGTTCAATTACAATTTGGGTGCATATAAATACACCAGCATTAGAAATCATATCATTTCAAATTCATGTTGGCCCAGCTCCAAATTCGAGCTCTAATCGAGCTGGAAAGCAATGGTATTGTAGAAAATCTCACATGTCGGCCCACAACGTTTGAATTCTATTTTTATTTTCTAGTGAACCAGTTGCCAAGAGAGGCTTGAAGGTATGCCAAAGGAAATTGTATCACTTATCGCTCCCTGCCAGTGTTCCCCTGCTTCACACTCGCTGTGACCATCTGCTCATTATGTCGAAGTCCAGGAGTAGCCTTTTGTTATTTTGTGTTTCGCCATAGCCTTCTGCCGTCGGTGAGATATCATATCGAAAACCAAATGTTATATCAATATGCAATTCCTTAATATGCTTTTCCATTCACCGAGACACAAACATATCTCTCACTGATGCAATCCTTTCATTTTGTTCACATTCGCCATAACTCAATAGTATCGGAGAGACCTCATGTAGAACTCATCCTATTTCACTGAAAGTCATCAATCATCCCCGCATCACCGAGACTAAGAGAAAGTCTTGCCAAAAGCAATCCATATATGAAGTCGGCGAGACACATTGAACTCGCTATGACATGATGCCGATAACCCATACTCATACCGAAAGGTTCCCTTAAATGCCGGTCGGTGTGACAAGATGACATCGCTAAGACCTTTCAATGAAAGGAAAAACTCATGCCGATGCACTGCCAAATACCGGTCGGTGAAACAAATGGAAATCGTTATGACCCTTCGCCAAAGCCACCACAGTCTTACCAAAAACATATTCGAAGCAAATCCAAGAGTAAGGTCGGTGAGACCAAAGGTCACTCGCCAAGACCTTACAGTGAAAACCATTGCCCCTCTCGATATGCATCCAAACTTGCCAATCGGGATGACAAAATGAAGTTGCCATGACAGAGAACATGTCATGCCGATAAACCTAAAACAAAAGATTTTAGCAGTAAAAAACATAATGGGTCGGGTAGGCCCAAATAAATTTATGCCAATAATGACCAAAGTGTGAAAAATGCAGACATGGACGAATCCTATGGGGTAGTATGGGTAGAATGTGGATAAAGCACCATGAAAATGGGGGAAATGTGGCAAAGGTAAACCTTACATGGAGGCTCAGGGGGTATAAAAATATGCAAAAATCATCAAATTTTAATAGTTCCAACAGTGGCTCCATCTGGGGATGAATGATAGTAAGATCATTGCAAGGATCCAGAATCTTTGGGTGAGCAGACCATACACAAAATGATGAGCTAGTGAGCAGAATGGAAATAGAAATGAAGCATGAAGGAACACATGCAAAATGAATGCAAGATGGAGATGAACCAGAACCGTAAACTATTGTGCATGGAAAATAATTTTAAAGAGGACAAGCAAGAGTTTTCCATGCACTAGCAACCCTTAATCCTCTGTGCTTTGGTTTCACCTATTCTGAGTTGTTACAATTTGAAACTCAAACCAAGCTTTCCCCTGTCAAACACCTGGTTTTGTATTGAGTTCATCAAACTCTTTTTGAAGATACTCATGCAATCTTTCCTGTCACTGATATTGCAAGTTCTTAGAGTATCCTCATGCTTGGTTTGGCCCAAAATCCCTACATCATCCTGTAATTCAAATTCTTCAACATCTTGGGACAAACCCTTGTTATTTTCAACATTCAAAATGCATGCATATGAAATACAACATTTTATATTATCTCTCTCATTGTTATGAATTGTGAAACATTCTCCTAGCTGTATTGAAATTTTACCATCAAAGTGCTTCTCTTGAGAATCAAAAAATTTTGTCATATCAACATTGTTTGAAACATACAAATCTGAAACCTTTTGCACCTCTTTGATACCCCCATGACTCAAATCTTCAATATTAAGCATACATGAACCAATCAAAATTGGAACACTATCATCCTTGGTATGCAGACAAATGTCTTCTCCACATGAGTTAGAAATTTCAGAATCACATACCTTTTCTTGAACAGACACATGCATTTAGTCAACTCCAAAAGTCTCATCATCAACTAGACACAGAGTTTCAAGATCCCCCTTATGTATATATTTCTGATAATCAAGAGTTAACAAATCTGAAATCTATTCACAGCTAAGCAAACAAGTTTCCATATTTTCATTATTATAGTCATACTCATCACTTTTGTCATCATCAAAAAGAGGCCTAGGATCATCAGAGAATAAAAAATAAGAAACATTACCAGCACAGTCATTTGTTTCATAACTTGACACATCCCTTTGTTTATCTAAAAATACCTCTTGCTCAACATCAAGTGGATCTGAAAATACCTGAAATTCATTTTGGGGAAAACCTTTGCAAAACATTACCTGATCCTCTTTTAAATCTTCATCATGCAATGGGCCTGAATTTTTTTGGAAACCATTCTTAAATTTGCAACCCTCCTCTTCATCGAATGTATCTTTGTAGCTTTCAACTGCAGTTGGAGGTATTGTATACTCACTACCAAATGAATCAACATTTCCCATTGCTTCTTCATCCTGATCTACATAAGAGGTAGAAGGATCCCCTAGCTGTAGATCAAAATCTACAAGTGTATCTTCAAAATTTGAATGTTCATTGGAACCCTCATAACACACACTGCTCTCCCTATCACAATCTGTTATGCAAGAGACATATCTTGTACCTTCATCCTCACTATGCAAGCTATCACAGGAATCATACTGACTTGCACATATCTCATCATTTGTTGGATACATTGATTGATCAATTTCTCTATATTCATTAGAAATACAATCATTGGAATCAACATTGATAGTGTTCTCATACCCTATCTCCTCCATGGTATCAATGAATTTATTCAAGTGACCACATGCACACTGTATCGATGACCATGACCAATAAGCTGATTCAGGCTTCCATACTTTTATGAACTATGCAACAAAAAAGGGTCTTGTAGGCTTACAGTCAGGAGGCAATTGCAACCAGACACTCATCATCCTATTGTACAGAGAAGTCAAATATTTTCCTTCATACTTCCTTATGCCAAGAAATGCATCAAAGGGGTAAATTCCAACATATTCATCAGCATTAGATTGTTGGTTCTGATACATACCTTGTTGTAGATTCTGACTAACATCTTCAAGTGGGCTAGAATTATGTTGCATATGACATTGATCACATTGGCATTGCACTTGACACTGATCACATTGGCATTCTTGATAACTTTCCAATCCTTGTCTAGGAGGGACTGGATAAACACTTACTTTCTTTGATGGCTATGGAGGATAAGTGCTCTTTTTCTTTTGCCATTCTTCTATTTCCTTTTTTTGAGACTCATACAATGCTTTAACCTCTTCACGAGTTAAAGATTCATAATCAACTTGAGGAGTCTCATTATCAATAGGTCCGCCTTGATTACCCTCCATTTTCAGATCATTGTATGTCAACCTACTACTACTAGGAGGAGCTCTAGTATGACCTCCCTTGAACTGAGATCTTCTTATAGACATGATTAACAGCTGCAAAAATTCTTTCAGAGTTGCCACCTACTTTTCCAAAAGTAGGAAAATGATTATTCTTTCTGGTCTTCTCCCAATGGAATCACTCTTTCTGAATCTTCTCAAATTACAAATCCTTTTTCTATACTAACTCTCTGTGATGCTCTTCAACCAATTTTTTTGATGTGATCCCCAGTAGAGTCACCAATTTGTTAGCTCTCAAAAATGTAGGCTGAATGCCTCAAGGGATTGCCAATCTCTTGATACGCTTTAGGGCAATAGACAAGGTCGAAAGAATTCAACCTTCTACTCTTTAGGTGCTTCAAAACCTGGGCAGGTGTACCTCTCTTGAACAATGCAGACTTAACTTGTAATTATCTTCTTGAAATGCTTTGTCCACAATGGCAGATAACAGTGAACAAATGAAACCAAACTTGATAGCTAACTTCTAATCTAATTCCTAGAATGCTTAATTAACTGATAAAAAGATATTGAATGAATTCAAATAATGAAATTGCAGAGACCAGTGCCTTGTTGGGTATGCCGAGTCAAATGAAACAGAAGTGGGCAACTTATTCTGGCAGAAAATCAAATTGTAGGCATATGATCTATTCATAACTTGTATAAACAATGCAAGAAAATGACCACTGGGCTCTTCTTTAATAATCTAGATGAATCTTCCTGATTACTATGATCAACAAAAAGGATTTAATCTCTACTTGAGAGAACCAGTCAATTAATCACACAAATACAACAAATGTACACTGATAAACTAAAAGGAAACTTGTTACATCAATTTAAACAACCAGAAAGAATCAACTTGGAGACAGCTTCAACAATACTTTTCAATAAGTTCAACATACAATTGACACCAAAAATAACCTACCACACCAACTGATTTTCATTGAACTGGCCATTTTAAAGCATGCACATAGTCTCTGATAAGAGAATTATTCTACTATAGCCATTCCTAACTACTGTATGTGATCTAAAATATGATCTTGTTCAATTACAATCTAGGTGCATATAAATACACTAGCATTAGAAATCATATCATTTCAAATTCATGTCGGCCCAACACCAAATTCAGGCTCCAATCAAGCTGGAAAGCAACGGTATTGTAGAAAATATCACATGTCAGCCCACAACATTTGAATTCTATTTTTATTTGCCAATGAACCAGTTGCCAAGACAGGCCTGAAGGTATACCGAAGGTAATTGTATCGCTTATCACTCCTTGCTAGTGTTCCCCTGCTTCACACTCATCGTGACCATCTGCTCGTTATGCCAAAGTCCAGGAGTAGCCTTTTGTTGTTTTGTGTTTCGCCATAGCCTTCTGCCATCAATGAGATATGATATCGAAAACCAAATGTTATATCGATATGCAATTCCTTAATGTGATTTTCCATTCATCTAGACATGAACATATCTCTCACCGATGCAATCCTTTTGTTTTGTTCACAGTCACCATAACTCAATAGTATCAGAGAGACCTCATGTAGACCTCATCCTGTTTCACTGAAAGTCATCAATCATCCTTGCATTGCCAAGACCAAGAGAAAGTCCTGCCGAAAGCAACCCATATATGAAGTTGGTGAGACACATTGAACTTGTTGTGACATGATGCCGATAACCCATACTCATACTAAAAGGTTCCCTTAAATGCCAGTCAGTGTGACAAGATGATATCGCTAAGACCTTTCAACAAAAGGAAAAACTCATGCTGATGCATTGCCAAATACCGGTCAGTGAAACAAATGGAAATCGTTATGGCCCTTCGCTGAAGCCACCACAGTCTTATCGAAAACATATTTGAAGCAAATCCAAGAGTAAGGTCGGCGAGACCAAAGGTCACTCACCAAGACCTTACAGTGAAAACCATGACCCCTCTCGATATACATCCAAACTCGCCGGTCGGCGTGACAAAACGAAGTTGCCATGATAGAGAACATGTCATGCTGATAAACCTGAAACAAAAGATTTTAGTAGTAAAAACATAATGGGTTGGGGAGACCCAAATAAACTTATGTCGATAATGACCAAAGTGTGAGAAATGTAGACATGGACGAATCCTATGGGGCAGTATGGGTAGAATGTGGATAAAGCACCATGAAAATGGGGGAAATGTGGCAAAGGTAAACCTTACATGGAGGCTCAGGGGGTATAAAAATATGCAAAAATCATCAGATTTTAATAGTTCCAACAAGTACCATGGTGAAAACTTGGAAAACATGTGCCATGTGTAGCCAGTATTTGCTTTATCATCTATCATCATTCTATCTATTTTTCACCTCTTCCCACCCATCTTTTGCTTATCATAACAATGATTTTCATCCTTCTCATTGCCCAAGAACCATTAACATTCAGCGTCCTCTACCCTTCCATGATACATTTGCATCTGTCAATCCCCTTTGACCATAGTAAGTTGTTCCTATACATGAATGAGTTTAATTCCTTAAATCATGTCTTTGTGAGATCCTAAGCATGGCATCATCTTTCAAAACATAAAAAATAAAAAATATCATAAAACATCAAAAATCCAAAAAATTCATTAAACACCAAAAACCCCAAAATATAGTCAGAGTCTATGTTAGTCCAAGCATATCCAAACTACAATGTCTATGCATGTATAACGTAGGCAAGACCATGTTTCAATGATCCCCTAAGGCACTAGGTTATTCCCTTATGGTTTTGTTGAGTCAAATCAATCATGATTCATGTCATAATAATGAGTCACCGATGGTCCAAGTCTATTCAAACTATGATGTATCTACATGTATAATGTAGGAAAGGTCATATTTCAATGATCCCTTGAGGCACTAGGTCAGTCCCTTATGGTTTGGCAGTTCCATCTTGTTCTATTGTCATTTGTCTTATCATAAGTTGTCCCTTACTAAGGTCAACACTTTTAGACACAAGAAATGATTTCAGCCTAAACCAAATCATGAATTAATAGACTAACCATCCAACTAGTCTTCAATCTAAACTGGTCAATTTCCTAATCATTAGTACCCACCAAGTCAATGCTCTTATCATTTTGTCTTATTTAGGATGCATCCTTCATGAAATTGGACATTGTCATTTGTCAATCTCATCGTGTGCCTTATACAAGATATGTCTTTCCTAAAACTAGGCATATTTAATTAATCAATAAATCTTGTTAATTGGTCAATCTTATCATTCAATCAACCTCATCAATCAATTTGGCCAATCAATTGGTGACACTTGTCAAACTTCCAATCAGTTTGGTCAATGAATCAATCAAACTTGTCAATCAATCAGTCAATCAATCTCATCAATCCTATCAACAAATAAACTTTGGAAAAAAATCTAAATGGCTATTGACTATTTTGGTCTAGGTGGTCTTATCTCTTTTATTTATCTTTAGTCATGTTACTATTCACCTCAAGGATACCCCAAGAAGGATTTAGATGAGTGATGATTGATCATGACCTCTTTTCCTTTTGATTGTTGTTTGTGGTTTTTCTTGATAGAAAGACTGGGGGAACTTGGTCCTTAGTATGAATCATAGGATTCCTTGTTTGTTGAGTTTCTATTTTCATAAATGGATAACGTTGTACACCTTGGTCTCTATCATTCCATGGTGTTTATTATCCATTTTCTATAATTTTTTCACCCAATAATTATAAACATGTAAGGTTGGCATCTATCAAGCAAGAATATCCATCCCCTTTCATTTTACTAACTCTGAACTAACATCCATCCTCTCCACACTCTCACCTCTTCTATCTACAATCATCTTGATGGAACTCTATAAAACACAAAAATATCCTAAATACAAAATCATGTTAGAAGCATCATAGGCATCACCATGAGTATATTATATCATCCATTTGCATCCAAAAATTAAAAAATATAGATAGCATCATAAAGTATCATCATGCATTTATATAAGCATAATATGTCATCCTACATCAATAAAATATCAACATGCATCTCATTGCGCACATCTTACATCTCATCACATACATCTCACATTTGCATATGAAAAGGAAATAGTACAAATCATCACATTTTACATACATTATCCATAATCCATATCTACTATCCATATCATTGCATCACATTTACATACATCATACATATCCATATTACATCATATCATAATCATAAAGCATCCATCATATCATAAAGCATGCATCACATGTGCATCAATGTAAGCATCATAATCATATAAAACCGTGCTACATATAAATGCATAAATATAAAATTCAATCATGTATATTTAGCAATCCGCCGTAGCAATATAGATTAAGTGCATCTATCCATACATCATAAGATATAGAATCACATATAAGCATAAATGATACATCATCATCCATAATGCATCATAACATGTAGAATCATCTCATCATCATATAAATGCATAACATCACAATAGCATCATAATTAATCACATAGAAACATGCATAATAAATAACACATCATGTAGTCACCATCAAAATCATGCATCCCATATACATAAAAAAAAATCTATCATAGTACAATATTAGGATGAATATCAAAAATGGATCTCGTAGGCTCAATCAAAATATACACATATTAGTGTCTGAATGCATAATAAAGTCTACCCAGTGCTACACTTGTTGCTTGATGGGGATGGTCCTATGGGAGGCTACCTATCATGGGGTTGGTGAGATATCGATCCTAAGGGATGATGGTATGGTCATGGTTAAGAGACACTCCCATTTCTCTATGATCACTTGGAATGTGTTTTGATCTATGATATACTCATGACCTCTAAAAAGATAGTCTCTCTATGCCTAGGTGGCACCTCTCTCTCATACAAATATTTATAATATTGCTCACCTCTTATGGATCTCCTGATCTCGTGCATAAAATTTGTTGATGGGAAACATCAGTTAATAAAATTAATCACTCTACTCTACTCTATATTCCCTAATCACAACAATATCTATCTCGACTCTTAGCTACAATACCTCTGCCTATACAACCTATAATTGCACCTATAGTTCCATGAATTGTGCATCCAATATCCAGTTCTCCACTTAAACCTCCATCACCTTGACCATGGGTATCTCCCCCAACCCCTCATCCATCACCAACCTCTCCCTCTCCTCCTCCTCTTTATCTCTCATCTCCTCATCCCTGCAAACATCCCCTACCTGGACATCCATGCCAATGTTGACCTCTTTTCTGATCTCCTCATCCTACCTCGATCCCTCATCCTCTCTAACCCCCTCCTCTTGACGAGTAGCCTCTACTACCTACCTACTACCATCTCACCTTGGTGGACAAGGTGGATGGGGTGGACATCCAGCTCTACCTCTTTCTCTCCCTACCCTCCACCTCCTTGGCCTCCACCATCCCCCCACCCTCATCCTCATCCTTGCAACCTACCTCTCAATCCTCTCCCACACCTCTATATAGGTGCAATTTTATCAATATCTATAAGTGGCATTGGCCTATGCTATGTCCACCATGCATCTTACTTGACTATCATGCCCGTTTCTACTATCTCTACACTTGCACCCCATTGTACTAGTTGCAACTCATATATATCCTCCTTGATGCTAACAATAGGAACCATAGATCCCCATGGCTAAATCTCTATATTAGAATGAGTGAACTCTACAATTCCCACAGGAAGCCCTTGCTACTCACCAAACTATTGAAAAACCCTCTCTGACAAATACCATTCAATAATTTGTTGGATCTATGCTATGCAACCAATCAAATACCATTTTTGATAGCAATAAGATAAATGGTCATTATCATCTACAAATGGGGTGCAGTCCTTGTATGGCCTCCAAATTAAAGACTCCAAAAGGTCAATGGCATGTCTCTAGTAGTCAATATCACCAACATGTGTTTGTGTCACCATGCCTCCATAATAAACACATAGGGAAATCTTACTCCTAGCTACCTTTGCATGGGTGGTCAGAACACCATAATGTGCTCCCAATCCCAAACCATTAGGAGAGTCATCCCACATCTAATGCTCTTGTGGACACTGAAAAAGTAACCCTTCTACTTTTTTTGTCTTGTTTGGGCCCTCCTTGTGATTTTCACTTAATTGTGCCTTGATTTATTGTTGTAATGTGGATAACACATTCACATTAGGTCTTAGGACCTTATTAACTAAAAGAACTCTAGTGGTACCTTACTTAAGTGTTGTAAAGTGTTGTAACACACTTTCACACTTTTCTAGGTTTTTCATTAATAATTGGGCTTTCTTATGCTTTAATTGGCCCCATTTTGCATCCATAGGGCTTACTTATGTGTATTTTTTAGAATAATCTCAATAAATAACATTTAAAGGATCAAAATATTGAAACCCACCTTAAATTCCTAAGGTGGGACTCATTCACCATTTTGGGCGAATGATTCCCCCTAGGTGGGACCCATTTTCCTAGAGTGGTGAACAAATCCCACTTAGCTCAAAATTTAAATTTAATTTAAAATTCTGGTGGGTTTTTATTCTTCAAAATCTAAGGCCAGCCTATGATGTTGGGTCTGTGCAAGATCATCATGGAAAAAATAGGTGCTTAAGTGTCAAAAAAATCAAAAAAATCAAAGTTAGGCAACTTGATGTAAACATTTGAATAAGTTATCTATATTATTTCAAAAATATGTAGAATAGAATCTGTAGCAAATTGAATATAGTTTCTAAACTACTAGGTTTATTTAAAAAACTAAATCTATTTGGTGAAAATTTGAAATTTCAATGCAATAGTACTTATATTTCAAGGAAAAAATAAGAAGTAGGTGTCTGTATGACCACCCTAACCACAATAAAATGATAATAATTTTTATAAGATTTTAGAAATAAGTAGAGGACTCATGTCGTGATGTGATGCATATTTCTTTTTAATTTTTTTCCAAGTAAATAATTAATTATGAATTTTTATTATAAATTTTATAAAAAGAAAACTTATGCCTTTTGCCTTAACTTGGTCAAAACTTCATGATTTTTATTTTTTAATCTTATAGTATGTGAAGCATAGAATGCGATGCATGTTTTAGATTCAAAAAATATGATACCATTTGAAAGCTATAGATGTTTTTCAATTAGCCTATCAATCAGGACTTTAGTCGTAATTCAAACAGAAAATGAATAATAATTATTTATTAAATTCAAAGTAAAGCATAATTTATATTGGTGGAAAGTTGAGAATATCCTTCAAAAACCCTTTTTGTTTCATCAATTTTGGGTAAAAAAAAGTCGTCAGCTACATACCCTACACATACCCATCATATCACCACTTTTTGGCCCATCATGATCCTACACATACCTTGTTGTAATTTTGGGAATTATTGCACAATTGAGTATAACTACAAGATTCTTTCTCTCATTTTCATACCAAGCATTCAAGTATTCATGCATATAGTTTACAAAAACATTTGAGCATCCACAAGAGCATTCAAGGAATTTCAAGGGTAGATTATCAAGCAATCAAGAGAATTTTTAAGTGTCAATCATCATGTCAAATATTTTTTACATCATGTTGTTTTAGAGCTAACAATTGTGGTGTAGCATTTGTAAGCATTACATTCAAGATCCATCAACATCAAGCTAGAGTTCAAGTCTACATCCATTGGAGCCAATAGTTACATGTTTGCAACACCTTATTGGTAGGGTTTGGTGAGTTGCAACATCATTACTTGTTCATTCATCATTCTCCATTCTATTTAATTTTATTTGAAAGGTTTAATTACCAACAAGGGGTTTGACCAAGGAAAACCCCTACTCACTAACCCCTCAACATTTTTCCCTCTCTTTGTATATGATTTGCAGGTCTAGGTTGAAGATTTGTCAAGGAGCAAGATTGGAAAAGTTTTCATCAAATTGTCAAAGTGATTCAAAGTTTCCAAAGTCCTAAGAGAAGATTGGAGAAGACCTACAAGTTGAATTCTATAGTTTTAGATTTGGAAACCTGTTAGGAAGAGTAGAGTAGAATGAAGGCTACAGTTTCTTGTTTTGAATTCCTAGAAATCTAGAGGTGGAATGATTCACCACTATTGGTGAATGAGTTCCACTACTTAAGACTAAATAAGAATTTTATAGATTTGAGTACCCATTTGTCTAAAACTTGTTTTGGCATTGTTCACCAGAAATTGGACTAAGTCTCCTAGCTTGGTGTATGAGTCCCAGTTGGTCCAAAAAGTAGCAATTTTAGGATTGTAGAGCTATGTTCCATCTCTAGCAAGTTTTCAGGTGCACATTTCTAGTTTCATAACTTTATGTTACATTTTACTTGCATTCTTAGGTTATTTAGTGTTATTTTTCATATCAAACTGTGTTTTCAAACATCTTGAATTTTCCAAGTTTATACTTGACCTAGTGAACCCATTTCTTGTTTTCATTCATCTCCAAGGACATCTTATAGTAAGATATCTCATATTCTTCATTGGGTTGAAATCTCTAAGGTATTTTTGAATGTGAGCATTGCAAAATCAAATCCCTTTTCCATTCTTCCCCTTTTGTGTGAACAAGGAAGTTGTGCATCCATTTCCAGTGTCAACAACTCTATACACCTCAATATGCCACATCATGAAGCTAAATGTATAACATGGAAAACATGAAAGGCCCCCAAGCATAGATAGTCCTCTAGGTCAACATCCCAACTAGCATCTCCCCCCACCCCACTAGAAACCCATGCCTCCATCATTCAAGGCACATGACTCCACCTATCACGCTAAAAAGGACAATAATAAAAAGATCATATCTATCTATGAGTACATCCTAGTGGATCTCATACTCAACCCCTAGCTCTACAATTTCCTCATGCTTGAAATCACTCTGAAGGGATCTACAACCCCACTCAAGATCATAGGATACCAAATGTCCTTGAATCAAAAGCTAGAGAATATGCCACACATCCTCTAGAGTCGTGATTGCCTCTCCTATGGGCAAGTGAAATGAGCTAGTCTCTTAATGCCACCACTTGGACAATGCTTTCAATAGACCCTTATTAGATTAAAGAATGTAAATGTAGGTGGCATAGTACAATTTGAGGGCATGTAACTTATCCCTCTCATCATCCTCTAGTCACTCTCATAGTCTAAAAGTTGAAGGTCGACTCTCCTGAGTATAAATATAGGGTCTAGTTCCACCTATGATCATAAGAAAGTGCACCATGTCAATAAAAAAAATCATATGAAAACATTTTTTATCTTGATTATAGAGGAAATTTTATCTAAAATTGGGCCAAAAATCTAAATAGTCAAATGTGTCACACTGTCTAGCATATACAACTCAAAAATCTAATGTGTCACTAAAAATGCATATACAATTCAAACTTTCAAATGCATTGAACTCCTTTGCACATTCGGTCTTCCATTCAAATGTAGCATAAAAACTTGGATTTGTGTCAAAAAATTACACATGCAACTCACAAATACACATGCATCATTGAACCTTTCAGTTGTGTCAGAAAAATAAAATGCATCATGAATATAAATTTTAGGTTTTTCATTGTAATTGTGTCACACCGAGCAGATGTAGTGAATCGCATCCACTTGTAGTGAATAAAATAGTATATGTAGTGAACTTCTTGCACCACATCTACTGATCTAATTGTAAGCCTTGAAAACCACCAAAAATTCAAAAAATTACAAAGGATGGTGTACTTACTATGTCCCTCAAGCCCTCTGGTCATTTGTAGGTCCTAACCTGAGATCCATGATGTATAGTGTCTGGTACTGGAGACATTGTGGTAGGATCTCTACAACAATTTTTCACTCTAACTCATTATTCACTCAAGGTTAAAATGCAGAAGTGATTATCTTTAGCACCCAAAATACATTTATACCCTCCTAAAGTGAGTTTTACCTCCCTCTTTCACTAGCTATGTTGAATGTTGAGCCAAAACCCTAATGTGAACTTCTTGGAGGTCTAAAATTGAAACCTTTTGCTATCAATGTACAATATTTGCTTGTCAAAATAATTTTTCACATTTTTTTTTAAAATTCAAAATTTGCAAAAAGAAATTTGAGGGGGCATAGGTCTATTCGGTCTTCACTAGGGAACACTAAGGTATGTTCTAAATGAAATTTTCCTAATTATTCTTTGAAACAATGCTTAAAATCACATAATGTCAAAGAAGGGAAAAATGTAGACATTGAAAAAATGTCTCAAGCTTGCGAACACAATTTTTTCCCATCGATTTCCTCTCTTCTTGGCATAACTGAATAATTTTAATTATTTGACTATCTTCTAGAGTTACATTCTTCTATTAATTAAATAATTTTAATTATTTAATTAATTCATTTCCTCTTCTTTATAATTATTTGATTAATTAAACAAATTAAATATTTGTTTAATTATGTCACTAATATCCATTCTCTTTCCATAATTAAATAAATTCTCATTTATTTAATTATTTACTCTTCACTATTCATCTATAGTTAAAAAATATTTTAATTATTCAACTATTCATTTAACCTCTTCTCTCCACTATTAAATAATTAATCTAATTTAATTATTTCATATCCTCATTCTATTTCCTCTATATTTAATTAAATGGTTGAATAATAATAGTTTAATTAAAATCCATTTCCCTCTTTCTCCATAAATGAATAATCATTTTTTATTATTTATTTCTCCACATTCTCTCCCAAATTAAATAATATGATTATTTAATTGCCAAGATTCCCTTCTCAAATTAATTATTATTATTTGGTTGCCTCAACTTTCCGTCCACTTTCTCTTTTGAATTTCCACCATTGATTACCTTTGATCTTCTTTTAATCTTGATCGTCTATCCTTAGACATCCCTAACCCTACCACTACATGATGCATGTAACCTCAACCATTGATCTTGGAATCTTTTTGGCTTTTGATATTGATCATCAGTTCAAGTAGCTTTTCTATAAAAGAGAGTTGTATCCATCATTCCAACATTACAACCACTATCTCAAAAATTATTTAGTTTACTTTAGTTTTGTTTTCATTTGATTTCCTTATGCTATCTTATACTTTCTTATTTAGATTTGGATCATTTTGGTTTAGATTTAGGTAGTTGTTGTTGCTACTTTACATATTTACCTTTGAATGAAAATTTAACCTTATACTACAAATATAATGATAGATAAAAAAAGGAGTGTCCAATATTTGTGAGTAGATAATAACAGGTTAATGGTAGGTGGAAGGAATATGTTATTATTAGCCTTTAGAATCATCTTAGGCATGGCTGTTGGAATTTTACAAGAGATTTGGGCTCTAAATTTTGTGTTATTTTAGCTCATAATTTTCTAAGTATTACTAGATGGTTTCATGTATTTCTTCTATATATTGGATGCTTGAGATGGAGGTTTTATAGTGATATTTTCTAGTACTATTGTGATACCAAAAGTGATCCATATATTTTGTTGGTGATATTATTATAAATGTTGACTTTGTGGGTGGATTTTAAACATTGATTATCAAATAATATATTGAGTTTATTTAGAGTGTGGGTGATTGTGGTGATGTAAATCCATTATATAAGTGCAAGATTTTTGATCTAGAGAAAAACATATGTGTTAGATATTTGTGTAAGTCCTTAAGTATAGTTTCAATATACATTGAACCAGTTTTGAGATCTACATTGCATTTTTTATGAAGAATCAAGTTATGCGGTTCTAAGGAAATTTTTGTATATGTTGGAGGAATCCAAGTCTAAATTTTTAGGTCTTTATGTCCTTCATAATAAAAATTAATGATGACAAAGTATCAAATTTGACAGTGACAATATTACTGATGTAGAGTACATGATTGGAATGCTCTACATTCCATTGTTGAAGAATGTTTGGTTATGTGGTTTTATGGGATTTCTTACAGGTGTCAAAAGTATGAACTTGGTTCAAGTGTCAAGTGTTTTAAAGGTCTTCATGTCAGGTTATGGATGAATATTTGGTTTTCTTATTGTTGCAACCCAATTGGTGTTGTAGGTGTTTGTGGATGTAATGCATATAAATGTAAGTTCATTTTAGTGTTGTACAGATGATGTGCATGTTTTAAAAAAAGTGTAATGTGAATTCCTAAGCATAGTATTTGAATGTGATGTGAAGAAGTGTAGAGTCGGTGTAAGTGTTGAGAGCCATGAAGTGTCTTAAGTCAGTAAATTGAGCTTCAATGGAACCATATACATCATATTGTAGATGCATTGCATCAGTTTAAATCTTGGCAGTGAGCCACCCTTTCTTTTTTCTCTTATTCTCAAGATAGTGAGTCCTTTGGACAATGAGTCAACCTGCAAGTGAGCATTTCTATAATATCTTGTAACTGATTATAACATATTGTGAGCTAATCCTCACTATGGATTTTCCCTTCTTAGGTTTTCCATGTAAATAAGGTTTTCTTGTGTTATGTGATGTGATGGATGCTTTAATTGACTCTTTCCATTTTTGCAAGTTGAATGAAATGTTGAATATATGTTCAAGTGGTTTTAGAAAATACTAATCCACCCTCCTCTCAGTATTTTGGGTGTACAACAATTGGTGTCAGAGATTTGTTCCATGGAAGAATATTAACTACTTAAGGAAGATCTTGGATGTTGAACACATAGATACTAGGAGATATCCTACTCATCTAGAACAAATTACTATTGTAGGATTCATTGAAGAAGATTATATTGTTCATATGAATGGAGAACTCATATTAGCCATTGAAGATAGAGAAAGATCTAAAAGTGAGAATAGAGATCTTAAAGAATATGTCAAGGAAGTAGATGAATGCATCAAATAGTTGAGGGAGGTGTGCGAACCCCAATCCTAATACCTACAAAACAACATGAAAAAACACATTAGAAGATGAAATGCAAGAAAGAACAAGGATTCCCCATGAAATCCATTAGCATAGTTTAAAAATAGGAAAGAAGAATGAATAACATAATGAAATAGATTAAAATATTATCAAAACAAGCAAACTCTTGATCCCATGGGGGAATTAGTGCTAATTTGATGTGAAAATTGGCCCTTTCCCAACTCCTATGATGCAAGATTGATGTGTGATGAAGAGTGATCCACTTTGTTGATGATTGATGAGTGCTCCAATAGAAAAATCTGCATAACCTAGCTATGAACTCAATGATAATGGATGGAATTTGCTAATGATTTGAGCATAGTAAGTTTACTCAAATTGTGGATGATGAAATGAGGAGATTAGCCTCTTATTTATAGAATGAGAAGATGGATGAAAGTCCAAAATAGAGCAATGTGGGACTAAGAATTAGCCAATGGAAAGGTTCCACTTGTTAACTTGTGAGTTGATTGAGGATGTGCAATTTTTGAGGATTATGCCAATAAATGCATATATTTGAATTTTGAAATTGTTGAAATGACATGCAAGAGGGAAGGAAGAATTCATTGAATGCCACTTGGCTCAAGGAAAAGGACATGTAAGAGAGAGTAAATTCCTTGTTGGAAGGACTTATCCCACTTGGATTTTGAATTCAAACATGGGGAATATTCCTTAAAAGATGCCTTGTTGAAGGAAAATCGCTATTTAATAAATCAATTAAATCTATTTTCATGTGCAAGTGGTAAAAGCTAGAGGACAGGACATGAGAGGAGATTAAATTAATCAAATTTAATTAATTTAATGAAGGGGTTAAATGGTGTGACCTATTTGACTTAAATTTGTGGATTTATTTAAATCAAATATGAGAAGAATGTGATAAGGGATTAATTAAATAAATATTTTGATTTATTTAATTAAAAGAGATGATGTTAGATTAAACTAAATAAGGTTTTAATTTATTTAATTTAATAGATAGACTTTAGAGATTTAGTCAAATAAAATTAATTATTTAATTAAATAGGATAATTAGATCAAAATGATTAATTTAATTATCAAGAAAAGGTGACTTAATTAGATAACCGATTTATTTAATTAAGAGAGGAATATTGATGAATTTAATCAAATAAAGGTATTTGATTAAATGGTTAGACCGAAGGATGATTCAGGACAAAACGATGTTAGTGGTCAAGATCAGATGTCCAATGTCAATTAGTACATTTTATGTGTCTACAGGAGGAAATCAAGAAGTTTAGAGAAAGAGACAAAGAGGTTAATGAGGAGTTGAAGCAATCAAATGAGACAATCAACAGTCTAAAAGTTCAAGTTGAAGAAGGAAAAAGAGTTGAAGAATTATTGAATGACCAATTAAAAATAAAATTTGTATATGTAGACACTGAAATTTGGTCTAAGCCTGTGACTTCAATTTCTTCATAATTTGTATTGCCATGGTCGTGATTAAATAATATTAATTATTTAACTACTTTCTAAAGTCCTTTCTCATCTATTAATTAGATAACTTTAATTATTTAATTATTCATTTAATCTTTTCTTCACTCTATTAAATAAATCTTATTTATTTAATTAATCCTTAAAATGTTCAATCTTGAATTAAATAATCATTTAATTCATAAGAGTCTATTTTTAACACATTCCTCTATATTTAGATAAATGTTTAAGTTATCAAAGTATTCATTTCCACTTGACTCGAGATCTATTCAAATCAGTCAGTTATCTCTTGATTTAATGTCTGAGTTTCTTTCACAAAAAAAATATTTTTCATAACCAGTTAGTTATCTAGTTCTAACTCATATACATTTTAATACATATTAATTATATATCTTTATTTATTTAATTAATTTTATGTTTCTGTTAAAATAGATTGTGTCCATTATTCTATCTTTATCTTTTTCATGTAAACATTATTCTTCTACTTTCAAATACTCTCAACCTGAGATTAAATCATTATTTAATCTTTATCTCTATTCTTAGGTTTTATCACTCATGTTAGTACTGATAGTTATCTCAATGCATGTTGAATCTTTTAATCTAGATCATTTGTTTATCTTTCAATCTTGGCATGTCATTCAAATGATCAATTTTCTATAAATTGATGTCTTTAATCATTTTACTCCTCCTGAAATTGTATGACTTTTGGAGCATTTGTTAATCTTCGATATTTTTCTATAATCCCACCTATCAAGGCTATACTTGCACACTTACAAAAACTCTAAGGGAAAGAATACGATCACGACAAAATGGAGAAGGACAATAGAGGTTATCCATGGATTTACATTGATCTTTGGTGAGATTGTTTTATTTTTTAGCTATTTCCTTTATTCTTTGTTGTTTGACTTTAGATTACATTAGATTTTATTAGGCTTTGTGCTTTACTTTAATCTTTCCTTTTTTCATAATGTTACATTGGTGAACCCAATGTGAAGAAATGTTCTTCACAAATCTGTAGACATTTTATTCGATTTTTGCAGGTATTGTACATCCTGATGCATTTGACATAGAAAATGATGCAATTGATATTATGAACTGCATCAGATGAAGAAAATGATGCATATGTGACTTATTGAACCACAACTACCTAGTGAAAATATGTGATGCATCTGACAGAAAAAATAATGCATCTGAATGGTGAAATTTCTATGTTCCATTTTTTATTTTTAGTCTTTCATTGTGTCTTTGTTTTAGCTAATTGCTTGATTTGTAGCACGTGTTTTAGGGAGTTAACATAGTGTTTGTAGGATGTATCATAGAAGACAATTTTTTGAAACCCTTTCTATAGGAAAAGCGACAAAGATTAATCTAAAAACCACTAATTAAATTTTCTTTAGGATGTGTGTCGAAGACTTTATTTTTGAAAGAAATTATTTGGTAGATTAGAAAATTGTCATTTGGGTTTAAAATTTACTACTATCTACTATGTTTGGTGTGAAAGCACAATTTTTTTATTACCCCACGATTCTATATATCATAGTATCCTCTCCCTTTTTGCATTTATGTGATCTTGGGTACAAGAGAACTAATTAGCAACTCTAGAAATTGGGCCTGTCTTGGTGGGAAAAAGTACTCACCCCAAGATGACTTAGACATGTCACTCACTAAACTCGAGCAACTTCCAACCAATATATAAAAGTAGGTTCTTGAGGAAAAATCAAGAATCATGAGTATTGTTCCGATGAGAAGGGTAGCTATGGTCTCTCACCACATGGATGATACCCCATGAATAGAATGTCTGAATTAAAAACCTTGTTCTTAGTAAGCCAAAAAACCTCTATTTACTGGTGCAGCAGGTCAGACCTGTGAAGTTGTCTCATATTTTTATGGTTCATTGTAGATATGAGAAGTATGTCATGGGAGTTTGATGGGTACTATAGGTTGGCTGGCCTGAATGAACTGTTGAGCCATAGAGGGGATCTAGTGGACTCAAGCTACTAGTCATCCACCTTGAATAAGCGTAGCTGGGGTAAAACCCAAGTGAGAACTTAGTAAATACTATCCTTCACAACCTTAGGATTGTACTTGTTTTCCAGAAATACACATGTTCATGATTGTAAAACTAAAAATACATTGTCTTCTAATTGTATTTGTTTGTCAAAACTTGATCATGAAATAAAGTTAGTTTAAACTACAATTCACTGGAAAACCACAGCTGTTCACCAAAAAAATGCATCTAATTAGTAGAGTTGCATTTGTTATAGAGTCTGTCACATCTGTCAAAAACTCAATCCAATTTTCATGTCGTAGAATTTGAGTCACATTTGTCAAAATAGCTCACATTTGTTTAGTTTAAAACCGCATCTAATATCTTAGTCGCATCAGTCATTAACTTTGTTACTGGAAACCCACAATTTCCATATTCTGTGACACATCTAAATAGGTTAGCCGCATCTATAGTCTAGAATGATGCATATGCCCTTGTCATAGAACCAATCTAATTTTACTAGTACACAACCAATGTCTTGAAAAGCACATTTGATCAGTATAGAGTCATAATTGATACCATAAGTCACATCTCCTGAAAACAAAATCGCATGTGTCTAATACCTAAAACTAAATTTTCAAGAAAACCGTAATTGAGAAAGAAAACCACAACTATTAAATTCTACAATGCATCTGCCTAAGTAGCAGAAAAACATAGTTTACTATCATAGTCTGAGAAAAAATAGTCAAACCAGTATCTAACTTATCCTTTTTCACTGATTCTTGGATAGAAACCATAAATTTTTCTCAAAAAATGCATGATTACATCATTTAGGAATCATTCAGTCATAGCAATAGGTACCCTAGTCATATATCTTACTTTCATCTTAGGGGTATTTATTTCCTTTAGAGAGATCATCTTTTGCAGATTTTAGTATAAGAACCTTTCATGCTTTGGATAAACCCTTAATTCAACAAATGTTGTCATTGAACCTAGTCATCATATATTTTGTCCTACACATGAATCCTTCCAGCTCATCAGTCAAGTTTGGGAGTTCACCTTATCTTTTAGTCTTAGTCCTATGAGGGTTCCTTGTCAAAACTAAATTGAAACCTGGGTTACACTTTATTTAAAGGAAAGAAAGATAAAAGATGGCCGATCCAAATGTATTCATCAATCCATTCTCAAACTCCTTTGTAGGGGCAGCTTCATCTAGACCTCACGACTTTGCTAGAGAATTTTTTTACTAGAGATACACAAGGATGTGTTATAGTGGAAGACATAGATGTTGCTACACAAGACCTTGAGTTTACTTCCTTTGTAGATGACTATCTAGCAAATGATCCTCAACAATACTTAGCCAAATTTCTTGCAGAAGGAGGTAAACTATCCTGTGGTTTTGATATTCGTACCCTACAAACTGCATCTACCCAGAGAACAAACATCACTACCACTAGTGCTACTATACCTCAAGTGACTATTGTTATACCATCTGGAGGACCTACATAGAGTGATTCAACAAAACACACATCTCCATTTGGTATGCCTACCTCAACACAGGGGCTAAATTTTACCATAGGGGCATTATCATCCAATCCCGTCAATTCTTTTGTTGGGAACAAAAAATCTAGAACATCGGCTCCTATACCAAGTGTCAATGTCACTAGCACTATTCCACAGATAGAAACTATACCTAGTGTTCATGTCACTAGTACTATACCATAGATTAAGGTTTCATAGATAGAAGGAATACCCTCTTTCTAATATGGAAACTGACCCAACACTTCACAGATTTTGAGTCAAAATCCATTTTCACAAACTCTAAATCAAAATCCATTTTCATAGATTCTGAATCAAAATCCATTTACATAAATTTTGAATCAAAATCCATTCCCACAAATTTTGAATCAAAACCAATTCTCTAACATTCCAAATCCAAACCCACTTTACATACCCACATTTAACCAAAACCCATCACACAACATTGGATTTCAAAACATGTACATAGACCCAAATAATCCAACCAAAACATCACTAACTCAAGTTGACATCCTATAGACACAAATGCATTCACTTAAAACACGGATGGATAACATGGCAATTCCAACCAAGAAAACCCTTTTAGAAAAATATTTATGCCCATTTCCCTTTGATAAATCAGTGAACTTGACACCTCTCCTTCATGGGTATGTCATAACAAATTTTCCCAACTACAATGGAAAGTAAAATCCAGTCAAACACATAAGGGAATTTTCTATGATGTGCATAGATGTTGCCTATGACCCCACCTATCTTATGAGACTCTTTCTGAGAAGTCTTGTTGGAATTACACTAGAGAGGTTTTCAGGTCTTGACTATGGCATAAAATCATGTGGTGAATTGGCTGAGAAATTCATTGAAAATTTCTCCTTTAACATCAACCATAAAATAAACATAGCAACCTTGTGTCATACTACACAAGACGAAGGGGAAAATTTTATCGCTTTCTTCCAAAGATGGAGAACTATAGCCAGTCGATGTCCTATCAAGATACCTGAGAAACAAAAGGTCACTGTGTTCCAAGAAAACCTCAACCCAAAATTGAGAAGTAAATTAAGGGTACATTGTTGCACATCCTTTACAGAATTAGTGGAAACGGGGCTCATACTAGAAAAGAAAGTCATTGAAAATGGAGAACTTAAGATATAGACATCCAACAAAAATCCAACTATGCAAAACACCCCCAATGACAGAAACAAGTTTTGGTCTCAAAATAAAAATGTTACCAATGATGGGGTAGTTGATGGTAAAACTTTACAAGCAGGACTGATCATCACACTTAGAGGAAATAACCCCTCTACCAAAATACTTAACTCCATCAACCAAACCCCGAACACTACACAAAACACCCAAAGACCACAACAATAGAGATAATTTCCAAAATGTGAGTTTACTCCCCTTAGCAAACCCATCGATTCAGTCTTCAAACAACTATTGCAACACAATTTAATATAGCTTCAGGAGCCAAGACAATATGATCTAGGGAAATTCAAGCCATCTTGGTGGGATGACAATTCCTTTTGTGATTTCCATCTAACAAAAGGACATACCCTACAAAATTATCATCAATTGAAAAACATCATACAAGACTTTCTCGAGAATGGAACTATTTAGGTCAATGGTCAAAAACTTACATCTTTGAACACTGATCACAAGGTCTTTTTGGATCCATTATATGATCACGGGAAAGGAAAATCCCCCAGTTTGAGTAACAAGACCAATACTTCTGCCAACTATGCTAGTGTCAAGCATGATTATAGTGGCCCCATTATAAATCATATATGAGCCACCAATGACCATGTCAATATCATTATCATAAATAATAATCCCGAGTGTGTTGTTAACACTCATTGGACCAAGATCACCATAGAAGGCCCTTCGTCACATCAAACACCATAGACTTCCAAGCCACAGTATAACTTACTTGATCAATTGAGGAAGACCCCAACCTAAATTTCCATCTTGGAACTATTGTGTCTCTTGCCTAAACATCGATCCATTTTAGATAAGGCTTTACAAAGCATGATTGTTCCTAATGATCTTGATGTCAATCATTTTGAGGAAATGGTGGGCTACTTGACCAATAATCATCATGCCACATTCTCTGAACAAGACTTTGCAACTAAAAAGAAAAATCATAATGACCCATTATATCTCGAAGTCCTTGATGAAAAAACCAAAGTTAGATGAGTTTTGGTTGATAGAGGAGAAGGGTTAAATCTTTGCACTTTAAAATTGATTAAGGCATTAGGTTTCTCAGAAGCATGTGTGGACACAACCAAAAGCATTGTCATTAAGGATTATGCTAATGAGGAATGAAAATCAAAGGGGGTGGTAACACTTCCTATCAAAATTGGTCCTAGAGTTATGGAGACAAAAATTCCAAGTCTTGGATCTCACCCTTCCATACAATCTTCTACTAGGTAGACCATGGATTCATGCCATGAAGGCAGTCCCTTCCACATATAATCAATGTCTAAAACTCCCTTACAATGGCACTGAAATAATAATAGATGGTGACCTAGATCCATTCCAATATTGCACCAATCTATGAGAGACACCTTAGCGCCAAGTGCATATAAACCAAGAAGCCTCATCATCTAATTCATCTCATTATGTCGATCCATCCACTCTCACTAGAACATTCATTCAGCATCATTACCTTCCACTCCTAGGGTTGAGATCCAAGACAAGGGTTGTGGAGAATATAACATGAAGACATCTTATTCTATTAGTCACTTGGTTCCTCCTAAAGCTTATGGTTTACCTATACTAGATAGGAGACATTCAATGGTCACTATACACATCCCTCCCTCAACAACCTTTAAAAAATGGGGAGAATTAAGCAAAGAATCCATACACGAAGATGATGCCACCTCCTAGATATAGAGAGAAGACAATGAAGAACCTCCCTTACTTGCTCACATTCCTACAAATCAATATGGAAAAGGTTTCACAATCATGCAGAGAAAGGGGTATAACAGACGTAGTGGTTTAAGCTTACATCAAGATGGGAGGAATGAGCCAATCATTTTTTCTAAGTGGCTAAAAGGCTTAGGGCTTGGGTTTCAACCGATTCAGATTGGTGTTCCTAGTACCACATCACCTTTACTCAAGAAAGTAAGTGCTTCTAAAGATATTGAGACATATAACTAACCATCTAACCAACCCTACTGTCATTCCCCTAACTCAAAAGAATATGATTTGGATTCCCTATCATCCACCTCTACCATGGACCTTGATAAGCTATTTGGAGAACTTGACTTGATGTTGAAATCTTCACCAAACCCATTGAATTCTTGTCCACCAAAGAATATGACAAAAGATGAATGGTTTAAACATTTCTATTGGGAATCTCTTCATCCTACCTCTTGGGAGCCTGAAAAACCCATTTCAGATAACCAAACTTTGACATTAGGCCCACCTCAAAATCTGCCTAGATCCAAGCAAAAGAGAAAAGAGGACTTGGTATGAAACTTTTATGACTATATGAACAACTCAAATTTTACGTTGACCCCATTGAACTTTGACAACTTTGATGATGACATGCCCTTAGTCTATCCCCAACTCATTGATTGGGACCAACAAGACACACCTGTCTTAGAAATTTTTGAGAATGACAAAGCGGTTGCTAAGTTCTTGGGATTACGAGAAGGCATACCTAGTGGCGATCACAAGGCTAGATTTACCATTGATTTGGACAACAAAGCATATTTTGGGGAATCTATTCAACCCTCTAGTTGCAAAAATAAGAAAAATAATGACAAAAATAAAAATGATGAGTCTCTGGATGAAAACTGAAAGGTTCCTTTAGATAATGATAAAGAAAAAATAAGGATGCATTGGAAGGAGAAAACCTCTCTGAGGCACCTAATGATGGAATTTTTAGCATTCTCCCTGTTGCATAGGAAAATTCACCCATGCTAGTTGAAGAATTAGTGGAAGTTAACATAGGTACAAAAGAGAATCCTCGACTGGTATATTTTGTAGCATCATTGACAAAAGAAGAGCAGCCATAATTCTACAACTTCTTTACACAAAGATAGATTAAGTTTGCATGGTCATATGAAAACATGCTTGGGATGGATCCTAAACTTGTACTACATCATTTTACCTTACAACTAGGTGTAAAACTAGTGAAACAAAAATTGAGGAAAGTGCACCCACAAATTGCTTTACTAATCTAGGCTGAATTGTAGAAACAGTTGGACATTGTCTTCATTAGATCAATTGACTTTGTCGATTGGATTTCTAGTCTAGTACTAGTCAAAAAACCAATAGGGGGCATCCACATCTGCACAGATTTCAAAGATATAAATAAATCCTATCCTAAGGATGACTTCCCTCTTCCCAACATTGACATGATAGTAGACATGACCGCATGGTATGAGATGTTATCCCTTATGGATGGATTTTCAGGGTATAATCAGATTAGGATTGCAACTAAAGACCAAAATGAAACATTTTTCACATGTCCATGGGGAATGTATTGCTAGAATGTCATGCCCTTTGGACTCAAAAATGCTAGAGCAACCTATTAGTGTGCCATGATGGTGCAGGAGCACCCAGTACACACAATTTAAACAATTCATCCTTTGAAGGAAGGCATCAAGAATGTAGGGGTATTTGAGTAAATTAATGTTAAATAAGGTCTTTCAGACTATTATTCATGTAATTGGGGGGATTTTAAGGTTAGTTGTTCCAAAAATGCAAAAGGTTGCATTATTTTGTGTTTGTTGTTAACAAATTGTCAAACAATGCAAAATTAAGCATATGTAAGGGTTAAGTTAGTTTGTGGTCAATTATAGGCACCCCAAGAGGTATTTTTCAGGTGGTAGCATGATATATTGTTGTAATATCATGAAGGGGAGGCTGTTGAATAAGTTTGGAATGAGTTTCTAATAAGAAATTTGTTATTTTTTGTGTTTTCCATTAAGAAATTGTTGATCACGTGCATTGTGCGAACTGTACACATTGTTCCACACTCCAAGTATATAATGGATGGATAGATAATTGAATAATATTTCTTTTGGAATTGGAATGGTGTTATTTCATTGAGAATTGAGTGAGATATCCTCATTTTACTACCGGGTGGTCTGAAATCCCATGTTTTCCCTATTTTCCTGAACTTTGCTTGGCTGGTACAGTCCGTACAACTCCAAATCTTGGTTGAAGACTGACATGGTATTTTAGGGCATTGAGTCTACTTTCAAATGCTTTAGGTTTGATTGAAAACTATTAATTTTGGAGTGAGTTATCTCTATTTTCCTAAAACTACTCTGTTTTGGTGCAAGTTGGTGTTTTGAGAGTAATAAAATGAGTTTTTAGGGCATTCCACCTACTGTAAAAATTTTAACTTGGTGGAATGAGACAATTTGTTGTAACATAGGTTTCCAAATTCTGTGGAGGTTGGAGGAAGTGGATTTGTGGGTTTTGGGTGTTGCCCTAGGTTGAATTTGGGTGATTTTCCTTGTGAAAGTGAGGAACTAAATGATGGTTTATGAGTTTTCTAGAAGAAATAACCTATGTGATGAATTTTAAAGCTTGTGTAGGCATAATTATGAGTGTTTGAATAGGTGGTAGGGTCTGGAAAGGTCTGGAGGTATGATTTACAATAAACCCTCCTTTTGAAGGCCTAGAATCAAGGTTATTTGGTTTTGCTATGTTGGAAGAGTGATTTCTGGAAACTAGTGGTGGATTTAGTAGTTTTTGGGCATTTTAATTGCTGCCCCAGGGTTTCATAAGGTTTGGTGGAGTTTAAAGTGTACTTTGTTTGTAAATGTGGGCTAATTCTACTAGCCCTTGGATACGGTGACTTAATGTTTTTTCTATGTTTTGATAATGAATCTTACTTGTAAACTTGGAAATGTTTTTTTGATGGAATATGGATGCTATATGGATGATCAGTGGGTGTTCTTATTGTTTTCTTTGAGGAATTGGTCTTTCAGTTGCTCAGTTGTGAATTGGAAAGCCATAGAGCTGACCCTATGGAAGTTGTGCTAGTTATTTGATTTTGAGTTGGTGTTTGGTTTCCAAAGCTTGGTTGAATGTTCCTCCATCCTGCTCTGCATCAGAGTGGTATCAGAGCAAGGAAGTAGATCTCTTAAAGATTGAAGGAGAAAGGACATCATGGCTACCAGAGGTTTGAATGAGAAAGAAGAACAAATGAGGCATGATACCTTCCAAACCAGATGCAAATGTAGAGGTAAGATCTATAAGGTAATGATTGATTCAGGTTCATTGGGTAATGTTGTTTTAGAATAAATGGTTGAAAAATTGCATTTGACAAGGCTAAAACATGAATCACCTTACAAGGCATATTGGGTAAATGATAGTCAGCATGTTCTGGTTAGAGAGAAAGCATTTGTAGATTTTGAAATTGGTCCTTACAAAGATGTTCTATTATGTGATATTATGCCTATAAGGGATTGTCATATGATACTAGGAAGGGTTTGGCAATATGATAGATTTGCTATGCATGATGGGAGGCTTAATGTGTATGAAATTGAAAAGGATGGGCAAAGGTATATTTTGAGTTGTTTGCAGGATGAAGGGACACAAAGAAGGATAGGGATGTGTGGAAAAAGAGAGATGCTGGAGCAAAAGGAACAAGGGAACCTAGAAGAGACAATAGGGCATAGCATAGTTGCAATGGAGAAAGAAAAACACCATGAAGAAGCATTGGGAAGGATAGTGTAGATTGAAGACATAAGAGAAACAAGGGAAGTGAAGGTCAGAGATGAGAAGAATTTGATGACACAATATAAGGATAGAGAGTGTGAAGAAGACAAAGACAAAGTTGCAGCCACCACATGTAAAAAGATTACTGAGACAATAAGAGCAGAGGAAGATTCTAAGTTAAGGTGTGTGAAAGGTGATAGGAAAGAAAGGGTCAAGGGTGAAATGACCTTAAAAGAGAAAGGTAAGCTTGAAGGTTGTGTTGAAGATAAAGGACATAAAGAAGTTTGTTCATTGAAGGTTAATGGTGTTCTAGGGTAGACACCTATGAAAAGTACAGTGGTACAAGAAGCTGAGACAGATTATTGTGAGCAAAAGGCACTTGGGACAGAGATCCCTCAAAGAGAAAAGAATAAGAATGTAGGAGAGTTATCAATGGAGAGCCAAGGAAGGCCTAGTGAGGTCTATAAAGGTGAGAAGCAATGTCTACTGAATGGATAGAGTAATGGGAAGCCACAAAAACCTGATAACAAAGGAGATGAGTTGTAGCAGGGTAGAAGATCTGATGACGGGGAAGGTTTGAAGGCTGAGAATGTTAAAGGAGAAAGAAGAGATACAGACAAGACAGGTGGGAAGGTTGGAGAAAGCCATGAAAGGCTTGAAAATTATAACAAGATCATGATTGGGGCAGTGGAGTGTCCCTTAACAGCAGATGTAAGTGATAAGAAGACAGAGATTGTGAATACAGTGGACTGTGTGATAGAGGATACAGAGGTCAATAAGATAATGGTACTGATGCAAAGCCTAAATGTCAAGGAACTTAAAGGTGCAGAGAAGATGAAGGAAGAGGAAGATGTCTTTGAGGATTCTCATGAAGACTTATTGGAAGAAGAAGAAGACAAGGTAAAAGAAGGGGCAGTGAGTGAGTTTGTAGGAAAGTCTGAAGTTAATGAGAAAGGTGCAGTCACTTTGACTGATGAAGAAGATCAACTAAAATGGATAAGTGAATTTCCAAGAAAGGAAGAGTTGATGGTGAATGGCCTAGTGAAGGCTAGAGGAAAAAAATTTGGAAAGTCTCCAATTGGGATGGAGCAGAAAATAGAGAATATGGATTGGATAGGGGTTGTGTATGCTACAATACAGATTGTTTTGAGCATGGGAAAGCTGGGAAAAGTTGTGAGGAGGAAAATGGAGAGGCAGAGAATGAAGAGGATTGCTTGCTATTTCTTTGTTTTGATGATTTTGATGATGGAGGTTAAGCCAAGAGTCAAAATGAAAGGTGAAGCACATAGTCTGGTGTTGTGTGAACATGTTGAGAATGTTGGGAGCAGTTGGTTGAGGTATGTAAGTGCAGGTCTGAGATTGACAATGCAAAACCAAGGAATCAATTCAAGCAAAGGAATAATACACATGGAAAATACAAATCCAAAGGTCAAGATGAAGCATCTACAAGGAATATCAGAGGATGGAGATCCAACTTTGTTGCAGGTGAAGGCTTCCAAGAGACTTGGAAGAATTTTCAAGCCAGCGTGCATGGTGCAGGAGCACCCAGTACACACAATTTAAACAATTCATCCTTTGAAGGAAGGCATCAGGAATGTAGGGGTATTTGAGTAAATTAATGTTAAATAAGGTCTTTGAGACTATTATTCATGTAATTGGGGGGTTTTTAAGGTTAGTTGTTCCAAAAATGCAAAAGGTTGCATTATTTTGTGTTTGTTGTTAACAAATTATCAAACAATGCAAAATTAAGCATATGTAAGGGTTAAGTTAGTTTGTGGTCAGTTATAGGTTCCCCAAGAGGTAGTTTTTAGGTGGTAGCATGATATATTGTTGTAATATCTTGAAGGGGAGGCTGTTGAAGAAGTTTGGAATGAGTTTCTAATAAGAAACTTGCTGTTTTTTGTGTTTTCCATTAAGAAATTGCTGATCATGTGCATTGTATGACCTGTACACATTGTTCCACACTCCAAGTCTATAATGGATGGATACATAATTGAATAATATTTATTTCTGCGTTGGAATGGTGTTATTTCATTAAGAATCAAGTGAGATATCCTCATTTTACTACTGGGTGGTCTGAAATCCCACGTTTTCCCTATTTTCCTAAACTTTGCTTGGCTGGTACAGTCTGTACAACTCTAGATCTTGGTTGAAGACTAAAATGGTATTTTAGGGCACTGAGTCTACTTTCAAATGCTTTAGGTTTGATTGAAAACTATTAATTTTGGAGTGAGTTATCTCTGTTTTCCTGAAACTACTCTGTTTTGGTGCAAGTTGGTGTTTTGAGAGTAATAAAATGAGTTTTTAGGGAATTCCACCTACCGTAGCAATTGTAACTCAGTGGAATGACCCAATTTTTTGTAACATAGGTTTCCAAATGCTTTGGAGGTCAGAGGAAGTGTGTTTGTGGGTTTTGGGTGTTGCCCTAGGTTGAATTTGGGTGATTTTCCTTGTGAAAGTGAGGAACTAAATGATGGTTTATGAGTTTTCTGGAAGAAATAACCTATGTGATGAATTTAAAGCTTGTTTAGGCATAATTATGAGTGTTTGAATAGATGGAAGGGTCTGGAAAGGTCTGGAGGTATGAGTTACAATAAACCCTCCTTTTGAAGGCCTAGAATCAAGGTTATTTGGTTTTGCTATGTTGGAAGAGTGATTTTTGGAAACTAGTGGTGGATTTAGTAGTTTTTGGGCATTTTAATTGCTGCCCCAAGGTTTCATAAGGTTTGGTGGAGTTTAAAGTGTACTTTTTTTGTAAATGTGGGCTAATTCTACTAGCCCTTGGATACGGTGACTTAATGTTTTTTCTATGTTTTGATAATGAATCTTACTTGTAAACTTGGAAATGTCTTTTTGATGGAATATGGATGCTATATGGATGATCAGTGGGTGTTCTTACAATTTTCTTTGAGGAATTGGTCTTTCAGTTGCTCAGTTGTGAATTGGAAAGCCATAGAGCTGACCCTATGGAAATTGTGCTAGTTATTTTATTTTGAGTTGGTGTTTGGTTTCCAAAGCTTGGTTGAATGTTCCTCCATCCTGCTCTGCATCACATGACCACTATTTTTCACAACCTTGTACACACTCTTCTAGAGAATTATGTCGATGACCTTATTGCTAAATTAGTGACAAGGCTTGATCATTTATAGGTATTAGACAAGATATTTCAAAGGCTAGAAGAGTATAAAGTGAGACTAAATCCAAAGAAATGTGTGTTTGGAGTGAAATCAGGAAAGCTTTTGGGCTATATCATTTCTAGAAGGGGCATTGAAGTGGATCTGGAAAAAGTAAAAGCAATCATAGGGATGCCTCCACCAACTAATCTTAGTCAGCTAAGGACATTACAAGGGAGACTGCAATCCATTAGAAGATTCATAGTGTAGTTAGTAGATAAGACACTTCCATTTCAACATTTACATAGAAAAGGAGTACCCTTTGTATGGACAGGTAAATGTTAGGAAGCTTTTCAACTGATTAAGGATTATCTACTCACACCAGCAGTCTTAATTCCACCTATTGAGGGATGACCATTGATTCTCTATATTTTAGCAACCCATTCATCACTTGGAGCATTGCTTGCATAGAATGATGATGAAGGTCATGAAAGGGTAGTATACTATATCAGTTGAACTTTGGTAGGTTATGAGTTTTATTATAGTACCATTGAACATGCTTGTCTTGCGATAATATTTTCTACTCAAAAACTAAGGCACTATATGCTAAACCATCAAACAATGTTGATTGCCAAGATAGATCCTTTAAAATATCTTGTATGTAGAGAGAAAAGCTATCAAGGGACAAGTCATTGTCAATCAGTTGGCTGATGCACTGATACAAGCAGATCACCCTTTAGTTGTATATTTTCCTGATGAGTTTCTATACACCATTGACATAGGCACGACATGAAAACTATACTCTGACGGGTCCCATACGAATCATGGCTCAAGGGTTGGTATACTATTTATCACACCATAAGGTGATTCTATCCCTAAGTCATTTAGGATTTCCTTTCCATTTACCAACAACATAGAAGAATATGAGGCTCTTGTGATAGGGTTATGCATGGAACTCAAATGGAACCTAAAATATGCAAAGGTTTATGGTGATTCTCAACTGGTAATCTGATAGGTAAATGATGATTATGAGACTAAGGACGAAAATATTGCTCCCTACAAATGCATGGAAAATAGTTTCAAAGAGTACTTTAAAAAGGTCAACTTTCATCAAATACCTTGTTATTTGAACAGGGTAGTAGACACCATGGCTACTATTGCTTCACTCCTCGACATCTCAAGCAATGTGCCTAAGTTCAATTTTTTGGTAGAATAGCTTTTGGTCCCGATTCCCCATGGTATGAAGATATCTATGACTACCTCCATGCCAAAATCATACCCCCTGGAATTTCTAATAACTAATGTAGGACATTCCTTCACAAGTCAACCAAGTACACCATTATTAGAGACACCCTTTATAGATGTGCCTTAGATAATACCCTAATAAGATGTCTCAATACTGACGAAGCACAAGCAACCTTATGTGGGGTACATGAGGGTATATGAGGATCCCATTCTAGTGGTCCCGCCTTAGCTAAAAATATTATGAGACTGGGTTACTATTGGCCTACCATGGAAAATGACTCATATGTCTTTATTAAGAAATGTTGTCAATGTCAGGTACATGGAGACTTTATACATGCACTTGCATTGGAGCTTCATCCCATAATGTCACCATGGCCCTTTTCCCAATGGGGACTCAACCTCATAGGTAAGATACATCCCACATCATCCAATGGACATAAGTTCATCATTACTAACACTGAGTATTTTGCGAAGTCGATTGAGGTTATTCCCATGACCTACATCACCGACACATAGATCTCTAAGTTTATCTTGAACTATATCATCTATCGGTATGGTGTTCCTCAATCCATTATCATAGATAATGGCCATCCATTCAAAAACCAAAAGGTCCATCATCTTTTTGAAGAGTTCCATATCCAACATCATTTTTCCACCCCATATTACCCACAAGGTAACAACCAAGCAGAGGCATCTAATAAAACTATCATCATAATCCTCAAAAAGACTGCTAATGATGTTGGTCATGATTGGAATTTATAGCTTAATCCATCCTTGTGGTCTTATAGTACAAGAATTTGTACTCCCACTAGCACCACTCCATTTTCATTAGTATTTGGTTCTAAGGTTGTCTTGCCTATCTAGGTCGACATTCCTTCCTTGAGGGTATCCTTGAGAGGGCATATTGACGATGAAGAGTACTGAGTTTCAAGACTAAATGAGCTAGAATTTCTAGATGAACGAAGATAGAAGGCATTAGATCATCTCCAAGCATATCAGAATCGTCTTCATCATAGCTACAACAGGAAGGTCTTGAATAGAAACTTTGACATTGGTGACTTGGTCTTAATGGAGAATCCTAAGAATCAAGCTAAAAGAGAGAAACCAAGAATGTTTGAACCTAACTAGTTAGGACCTTACATTATCATAGAAGCCTTTTAATCAAGAGTGTATCAACTCTCTACTCCTGAAGGAGAACCATTGTCAGCACCTATCAATATTCTTCATCTAAAGAAGTTCTACGCAAAGCCTCTGAGAGCCTTGTCTTAATTATCAAAAATACAAAAAAATCGTTACCTAGGTCAAAACCTAGAAAACAAGCATCTTGGTAACATCAAAAAAATTAGAAAATCAAGAAAATAGTAAATAAAAATAAGTCCTCCAATAGTGAAAACCACCTCGATGGCACTTTGGATAAGTACCATGGTGAAAACTTGGAAAATAGATGCCATGTGTAGTTGACTCTACTCCTTTTTCTACCATTATTCTAATTCAACTTACATGTACATATCACTTATCCCTATACATATTATCTATCCCCATGCATATCACTTATCATTTCCATCCATCATTTGTACATACCATTCATAATAAATTTTAGTCCTTCCCATAACTTGGAATGATTGACATCGAGTGCATTTCATATCCCCTGTCCCATCCTATTCATAATCAATTGGCCTTATACTCAACTGGGGGAAAGCACTTGTCTTGTGTCATATTGGTTCTTCAATTGGCTATTGTAAAGATGTAAAACCATCGGAAAATCCAAAAACATTACAAAATGTCCTGAAAAAATCCCAAAAACATCAGAAAACTTCAAAAAGGAAAAAAAAATCAAAACATGTAAAAAAAGAGAGAGTCAAAGTCAGTCACACTTGTCAATCTTTTGTCATTTGTCAAATTATGTTGCCTCTATGAAATGATGTAGGCAAGGCCATCTGCTAATGTTCCCCTAAGGCATTAGGTTAGTCATTTTAGGTTTTTTTGTATAAAATCATGATTCAATCCATTTGTCTATAAGACAAGGTCATTGGTCATGTCGAACTATGAAGTCTTTGCATGTATAACATAGGAAAGGCCATCAATCGATGAGCCCTTGAGGCCGCACTAGGTTAATCCATTAGGGTTTGTAACATGCACTACCACACATGTCAGATATCTTCATACAAATCAATCTTTTTATATAGTCAGTCTTGTCAGTCAAAGTCTAGTTGAACTACGAGCTCTCTGCATGAATAACATAGGAAAGGCCATCAATCGATGAGCCCCTAAGGCCACACTAAGTCAGTCCTTTAGGATTCATCATCACACATAGTCAATTGTTGTCACACCACGTCATGTCATGCAATCAACAAGATGAATAGGTCAACAATGTCATCCAGTCAAATCAAACAAATTGCCAAAGCAACCAACAAAACAAATCAACTTATGTCTACTACAGGATGTGTCCTTCCTGAAAACATATATCAGAAAAATAATCAACCTATGTCTTATTCAGGATGAGTCCTTCCTGGATATAGATATTTTCAAAAAAATCAACATGGAATTACATAGGTTATCACATCAACGACATCAGACTCAACGTCTTATACGATACATGTCTTTCTTAAACCAGGCTTTGTCATGCCTTATATAGATAATCATAAATTTGAAACTAGACTCAACGTATTATCTAGTATGTGTCTCTCTTGAAATTAGGCTTTATCAATTAATCATCTTATCAATCAAAACAATCAAACAAAATGATCAAGTTTTGGAAAATATGTTATTTGCCTTTTGACTTTATGGCTTATTTATCTTATCATTTCATTTGAATTTATGATTGGAATCATGTTACTAGCTTTCTTAAGGATGTCCCATGAAGGATTTAGAGAAGCAATGATGTATCAGTCTTTTGTTTTCTTTGATTATTTTTTGTCAACTATCTTTTAACTATGGATTTTGAATCATGTTACTAGCTTCCTCAAGGATGTCCCATGAAGGATTTAGAGGAGTGATGATGTCTCATGACCCATCTTTTATTTGTTTGTTTTATGTGGTTTGTCTTGGCGAAAAGATTGGGGCAATTGTTCCCTTAGTATGAGTTAAGAGAATCCTGTATGTGACTATCTTTTGTTAGCAGGTGGATAACCTTGCACACCTTGTTCTATGTCATATCATGGTGCTTGTATCCATTTGTATTAGTTACTTCCCAATGATGATAAAGTTCAAAACCTAATGTGTTTCAGAAAAACATTGAATATTTCTAGTACTAACATCCATATTTTTCCACTCTAACATTTCTTCTTTTCTACACCTTCACCACCCTTATCTATTTTCCTCTATCCTTTTGTCCATTATCTTCTAGTTCCCTCATTCATTTTGAGAGCACACTCGTGTTCTTAGAACCCACCTATCCTCTCAAGGGGGCATACCATTACTTCCTCATCATCCTTCCTCATCCTACTTTCACTAGGGAATATCTTTTCTCTACCTTTCATTGGGGCATATCTTTTATTTCTATCTATTTTATTTGACATAACACCAAAATGACATTGTATTAAAGAGGGGAAAAATGTAGACACTGAAATTTGGTCTAAGCCTGAAACTTCAATTTCTTCATAACTCATATTGCCATGGTCGTGATTAAATAATTTTTATTATTTAATAACTTTCTAAAGTCCTTTCTAATCTATTAATTAAATAACTTTTAAATTATTTAATTAATTCATTTTAACATTTATTCATCTATTAATTAAATAACTCTAATTATTCAATTAATTCACATTATCTTTATTTTATCTTGATTAATTAAATAAACATCCTTTATTTAATTACGTCACTAATTAACTTTATCCTCTTTAAATTAAATAAATTCTTATGCAATTTATCTTTATCGTATTTTCAACTATAATTAAATAAATACTTTTATTATTTAATTATTCATTTAACCTTTTCTTCACTTAATTAAATAAATCTTATTTATTTAATTAATCCTTAAAATGTCGAATCTTGAATTAAATAATCATTTAATTCATAAAAGTCTATTTTTAACACATTCCTCTATATTTAGATAAATTTTTAAGTTATCTAAGTAGTCATTTCCACTTGACTCGAGATCTATTTGAACCAATTAGTTATCTTTTGATTTAATGTCTAAGTGTCTTTCACGAATAAATTTTTTGTCATAAATAGTTAGTTATCTAGTTCTAACTCATATGCATGTACATACATATTAATTAGATATCTTTATTTAATTAATTAATTTTATGTGTGTGTTCAAACATATTATTTCCATTATTCTATCTTTATCTTTGTCATGCAAACATTATTCTTCTACTTTTGAATACTCTCAACCTAAGATTAAATCATTATTTAATCTTTATCTCTATTCTTAGGTTTTATCACTCATGTCATTACTAATAGTTATCTCAATGCATGTCGAATCTTTTAATCTGGATCATTCATTTATCTTTTAATCTTGTATTGTCATTTGAATGATCATTTTTTTATAAATTGACCTGTCTTTCATCATTTTACTCCTCCCAAAGTTATATGACTTTTGGAGCACTTGTTAATCTTCGATATTTTGATATAATCACATCTATCAAGGCTATACTTTCACACTTATAGAAAATCTAAGGGCAAGAATACCATCACAAAAAAATGGAGAAGAACAACAGAGGTTATCCATGGAGTTACATCGATCTTTGGTGAGAATGTTTTATGTTTCAGCTATTTCCTTTGTTCTTTGTTGTTTGACTTTAGATTGCATTAGAGTTTATTAGGCTTTGTGTTTTCCTTTAATCTTTCCTCTTTTCATGATGTTAAAGTATAATTTTCAATACTTGGAGAAGAGGTTGTTCCTTTGAGATTAGACTTGGTAAAAGAAAAGAATCAAGAAGAAAAATTCAAGAATATCTCTATAATGTTTGACGATATGCTTGAAAATTAGAAGGCTTCTAAATAGAAAGGAGGATTAGGGTTTGAAAAGGGAGAAATTTCAAAAGAAGATCATACACCAAGTACTGAAAATAAGAACAATGAACAAAAGAAGATTTGAGACAAGAAGAGAAATAGAAAGCATGTCTAGAATCAAAGAAAAGACTTCAAAAGATAACCTATTAGAAAATGAAATGCATAGAAGTACCCATATTTTAATGGTTCTTGTTATTATTGTAATGAGTTTGGACATAAGGTTGTAGATTATAGAAGTAGAATGAATCAGAATGCTCAATCATTTCTTGATTGGTGCTATACATACAATAGATTTTCTCATAAGACTAGTGAATGTAGAAATGAGATAATAAATGGTTACAATAATGTCATCATGTTTCAATATTTCAATGGATATTTATATACATGTAATAGATTTGGGAAGAAGGCTAATGTATGTAGATCTAGAGTTGGTGGAAGTAAGCTTATTTAAAATGTTGTCAGATGTCACAAATGTAATAACCTAGACATATAGCCAAATTTTGTAGATGCAAGAATGTGAAGGCTAATTTGGTAAAGAATAATGATCTAGTAAATAACATTGATCCTAGATAGAGATGAAAGAGATCTAGAAAAATAAAGAGGAGAATGAGTCTATTCCAACTTCTAGTGTAGATGTTTCCTCTGGAAACTAAATGAAGATTTTTGGCTCAGGGGGAGTTTTAACAGACAATCATTAAGGGTGAGTGTAGGATCATGGGGGTCCAAAAAGTGGTGATATGACTATAAATGGCTAATGACTTTGTTTTATCCAAATTTGATGAAATGAAAAGGGTTTATTGAGAAAATTTCCATCTTTCCATCAATATAACTTATGCCTTATTTTGAATTTAATAGATAATTATTATTGATTTTCTACATAAATTAGGTCTAAAGTCCTAACTGATAGGTTGACTGAAAACATGTATATTTCTCAAATGATTTCACATTTTTTAAATCCAAAACATGCACCACATTTTATGCTTCCCATACTATAGGATAAAAACTAAAAGTGCAATTCATAAATTTTTGGCCAAGTTATGGTGGTCAAAAAAATAAATTTTAATATTTTTAAAAAGTTCTAATAAAAAATTCATAACTAATAATTTACTTGCCAAAAAATTACAAAAATAAATGTGGTACATCTAGGAATTTTGAAAAGTGAAGAGAAGAGAAGAGAAGAGGCGAGTTGAAGTGATTTAGAATTTGTGCATGAAACCCTAATTGAAAAAGATCTAAAGATATTTATAGTTTTCACTTTGACCTAAGTTTCAAAAGCATTTCAATTGTATTGCATGATGTATACCCTACAAGTACTAAAGATTGTAGACCGACCTCATCCCAAATTTAAGAATCATCCTAATAAATCAAAAGTGATTGATTTGAAAGGTGTATTTTTGCACACTCCTTATGGGGTTATGCTTACTAAGGATATAAGTATGTATATTCATACAAAATTGGAAGAATACAATCATGTAATGTTGGGAGAACTATGGGTAGATGAACTTACTAGTGAATATTTTGAGTTGAAACTTGAGTATGGAAGCTTAACTAAGAAGAAACTAGATGTGTGGAACTAATTTCCTATCTTTTACTATGTTAATAAATGGGTCAAATATACATTGAGAAAAATCCATGAAAGATTCATTTAGTTAGATCTACCACACATGATAAATAAAGAAGCTATTACATTTGTGACAAGGTTATTCCATGAAGGACTAGTTCTAGACCTTAAATCTATGAAAAATAAAGTAGTGATAAAACTAAGGAGTGCAAAATTTGATAAGAGAGCCCTAAATGTTAAGAATATTGAAGACCCAACTGTAAAACATGCATCCATGATGATTGGCTATAAAATTTTCTTTACAAATGGAGAAAACTTTGTTTCTGCTACTACAATTAATATTGCATATGAAATGGTGAAGAAATGTGTAGATTTTCACCTATGTGAATTGTTGAGGCAATAACGGTATGAGAATCTATAGAAAACTAAGTATTCTCGATACCGTTTCTAGTATGGTACCTTGATCATATGTCTATTATTTTACTTTCTTAGAGAGTTGATTAGTATAAGTAATGTAATATGGTTAGACAATGTGTTAGTGGTTAGATAGATCAAAGATCATATATTAAGGTATCCAGATTCAAAATCTAAATATGAAGTCCTATGGGGATTCTTTAAATCATTCCAATCTAAAATGCATGCAAGAGAAAGGATACCTAAAATTGTTATTGAGAAGTATAAGAATGATATTATCTTCATGGTAAGAAAATATTTCTATATGATGGAAGCTATGGAACTGAGGATAGTATGGGTTCCTAAAATAGGATATGAGGTAGAAGAGAGTGTGATTACTAGTCTTGTTGATCACATGCTAAGTATTCCTACAAACACTACACAAGGAATATATGGCACTTATGATGAATAATCTAGTGAAGTATACATGGAGTACAAATAAAAGGAAATCAAGAAGAATGTAGAGAATATGAAGGAACAAGTAGTAGATAAATCCAAAGGCATAGGGTGGTCACACAATACTGGTTTACAATTTCTGGGAGATCCTGATTTTTTCAAAAATTGCATATTTCTAAAAAATATAATGATTTAAGCGTTGAAAAGTTCCATTTAAAGGATTCCAATTTAAGAGGTTTTGATCAAACCACCTTAGACCAAATCCGCTTGGATACAACCTGGCTAGTTTTAAACCATACCTATAATGGAGTCTCCTTTACACCTATCAAAATGTTGATAAAAAACCACTTTTGATTTACCTTTTGGGGGATCAAATGAATTCATTTAAATTTTATTTTTTGTAAGTATGTATTCCTTACTATAAGCTTCCCAAAATCTATAATTTTAAATAAATTTAATTTTATTATTATATTTATTTTTTATTTCTTGTGAATGTAGGTTTTTCCCTAAAAATCAAGCTCTGTGTTCTGCACATGTGGAAAAATAGCAGATTATCAATTTTGTTTTGAAAAGTATCAATGCACTAGATATTGAAGTCCTTGATTGAATAAAAAAAATTTGAATTTTGATACATACAATTTTTTTTTGTTTTATACAATCTACCTATGTCTGAATTGTAATTGGTTTTACTTCAAAACTTGATTAAGGAAAAATATTCAATAAAAAACTATGAAACTAAATGAAAGCAATAGATATCATAGTTAAAAATATAAATTCAAAAAGAATAGAATTTTATCCTTCATGGAAAAAAAATTATGTTGTATACAGTGAGCATCACTCCTTAAAAATGGTGTTTACTAAAAAATACTAGTTTTCAAATGAGATGGAAAAAGAAGTGCAATATGATTCCAAATTTTTTGAAAAAAATATATTTAGAATCTACAGACAAAATTTCACAAATCACTAGTTTGCATCATCTTCAAATTCCTCATAGTTTAGATGCTATAAGTGCCCAAAACTGAAGATTTAGTTAGAAAAAATCAATTTAGTCTCCAATTTGGCAAAAAATTGTAAACTAGTATTGTGGGAACACCCTATAACTAGTCCTCTTGAGGGTGCCCCTAGTGCTAGAGGGTTAGGTAGGACCTTTACTACCTCTTTAGTTATTGGTAAGTCCTCCAAGGCTAAACCTACAATTGGTTTGAAAGGAAAACATATTCTAGTGCCCTTGTAAAACAACAAAGTTATCTGTAGAGGAGAAGAAAAGAGAAGGAAAGAAGAGAGAAGTATGTGAGTGTAAATGTAGATGATAAGGAATAAGAACCAGAAGAAGGATCATATTTGGTATAGAAGAAAAAACCCAATGTCTCTCAAGTAGATTGAAGTGTAAAGAAAGAAAAAAATGATATTGTGGATATTGATAGTGAGGTAGAAGTAGAGAAGGAGAAACAGGATTTCATGATCCATATGAGGGAGAAGTATTAATAAGAAGAAAAATCACCCAAAGGGAAAAGAAAGAAGAATAATCCTCTAATCCTAAAATAAAGTCCTATGAAACTTGAAGAATTGGTCAGTTGTATCTAAGAATATGGGAAAATAGAAGATACTATTGTACTATATCCCATCGTAGATGACATGGAAAAATACACCATCAAAGAAGTAATTCTCAGGTATATTATTACTTTTTATGTTAGCAAGAAGGATATAGATAGTTAATTACCTAAGGATTTCAAAACTTTATTATATGAAAGAAGGAAATATGCCATAAATGAATATGCCAAGTTAAGGGAGTTTTCTTTGGAGAAGATTAGTTCTTCTCTTGTAGATAAGGATATGTAATGTCCCCTTCTCGAGCATGATCTTCTCTGATGACCGTTGGCCTATTCTGGAGACCCGTAGGCTATTGGGATGGTTTGATTAGGGTTTCTTGTGTTGGGGTTGCGGTTGCTCGTGAATTGGTGTTTGAACTGCGGATTCCTTCTGGGTTTTTTGTGGGCTTCGCAGTGATATGTCTCTCTGGACATTCTGAGCACTTTCTGGAATTTACTATTTTTAGTAAATTCTATTTCTGACAGTGGTCCTTTTGGTCTCAGCACAGTTGACTTTCCTCTTCAGTCGACTCAATTGGTTTATTCAGATTTTGGCTTCGGGATGCAGTTTCGGAGAGATAAGTTCATTTCACTTAAATAACATTATATTTTAATGTTATATTACCCCTTGGCCTAGTCTATTGACTTAATGTTGTTTTAAAAAGTGGTCTTTTAAGGGTGGCGCCATCATTGAGATTATTTTATAATTATTAAGGTTGAATTAAAGCCTTAAGTTGGATGTCAATATTAAAGTGATGCATTTAATTAAAATAAGTCAAATTGAAGCTTTGAAGAAAGGGACGCCATCTTTTGGAGGATTAGGGTTTGACTCTGAAAAGAAGGTTAGGGTTTCGAGAAGGTCAATGAAAAATTATAAAAGGAAGCCTTTGGGTCTCTTTTCATCATCTTTTGGTCTATGTTATTGTTATGCTGCCGAAATGGTTGTTGGATTGCTTCGAGGAATGAATGCTTCCTAGCCTTAGCTCGACTTCGTGCTTCAGAGATAGCACCTAGTGGAGAGGTTTTCTTATTTTGAGTGTTTTTGGTAGTAAGGTTTGCATTGTAGTGTTGTTTTGCCATTAGAAGTTCAGTTTATTGCATTTTATGTCATTTTCCAGAGTTGCTGATAATAGGGCTGAATCTGTAATTTCACTCATAAATCAGAAAACAAAAATAATCTCATTCTGGGTATTGTGTCATTCATCTTATTGGTAAGGGCGCCCCTTCATGAATATTGGTAGATTTTAATACAAAGCTTATGATTTTATAATGCAAATTCGTCATTCCTTGAAGGCCGTACTTTTTGGAGTGCCTTGGGATTCATGTCAGTAATTAATAACCATTTTTAGATGCCATTTCTTATTACTAAGTTAGGCGCCATCATTTTGAGGGTTTCTTGCATTAGATTTGAGATCATTTGGGTGAGAAATGAGAGAGTTATGAGCATATTGCTAGGGATCTGTGTTGCTGGTTTTTAATTTAAAAGTGCAGATTTGCAAAAATTAGAATTATTATTTTGGTCCTTGAGAGAGTTATTGATTTGGCATCTTTAATCAAGCCAAGGAGAGTTCTTTATATGATGTAGTGCTAATCTTTCAAATTCCTATGCTCTTGGCAGGCGAATGAGCTTCATTTTGTAAACTGGCAGTAGCTCTCAATCTTGTTTAATTCTGATTTGTAATGCTCACTTTACATTATGAGGTTGTTTTGTAATATCTTACATCTCCGCCCTATGGTAGCTCCTTTCCCACTCTGGGTTAGAAAGCACATTCTGGGTGTCGAGTTACTTTCAGCATTCTGTCTTATTTCCCTTCAAGCATTGTAATTTTTGTTATCTCCGCTATATGTTCGCCTCATTTCCGTATTGGATTGAGTAGCACATACTTGGTGTTGAGTGTGCTTTCAGTATAATAGATTGTAGGGATCCTCTGACCACATGCTCATCATTCGCCGGTGCATTCTTGGTTAGAGTTATTGCATAAGTATTTTGATTAAGACCCTCTGACCAATGCTCACACCTTGCCCACATCGAAATCCTGGTGTACATTCTGGTTAGAGTTGCTTCAGCATCATTTTGGTTTAGCTGCTAACCTTAATAGGTGCATTGGTTTGTAACTTGCAATTGAAAAAGTTGAAAAATTTGGATTGGAATATTTCAGTGGTATTAGAGCCAAGATCCTGCCATCCTGTGCCCAACAAAGTTCATTTGACAGTCAAAGGATAGAGAAATCAGTTTCTACACCAGAGGTCAGAATGGAGTTCAGCTCAATTTAGAAGTGGCAGATAAACATGGCTAATAGAAAAGAGATAAAGCTGGAACAAACACTTTTTCAAACCGAAAGCAGACTTGACAAAGAATGTAAGTCAAGGGAAGATGAAAGGAATAATCTTCAAATATTGGAACAATGTTTGAGACAGGTGAAGCAGTCACCTTTTGAATGGATGCAGTTGGCATTATCACCGGCATTTCACCTTTTAGTTCAGCCCTATTGGCTGGGACACCCAAATGAAGAAATCAAGCTACTGATTACTTCTTGCCTCATGGAGTTGATGAGAATTGTGATTCCTCTAATGCCTTATGATGATGAAACATGAAGAGGATTCTTCATAGAATTGTTGGAAGTTTCCAAGAACTTGATGAAACTGGGAGCAGTCTACGTTCTAGAAAGGTTTCTATCTTAAAAACATTTTCAGAACTCAGGATAAGTAACTTGCTAATAGACTTGGAAATGCATGATCAGATCGATCACTTGTTTTGTTACCTCCTCAAATCCACTTGGAGCAAATAGGAAAAGGATGTTATTGCAGCTGTGAATAATATTCTTGTTCTCACTATTAATGAGGATGATAAAATTCCACCTAGTGTCCAAACCTTCCTCTTGGACGCATACGAACATGAAGAAGAGGGTTTTCCTATTGCTTCTATACTGATTAAGGAGTTGTTTAATCAATGTGAGGAGAAATTGGAACCACTTTTAGTGAAATTAAAGCATGTTGTGCAAGAAAGATTAATGGTCGTGAAGATGGTGATGATTCCAAAGAGTCCATACCAGATCATATTGACGATTTGGTAAAGATGGATTCTCTTCAAGTTGCTGTCCCAAATTCTCAAGAAGTTCTACACGAAGACATCAGTATAATACTTCCTCATAAAGAAGACAATGATAGTGAAGTTTCCAAAATAGCAAGCAATGAAGATTTTTCAATTCACTATGGTGGTGACCTTGGAATGGAGCAGCAAACTGAGCCATTGGAGAGAAATAATTTTGATGTTATCAGCTTAAGTTATGTGGGAGTTGACTTAGTTAAGGAGTCATCACTTCGGGTGGAGCATGAAAAGTTTTGTCCAGTTGATCATCCTAATCAACCAACTAGCATTTGGGATCCGGGTGTGTTGGCACCAAGGTATGAAAGAGAACCGTCGTGGGATGAATTTCCCTTTGATCCTGATGAAGAACAAAAATTAGATTGCATTGCAAACTATGTGGTAGCCTTTGGAAGGGAAGTTGTCTTTGAAGAAGAAGAGTGTTCAATGAAGCATCATAATGATCTCTTTGAAGTGGTTGCAACCACTAAAGAAGAAAATGTTTCTATGGAAACTTTCTGAAGAGCGGATGATTATGATCCATTGAGCAAGTTGGATGTTGGCATAATGTTTGATCAAGGAGACAGTGATGAAGAAGAAGAGCTAGAAGACCATATGGTTCTTGAAGATGTAGAGTTTGAAGGTGTTACTAAGCATGAATCTGATTTTTTAGTGCATGATGTTGATTGCAAACTTAGGGTCAAAGAAATTGTCGAACGTGTTCCTCTCCATGACATTGAGCATTCTCCTCTAGTTGATGGTGAAAGACATGAAAGCTGGAATAGCTATGATGGTAGCGAAGACTTAAAACAAAGTTCTGATTTTGAAAGTCAGCCAACCAGCAATCCACCATCTTTGCATATTCTTGAGTGGGAAGAACAAGTCAAAGAGTCCTTTAAGAGGGAAGTGCGAGTTCTATCCCAATTTGATCGCACTCACAGTTTGATTGAAGATCTCTACTAGAAGGCTCAGCTTGAAGAGAGAAGAAGAAGAGTTAAGGATGAAGTTGCTCTTCTCAACGTGCAACTTGTCAGAGACTCTTTGGAAGCATTGAAATTAGATTGTATACACTTGATGAAGGATTGGGATCATATCGTTGAATTTGCAAAAAAGACCTTCAGTGTTTTCCAAGGAAAAGAGAGAAAGGTTGATGAGCTTACTCATGAGCTTGAATCAACAAAGGGTATGTTAGAAGAGACTCAAGTAGCATTAATGGAGATAGAAGGTCGGTTTGCTGATTTCAAACTTTCCAAGGAACAAGAGAATGGACATAGAGCTGAAGAAATCGAGCAAGTGATTAAAGAGTTTGATAATCTTGAAGAAGAGTTTGATCTTGAAAGTTTCACTAGAAAATCAAAGATCACTAGTGCTGATTTGGAGCAGCAAGATGGAAGGAACGACTTCCTAGTGTTTGACATTCCTCTTTTTGAACTAGGTGAAGAGGGAGCTTATGAGAAAAAAATCCTTTGAAGTAGATGATGGAATTTCGAGCCTTGAGGAAATATCTTATGACATCATTGTTGAAGAGGGGAGTTCTAGCACTTCTTCTAACAATGGAATGAGGATGCATGAGTTGCATAACGAAGAACTCACTACTACTCCTAGTCTCCCCATTCTTTAGGAGGTGGAAAATCAAGAAGCTTGGTGGAATGAAGTCACTAATCTTGATTGGCAACAAAGAGATGATTGGCACTCCAATGAAGAGTTCATTCATTTTCTGATGGGGATACTTGTCAAGTTCCTATCGGGCTTCATGCTTACACCATATTCTCTAAGAGTAACCAACTTCATAATGGAGTTCGATGAAGGATCCATTGAATCCTTCCAGCAATTCTTCTCTCATGATTTTGAATTTGTCTTTCTCAATGAATTCAAATTTGTTGAGTACTTCTTGGAGTTTAAGGGTGCGATGATTCAAATAGAACATATTTCCCAAAGCGTTCTAGTAAAAGTAATTCTCCATTTGCGAAATGAATCTTCTTTACTTATGATGTGGGGCCCTGGTATCAGCTCGCTTTTGATATGTGTCAAGAAGGTATGTTGGAGTGATGAGCCTCAAATTCACTATCCTTTGGATGTTGTTACCTTCTTTATCAGTCATTTGAAGTTCACTCCTAATGATCAATGGGAGTTTTGGAGAGAAAAGTTGAACAAGGATTGGTACTTGGCTGTGATGGGATCTTCAATGGGTCTATCCTCAGCGGTAGATTTGAGAAGACATGATATTTTGAGTGCTGATTTTCAGTTTTGCAGCAGCTATCTATCTCCTTGGATGCTGATTTTCGTAAAATCAGATTTCAAGTTGACCATTTCAGTCTGTTTGGGTTGCTGGTTCATTCAATTTCAAACCTTCTAGTCTCTTTCAAGGGACAATTTATGGTTTCACATGAGAGAATTGGTGGTGTGGGATAAGCACATTCAGCATTTGGAAAGAAACCATACTCATTCTAATGGTTTTCTTGGTACATATTCATGTACAAATAATTGGAGCAGCAGACCATCTCTCAACTTGGCTTGGCATTTCGAGACTCCTACTGCTGAGATTGTGTTCAATGCCTTGATTCTACATTCTGAGACTCTTAGGGTTGAATTGTGAGAAAATTCTTCAGACTTCTTAGTTGTACCATGATAAATCAGCAGAGGCATAGGGAATTCATGTGGAATCATGAGTTTGAGTTTGTTGAGTTCTTGTAAAGGAAAGCTTTCCTCTTTGCAAGAAGAGTTGAAGATGTCACATTTGCAGTCATGGTTTCATTTGTTACCATGTGGAGGTACGCTGAGGAGATTGATTTTGAGTTGGGTAGCCTATCTTTCTTCTTGCCTAGAATTGTGGTTGACAATGGTATGGTTGATATTGTTGACTTTGGGCATCTTGGAGATGAGACGTTACTTGATATTAATCTCAGTCCTTTAAGATCTTTAAGATCTTTTAGTTTGAGTATCATAGATGGTAACACTTTGGAGTTACACGGGGAGTCAGTGCAGCATTAGCATGATATTTTCATTGATGTGATCAGAGTGGTGCAACATCGGCATGGTGGGTCCTTCCTAAGATGCACTTGGGAACCAGGGATCATACTTGTTTGCGTATGGATTAGTTTTAAAATTTATGGAGTTGTGGTGGTATTGCTTGAGGACAAGCAATTTTTTGGAAGGGTAGATTGTAATGTCCCCTTCTAGAGCATGATATTCTCTTATGACCGTTGGCCTATTCTAGAGACCCGTAAGCTATTGGGACGGTTTGATTAGGGTTTCTTGTGTGGGGGTTGCGGTTGCTCGTGAATTGGTGTTCGAACTACGGATTCCTTCTGGGTTTTTTGTGGGCTTCGCAGTGATATGTCTCTCTGGGCATTCTAAGCACTTTCTGGAATTTACTATTTTTAGTAAATTCTATTTCTGATAGTGGTCCTTTTGGTCTCGGCACAGTGGACTTTCCTCTTCAGTCGACTCAATTGGTTTATTCACATTTTGGCTTCGGGATGCAGTTTCAGAGAGATAAGTTCATTTCACTTAAATAACATTATATTTTAATGTTATATTACCCCTTGGCCTTGTCTATTGACTTAATGTTGTTTTAAAAAGTGGTATTTTAAGGGTGGCGCCATCATTGAGATTATTTTATAATTATTAAGGTTGAATTAAAGCCTTAAGTTGGATGCCAATATTAAAGTGATGAATTTAATTAAAAGAAGTCAAATTGAAGCTTTCAAGAAAAGGACGCCATCTTTTGGAGGATTAGGGTTTGACTCTGAAAAGAAGGTTAGGGTTTCGAGAAGGTCAATGACAAATTATAAAAGGAAGCCTTTGGGTCTCTTTTCATCATCTTTTGGTCTATGCTATTGTTATGCTTCCAAAATGGTTGCTGGATTGCTTCGAGGAATGAATGCCTCCTAGCCTTGGCTCGACTTCGTGCTTGAGAGATAGCACCTAGTGGAGAGGTTTGCTTATTTTGAGTGTTTTTCGTAGTAAGGTTTGCATTGTAGTGTTGTTTTTTCATTAGAAGTTCAGTTTATTGCATTTTATGTCATTTTCTAGAGTTGCTGATAACAGGGCTGAATCTGTAGCTTCACTCATAAATCAGAAAACAAAAATAATCTCATTCTGGGTATTATGTCAATGCATCTTATTGGTAAGGGCGCCCCTTCATGAATATTTGCAGATTTTAATATGAAGCTTATGATTTTATAATGCAAATTCGTCATTCCTTGAAGGCCGTACTTTCTGGAGTGCCTTGGGATTTGTGTCAATAATTAATAACCATTTTTAAATGCCATTTCTTATTACTAAGTTAGGCGCCATCATTTTGAGGGTCTGTTGCATCAGATTTGAGATCATTTGGGTGAGAAATGAGAGAGTTATGAGCATATTGCTAGGGATCTATGTTGCTGGTTTTTAATTTAAAAGTGCAGATTTGCAAAAATTAGAATTATTATTTTGGTCCTTGAGAGAGTTATTGATTTGGCATCTTTAATCAAGCCAAGGAGAGTTCTTTATATGATGTAGTGCTAATATTTCAAATTCCTATGCTCTTGGCAGGCGAATGAGCTTCATTTTGTAAACTGGCAGTAGTACTGGCAGTAGTTCTCAATCTTGTTCAATTCTGATTTGTAATGCTCACTTTACATTCTGAGGTTGTTTTGTAATATCTTACATCTCCGCCCTATGGTAGCTCCTTTCCCACTCTAGGTTAGAAAGAACATTCTGGGTGTCGAGTTACTTTCAGCATTCTATCTTATTTCCCTTCAAGCATTGTAATTTATGTTATCTCCACCATATGGTCGCCTCATTTCCGTATTGGATTGAGTAGCACATACTTGGTGTTGAGTGTGCTTTCAATATAATAGATTGTAGGGATCCTCTGACCACATGCTCATCATTCGCCGACACATTCTTGGTTAGAGTTCTTGCATAATCATTTTGATTAAGACCCTCTAACCAATGCTCACACCTTTCCCACATCGGGATCCTGGTGTACATTCTGGTTAGAGTTGCTTCAACATCGTTTTGGTTTAACTGCTAACCTTAATGGGTGCATTGGTTTGTAATTTGCAATTGAAAAAGTTGAAAAATTTGGCTCATAATATTTAAGGATATATCTAAATAAACTCAATTTAATAACAAATAATTTAGGACTAAGTTGAGATTTAGTACCCTGTTGAGTAGGGAAAAAGCATATATAGAAAGATTAAGAAATGAAATAGTGGAAAAGGTTGCCAATCTTGTAAATAAATTATGAATATTTCCAAACAACAAAGAAAAAGTGAATGATGAGGTCTTTGTCCCTGAAGGGAATGAACATAAAGATGCACAACATGAGCATGCCCTAAAACATGAGCATGTAGTTGAAGGAGAAAATGTGAAAGAAAATATCGTAAAACAAAATATTGTTGGAGAAGAAAAGGATCGTTATATTTATGAGGAAGAAAAAATAGAGAATAACACACCTCCTTTGGACACAAAGAAAATTACAAAGAAAGAAGAATAATTCATAAAAGATAACCTAAAGGATACATAGGCACAAAAAATTGATGACTTACCTCTCCCAAAAGATAAAGAGACAAATAAAAAAGAGAAGAATGTTAAGCAAGACTTTAGCATTAGTGATAAGGAAAAAGATAAAGTGAAATCAGTTGAAGAGAAGACTGAGGATGAGCTCGGATGTGCGGACAAGGAGAAGGATGATGGGAAATCTGAATAATACATTGATGAAAAGGAAAAGGATGATGAAAAGTAGGATGAAAAAAGTAGGAAGACATATGGTGAGTCCATTAGAGCCTCTAGAGATTAATTGAAAATGTTATTAGATATGAAACTCCAATTCAAACTTGTATTATCAATATATTTGGTACAAATCCCAATGAAATAAGGCCAAGTTGACATGAATAAGATATCCCCCTTGCACAAACTGGATACAGGAGCATCCCAGGTTTCAAGCAATCTTGCATCAATCATAAATATCTACTTTCTTGCATTTTAGTAGTCATCTGCCTAGACCCAGTCTTAGTATTTCATACCACATTGTACCACATTATAACATCAGAGATCATAGAGTAAGATATATGATCTTCATTTCAATGTCTACATCATATCCAGAATTCAAGTGTTTTGGAGATTCCAATATGAAGTGTGTCGCTAAAAAGTGTAGACCTTGCTTGATATGGGAATAATTGATGAAAAAATGGACTTAATTATGCCTTGATTTAGTGTTTTGAGGTGTTTTACACATCCACACTAGGTCTTGGACCCTTGAAAACTAAATAAAATTACTTTTAACGATGTCTTGTGAAGTGTTGTAAAGTGTTGTAAAAGACTTTCACACCTCCCTCAACTTAATGAACCTATTTTTCCCCTTATAAAATGTATTTAATGGCATTCTCACATTAATCCAGAAGGCTTGTAAACTAGATTGAAATTTAATCTAGTGTTGTAATGTGTCTTACACATTCACATTGGATGTTGTGCCTTTCTAGGCTATGTGGACCTCATTTTAATGATATAAATTGCATTTAATCACACTTTCACATTGAAATTTGTGTCCCAAGCCCTAATTACCCTTTACATAATCATTAATAGGCCCCTATTACCCCATATTATGCATCTTTAGGTTTAATTTGATCAAAGAAATGACTAGAACAACCTAGAAGCTTAATTTCTTGACTCCCAAAAAATCTAGCCAGCCAAAGGACCCCTCTGGGACTAAGTCACCCATTTGGGAAAATGAGTACCTACCAAGTGGGAGTAAGTCACCCAACATGGAGACTTAGTCCTATTTGGGTCATTTTTGAGGTTTGAGAGGAAAATTTTGGAATTTAAGTTTATTTTTCCTTCATGTTGGCCTTAGGGATCAAATTAATAGGAAAATAAGGTGGATTGCCTATAAATACAAGTCTCTAAACCCTAATTCATGACTCATCATCATTCATCATGTTCTCTAGTTAAGCAAGTTAGGGTTTTAGCATTCTAGGTCATCAAGATAGCTCTCAAGGACATTCAAGGGAAGATTCTTCATCTATTGCTATAGAAAATAAAGATCTATCATCATGGCAAGTCTCTAACTTCATTATTTCATGCTTCATTAGATTATTTCTTCATTTTGGTTTAATTACCTAAAAGGGGTTTGACCAAGGCAAACCCCCATTCCCTAACATTCACCATTTCTTTCTCTTTCCATGTGTATTTGCAGATTTAGCAACTTTGAGGGTTTGGAAACTATTAAAGATTAGGTTGTAAATTTTTTGAAGACATATCCTTGTTGATCAAGTCAAAATATCCACTAAAATTCATAGAGCTAGAAATCAGACTTTCAAAGGCGAACACCTATCAGGAACCGAAGTGCAAACTGAGGGTTTCTATTTGCACTTTCAAATTTCTAGAAATTTAGAAGTGGACTAAGTTGCCAATAGTGGTGACTTAGTCCAAAAGTACCTATTTTTTAGAGGTTTTTGTAGATTTGGATACCCATTCGGCTGAAACAGGCTCCAAAGAAGTTTTTCCAGATCTGGGACTAAGTTGCCTAGATTGGCACAAGTGTCCTAGTTTGCTTCTACATCAGGACTTTTTAGGATTCCAAACCTGCATTCCATCCCTTTTCAGCCTTTAGGTACAAACATTCTATTTCATAACTTTCTGTCTAGTTTTGTTAGCATTTCTAGGTCATTTATCACATGTTTGCATATCACAATGTGTTTTAAAACATCCTACATTTTAATAGTTTTGCATTAATAATCAACATATTTTATGATTTTATTGCATTTATATATTGCATCTAAGCATATTCCATCCATCCTTGCATTAATCTTGACTGTAGAAATTACTCATTTTGGATCCATTTCTCACCTTTTAGGTGAAAAATCCTAGAAGTGTTAGAGAACCCAAGTTGGATACCCAAAATTGGTGTCCACACGAGGTTATCTCTACTAGAATGTTAATTGTATTTGGACAGAGAGCATTCATTGATCAATCTTGGCTTTTCAAGTGTGCACACCTATTCTATGACTTACAGAGCTCAGGAAACCATTTCTTAAGGATGCACATTCATCAAGGGACCTTCGTTCCAATCCGCATTATGTTTGTTCGAGGATCAAAGGAAATTCATATGTTTGGCTACCTTCACACATTTCATCAACTTCAAGGTTAAAGAACTCTTGAGGCTAACATAGACTTTTTCTGGAGTTGGGATTGATATATATAGGCATCATGTAGTGGCATTATGAAATCATAATCAATGATAGATAAAGAAGTGATAGTTAAGGGATTTAACCCACATTATAAATATGGGCTTAATACCATATCATTCTATAATCTGTAAGCTAGAAGGCATGGCATGTTTCCAGTGAATAGTTGATCATTGTCTTTATTTTTATGTGTGGTTGTTACTCAATTCTTTGAGTTTCCATTGTGTTTACTATTGATACAAGATTGGACAATCCTATTCTTGGACCCTCCATCCTTGACTGCACCAAAACTGTAGCTTGGTGATGCATTTGAAAGCTCCATAAGAAAGGAGATTTTATAGACTCACCAAAAGAGTGTTGACATGATTGATGAGGCAGTGAAAGTACTGCAAGAAAGCTTCCCCAATGCAAATTTTGGTAATTATTTACCTGATGTTCAACAATTAAGGTTACTTCACTCATTCAAAGAATATTTTGTTGGTTTAGTTGAGAAATTGGAAAAGGGGGTAAATAAGAAGGTAAATGAGAGAATTTTAGTAGATGTTTCAGACAAGTGTGCTATTTCATATGGTAAGTTGTAGAACAACATTAAGGATATTCAAAATTATGTTGAGGAAGCAAATATTTTATTTTTATTTTGTTTGAAATGGTCCATATCCACAAAAAAGAAGAAGGATGATATGGGATCCATTAAGTTTTAGATTGATAAGGCCTCTAGAGCATATGATCTAGAAAATGATGTAGATGGAACTACAAGGTTGGAAATAGAGAATTTTCATAAATAGTTGGTTCAACTACAAGAAAAAAAGGAAAAGATTATAATATAATTTAGTCAGCTCAGTGATGGTAAATACTATATTTACATCCTTGACTAGTTCTATGGCTAATGCAAAGAAGGTAGTAATATTAAATCTAGTACCCAGTATTCTAGATGAAGGTGAAGAACTCCTCACACAGTTTGATAGCAACTTTTGCATCAAAAGGGATTGGGAAGGTGGAAAAAATGATTAGGAGGAACAACTTGCAAAATTGAAGGTATCCTACTATAAGAGAGGGGGACCAACCACATCAAGGCTCCAAGTCACGAAGATCTGAGAGCAAAGGGATGCCCTAACTTACCTCACTCTAAAGGGGTGTTTCGGATAGAGGTCAAGAATTATGAGGACTATAAATTACTTCAATCACACTTAAGAACCATAATATAAGTTTAGCCTAAGTGAGCTAGTTTTCAGAGTCAATACTATACCTCAGGAAACTCTTTTTTCGAGGACAACAATGCATTTCTGGGACAATAATGCAATGCACTAGTGTCTCTTGGGCATGTTGGCGTTCGTATGGATAGGGGATAGAAAGTACAATATAAACTACTAGAAAACAAACTAGCGACCTAGCTAGCCATTCCAGAATGAGAAAAACAAAACAATAAAGTATTAATAGTATAAACGGAGATGATAAAGTAAATAGATGAAAGCTAGAGTAATGAAAATGATCTCACCAAGGAGCTAGTTTCCCAGCTAGCTCCAAGTGCATGTTCACCTACACACAAGAAAGAGGGGAAAATGATTGGGGATGTATAAGGGTTTTCCTTAGTTAGATGCTCATTTTGGTGTTTCCACCTCTATGGATAGCCAAATAGCAACGAGATAGAAATATATAAAGAAGTAAAAGGACTAGAGATTGCAATAAACACAACAAAATAGTAAAGTGCTACTCAACCAAATCACAAAGGAGAGGATCGAAATGTTACCACCTACACCCAAAATCTCACTAGCCAATGGAGGAGAAAGAAGACTTGGAAAGGCTACCACAACCTCAATTGTGATGGAAAGAGGTCTCACAAGACTCTAAGCCCCTATGGCTTGCTTCATACTTGCTTTGCAGAGTTGATGGAGTGTTGAAGTGTTGATTGAGAGTGAAGAGAATGTTGAAAATGCTAAGAGATGACTTGAGAAATTGCAAGAGCTTGTGAAGAGATGAAATGGAATGAGAATGAATGAATTTGAAAGAAGAAGTGGGAAGAATCTACCATTTTTGGGGTCAACTAGTCAAAGAGGGACATTACAATTTGACTCCAATCGGGTGTGTAACACCTCAACCATCTTCAAACGTAGGAATTTGTCAAGCATGACAACGTGTCACATGGTCATCTACATGCCACACACACATCATTGACAAATTTTCTCTCGCTGACACAAGAGACAAACACCAAGTAGAAGGAAGGCATCTGGGTGATGTGGAATTTCACCTTTAGATTTGATTTTCTAAGCTAAGGATGTGTAAAAGGGGAATTTGCATAAGGGGTGAAACATTTCTCTTATACATTTTTCCCCCACATTAGCAAGCACAAGTACTAATGAGTGCTTTGGTAAAGTAGATCAAAGAGTTAGTAGGGTTAGAAATTTATACCTCAAATGTTGAGGAATCAGACTGTGATTTGACAATCCCAAAAGAATAGGGAAAGCAAAGGACTCCCTAGGTGTGTTGCCTAAGGATTTTCAAACAAAAGAATCCATAGCCTCGTAGAACTATGAAGCTGCACAAGGTACACTGAAGGCCCCCAAACCAATGATGGATAAATATTGTAGGATGAAAGTGTCTTACAGACCCAAAAACCTACAAGGAGCCAACCTCCAAGATCTCTCACATGAGGGAAGCCCCATAAAGTAAGTGCCTTATAGGCCCACAGACCTACAAGAAGGTATCCCCCAAAATCTCTCACATGAAGGAAACCTACATGAAATTCCCTTACAGGAACATAGACCTATAAGGAGGCATCCCCCAAGATCTCTTTCATGGAGGAAACCTAAAGGAGGAGAATCCATAAAGTAAAATTGGAAAGAAAATTTATAATTACACTTGCAAAGTGACATGTTTACCCTTAGATAAAGCATGTCTGAAAATAAAGTAGCCACATAGGTGATCAGGTGGATAGTCACATAGACTGACAAAAAATTGGAAGGATTTCAAAGGGGTCCCTTGAGAACCTGGTGTTAAAAGAGGGTCCAATCAAGGGACACGTTGTTTGAAAATACAAAAGATACATTTTTTCTCAAATCTATTCATCATCAATGAATCTGTTAGAACTGTAAAATTTTGAATATTTCACAGTCCATTGCATTCTTGAGTTTCCAAAATAAGTCCTCATCTTAAGCATAAATTTCCCTCTTCATAATGTCTTGCCTATATTTTTTCATGAGATCCATTTGAATCCATCTATTCCTTCACATTTCATAGTATTACCTATATTGGCAAGACAGTGTGAAAGTATCCCCGACCTATGTATTTTTCACTAATGTATTTTTGTTACAGACTATCGATAGGACACATCTTTTGTTTCTGCAACAGAGAAGATTCATATCGGCATAAGAATCATATTCGGGATGAGGTCATAGCGAAATATTATGTCTTGCCAACCAACATATGAAAAGATACATCGGCAAAAGTTAAGACATCGATGTAATGTCATGGAAAATTCAATATGTCTTACCGAATAGCACATAGAAGGATCATTTCAGCCAAACTAATTGGTACCAGCGTGAGGTCATAACGAAATCATGTTGTCTCACTAATTGGCTCATGTCTCAGTAAGACTCATGTGCATCGGGGTATGGTCTTGGCAAGTGGCTCCTGTCTTTCTGAACCAAATACAAGGGGATTCTATCAATGGTTTTAGGTATGACGTTACATAGTCTTGGCGACTCGAAAGTCATGCCAATAGAGATATACATTGGGAGGAATGGGTTTGGCGAGACATTTGGCATCAGTATAAATATTTTCGAAGATTCATTGTCTTGCCAATGAAATTTTTTCATTGGTAAGATTTATTTCATCGATGAAGAAACTTAAAGGTCACACTGAGGTGTGGTTTCATTGGTGAAAGGTTGATTATGTCTCAATGACTAGAAAATGCATTGAAGAACATATCTCGGTATGACACAATGAACTCTATGAAAGATTTCCCTAACTCAAAATTGTCACAGCGACATGGAACACTGAAGTGTTAGTCATCAGTATGATTCCAAGTGTCGGTAAGACCACAGAATGTCTTAGCGAATGGTGTAATAAACATTGCAAAAGGACTTCACCCATATTTGAAAATCTCTCACAGATAGGACATTTGATGTGACAGTGCAAATTTCAAATGAGCCTTCATTCATGCTTCATTAATGGTGTGACGGGATATAACAATGAAGGTTTAATCAATGCATCAGTGCTGAATTGATAGCAAAAGGGTTAGCAAGGCGAACAAAGAATTGGGACATCTTTCAGTCTGAGGAGCTCGAGCAGTATACTATAAGTAATTACATCTTATCCTTCCACATTTTTGATTTTGTAATCTTGAAGAATGGAATCCCCTGGTTCTAGAAAGGATAAAAGTAGAAAACTTGGTGAGAGTAGTCAAGAAAAGGGAAAGAAACAAAAGGTTGATAAAGAGCATGAGGGCACTGAACAAAGGTTAAACTAGGACCTTATTAATTAGCTACATGGTTTAGGACCTAAAGCCAGAAGGTCCGCACAACTTAGGGCAGAAGTTGATAAATTGGATGATAAATGCAAATTCATTGGTGATGTCTAGACTGTCGTAAGAGGGTATAAAATATTCAATTTTCACTATCATAGGAGAAACCATTTTTAACCAGTCTATACTCCATGGAAGCTGAATGTAGGGAAACTGGTGTTCCCTAACGTATTTGTAAATATAGAACTAGTAAAATTTCTTGTATATCATTATGATCCAAAACGTAAAGCTATATGTGACCCATCTGGAAAGCCACAGATACATTTGTCAAAAGAAGCAATAAGTGAGGTTTTCAACTTAGAAGGATTATGCAATGAGGAGATCATTTTTGAAGAATTGGAGAAGGAATTCTCAAGAATGGATACAATCTATAAGGGTTGGAGGTTGCCAACTCACGGGGTTAAACAGGGCATCAAGCTAGATCATCTGCAGGATAGTGAAGGGCCTCCTTATCATATAGACTTGTTTGAGCCCTATATGAAATACACTTATTTCTCAGTGTGTCGGGTATTGGGAATGGATGCCCTGGAATTCATGTCAATTGTGCCCATGATTATCACAGTAAATATCCAGTATCACAATTCTAGGCCATTTGACTATGCTTCATACATTTCTAAGGGGTTTGATTCAGGATTGATGGCTATCAAAGGTGGATCTCCTACCCCTCATCTTAGGCATTATTCATTGTTGATGCACCTGGTACTATATTTTGGACAGGAGTTAGGAGTATGGCCTCTAGAAATGAGAATTTCTCAAATTGGTAAGGAGGGTGAAGCATTTCCTGTTCAGTTGTGGACAGCTATTTGGGACATCAGGTTTGCTAATTCTAGTTTCATTCATTTCGAAGAACATTTTGTAAAAACATTGTATAAGTTGTATCAATATCCTTGTAATTATTCATTGACTAATGAGATTAAAAGATTCCTTCGGCCAAAAGACTTCAATAGGCCAATTGATCATAACTGGGGAGATAGGTATTGTTTGGAGCAAGCTACAATGATTAGAATCTATGGATTTGAAGATGCACCTTTCATTCTGCCAAGCACAGTTCCAAACAGAGTTGCATATTTGAAAATTGTCATACAGATGGATTACTGTAGTGTGATGCATTTAAGCTCTTTTGGGAAGTAGGCTTTTATGCCTAGTACATTTTGTTTTGGTGACTTCACCTTGTTGGCTAAGGAAGGATATAATTCGATCCTTGATAGATTGTTGCATTATAATATGAAGAGAGGACCACCCAGGAAAGACTTTGATCCAGAGGGATATATTAATTCTGCTAAGATGAAGATTAACTTTGGAGGGTATCAGCGTGTGCCCTATCCCTTTGATGATATGATCAAGAATTTGGATGAAGATGAAGCTGAAATGGTAGTTGAAAGATATAACCAAGGGCTGCTAGAGGCAGAGCAATTGTCTTTTGGAGGAGAAGAGACACCAAAGGATAATGTGCCATAGGGCAAACCAGAAAAGGTATCCAGGTTGAGGACTTAGCAGTATGTTTTCCCAACTAGAGAACAGAGTATTGAAAGTGGTGATGTTGATGCAAGGAATATTGAATATAGGTCATTTGTTTTAGATGATGAGTTTATAAATTCCCCAGAATTCAAGGCATTCTTGTATAAGCAGAAGGGGAAGGAAATAAAATAAAATGTTGATGATGTCACTTTAGGAAATGAAGAACAATTACTGAGCCAATTGAGAAAATGTGTGGATGATGTAATGACAAATATGACTCCTTAAAAAGGGAGGAAAATGTTGGAGAACGATGGTGTCATGATCTTTCCTGGCCTTGATTTAAATTTTGCATTAGTTTTTGATAGTTTTTTAAGGGACAGTAATGCTATGCACAAGCTTGACAAGGAAAAGGTAACAGAGGTGTATGCAGGCTCTAAGTACAATACTGATGAGGGATCATTGATGATATGGGATTTATACCCACCCCATAGGAAATCAGTGGTTATTGACACAGAGAAGGCATTTGGCAATGTCATGACTCTAAAATTTGGAGAGGCTAATCCTATCGCTACTGCAAAAATTGGGGTCAATATTGCAAAATTGAATAAAGCACAAATTCAGATGTTGATAAAAGAAAGAGAAATGTACAAGGTGAATAATGAAAGAATGTTGAGAGAGAATGATAGACTAAAAGACTTGGTTGGTATTTCAATGGGGCCAACCAAAATGCTCACTCAAGGAGAAGGATCTCAGAGAAAAGATCATTGGGTAGGATCAAGTGCTTATTCCTAGGGAAAGCATGATGCAATTGCAGTAATTGTCAAGAAGAGGCAGGATAATTTGACATCTTGGTTAAATAAACTATGGGGAAAATATTCTCATAGCCTTGCCACATTAAAGGAGCATACAAGGATGGATGGATGAATTTTGGAGAAGTTTCATGAAATAGCCCAAACTGATGTTTCTAACAGTGCATCACTTGAAGCTGCAAATCATATTATGAATCGTCATCGAAACTTCTATGTTGAGCTACAAGGGGATGAACAAGGGTTGATAGACACTGCCAAGAAAATTGTGATTACATTCTCTGATGACAAAGGGGAATTGAAAGAAGCCACCAGATAGAAAAGTGAATGTGATTAAATATTGAATGAAGTCATCAGGCTAGCTTCTGCGGAGGAGACAACATTAGAAGAAGTGAGTGAGCATAATGAGGAGATGATAAAGATGGAAATAACGATCCGAAATGCAGTTGGAGATGCAAACACATACGAGCACCGAGATTATTTGGATCATCTTGCTAAAATTCACTTGTGGCGAAATAGAGCTTAATTATCCTCTAATCTTTTGTTATGTAAAAATACAAAATTTCCTATTTCTGAAAGGTCACCTCCTTTCGTATTCTCAATGTATAAATATCCGTTTTGGAAATGAAATGAAGGAGCGATAAGTAGAATAGGTTAGAAGATAGAAAATATACAATGTAATACAATGTTTCACCAATATGAGATAATGCTACATGTTTTCAAATCATGGAGATATCAATTGAAATCTAATAATATGGTGCAGTTGTTTATGGTGTTTGTTGAAAGTATTATTGAAGTTCTCTCCCGTGTGGTGTTTTCTGGTTATTTAAATTGGTGTAACAAGTTTATATCTAGTTTGTCAATGCACACTTTCTGCATCTGTATGGTCAATTGATTGGTTATTTTCAATAAAGATTAAATATTTTAAATTGATCATAGTAATTAGAGAATGTCAATTGGATTACTAAAAAGAATTCGATAATCATAACCTTGCATGTTTATACAAGTTATAAACCAAATTAAATGCTAAACAACTTGAATGTTTGCTAGAATGAAGTACTTGTTTCATATTTCTCTTGACTCCGTATACCCAATAAGGCACTAGTCTATGCGTTTCATCATTCAGCTTTATTCATTCCTTTTTACATCTGTTAACTGAGCATATTAGGTTTTAGTTTTGATATCGTATACAATTTATACCAATTTTGATTTAGTTTGCCCATTTTCATCTGCCATCATGGACAAATCACTGCAAGAGAGAAAATTAAAAGTCAATTCTGCATGATTCATATAGGTACACCTGCCTAGGTCTAGTAGCACCTGAAGAGTAGAAGGTCTAAATCTTTTGACCTTGTGTGTTACCCTAAAACGTTGTGAAAGCTTGGCAACCTTTCGTGGTTCAAACCTGTGTTTTTCAGAGATAACAAATTGGCGACTCTACTGGGGAATTAACTTCAGAATTTGTGCCTTAATCATAGAGCCAGAAACAAAATAACAAACTCCGCTGGGAATAGTAAAAAACAAATATTTTCTCACTTTTAAGAAAGTGAGTGGCGACTCTGATAAAAAATTGCAATATGAATGGAAGAAGATCTCAATACAGGGGAGGTCATTCTGGAGCTCCTGCTGGCAGTAGTAAGTGGGCACACAAAAATGACAAGGCTAAGAAGGGTAAAGGGGTAAGTGAGGACATGTGCATGACGAACAAAGATGAATCATCAATACCTCATGGTGAAACATATAATTTTTTTGATACATGGACAGACAATTCAAGTGAAGAACCTTATACCCCAGATGATCAAAGAAATCATTTTCACAATCCTCAGAAATAGGCAGAGTGGCATGCTAAATTTGAAGTTGAACGACTCAAAATTCAGCATGAATATGATCAAAAAATGGAAGGTAATCAGAATGGACCCATTGATCATGAAACTCCTCAAGAATATTTTGAATCTTTAACTTATGAAGAAGTTAAAGCATGGTTTGAATCTTAGAAAAAGGAGAGGGAAGAGTACGGAAAAGTTCAAATGATACAAGCAATGAGAGAATTCAAATTGCAAAAGTCTCAAAACATTACTCACACAACTAGTTGCCCCTCAAAGTATGTAATACCTCATAAATAGGGAAATCATAGTGCAGGGCATTCTAATCCACTAGGGGTCCCTCACCATCAAGTTGGGAATCAATATAGATAGCCAAATCACCCACCTCATATTCCCACACAATATAAAAATGTACATCCACCTCCTGGTCAGCATCATGTGCCACATCATAACACATAATACAATAACCCTGTGTACCAATACCAGTACCCACCTAACCCTCCCTCTCATCAGTATACAACAATGATTAGACAATTTGATTTGGTAGGGTTTCAATTATACCCTTATCCTATGGATGGCAGCTAGAGAAATTTGGTGCCTAAGTTTACAGGGAGTAATGCAATTACTGCTAAGGATCATTTAAGGAGTTTCAATGCCTTCATTCAAGATTTGGATGTACCTTATGAAGATTTATATATGAGGTTATTCATGATGTCACTTATTGAAGAAGCCAAGGATTGGTTCAATAGCCTAACAATGGCCTCTATTTATTCTCTCCAAATATTTTAGGACCGATTCCTTGAGAAATATGGGAATCAAAGTGCACCTGATCCTGCTCTTCATGAATTAATGCGAATTTAGAAAAAATAGAATGACTCAATTTATGATTTCAACTAGAAATTCAATAAATTGCATAATAGAATACCTCGTGGATCAAAGTTGTCAGACTCTATAGCATTGACTATTTACCTGAATGCCTTCGATCCTAAAACATGATATGAACTAAGAAATAGGTTCCCAAGAGACTTGGCTAAAGCCCAGAAGACAAAATTAACAATTGAAAACAATAGGAGGGCTGCTGGGATAATTGATAAAAGAGAAAATCATAGGGCTCCCCAACAAACCAATAATCATCAATACAAACAGGAGAACACATATAGGAATGAAAGACCTAAGTTGCATGACATACCTTATAACACAAATTGGAAGGATGGAAAACCTATAATAGATAGGCCTAGAAACAAAGAAACTCCTAATCCATTGAGAAAGAAGGGAGCCTATATGGTAAATGAAAATTATTTCTATGAAGTTTGTGATAAGCCACATTCCCTAGATTATTGTGTTTTATCCCAAAGAATGCAAGAGGAAGGAATGTTGATAGGAAACAGTGGAGAAGATCATAAAGTGTACTTGACTTCAAACACTTTTCACCATGTGGAGGAGGGGTACTCATCTTCAGAGGATGAAGGTTATGAGCATGATGTTTCAAATCAGAAATACAATGTTCACATGGCTGAGTAGCAGATCCTTTATGACTCTGAGGAAGATTATACAGAGAAATATTCTGATGAGATGCCTACTCAAGGAAGAATAAGGAAACTCACTGAAGAGGAGATAGAGAGATTAACTGTTGCTACAATTGAAGAAGCAAAGAGTAAGTACTATTTGAGAAATAGGATAGTAAATGAGAAGGAAGGTGTCCCTAGGGGAATCTTTATGAAGGATCAAAAAATGACACAAGGATCTTCGAAGAAAACTGAAAATAAACTATATGATGAAAGTAAGCAGAAACCTATCCAAAAGGAGGAAGTAAAGGAGTTACATAAAGAAATACAAAAGACTGATTAGCCAAGTAAAAGAGAAAAGGAAGAGAACAAAGGAGAAACGTCAGAACAAAAGAAAATGATTAAGGCAGAAGGTTCTTTTGACTTCACTCAGGCTTTATCTTAGGTAAAAATGTTTGTTCCACTACTTGAGATGATGAAAAATAAGGAATATAGAGACAATTCAGTTCAATTGATAACAAATGGAAATGAAAGACATATGAATTCTGAAAGTAAGATGGCTACTAAAAATAAGCCCTGGAGAAAGTAAATATCCCAGAAGTGTGCCTTAGTAATTTAGTGTTAAATCCCCCACCAGTTGATCCTTTTTTCACTACATTACTAATAAATAACAAATTGTTGAGGAACTGCATGATAGATTCTGGCGCTGCCATGAATATTATGTCAGTAGGAGTTATGAAACAACTAGGCATGAGGGTGGATACATATGAAGGTAAATTCTATGTGATGGATAACTAACCTTTTCCTATGGTGGGTATAATGAAAGATGTTGAAATCAAGCTATCTACTTATCCTCAAGTGGCCTACAATATTGATATAATAGTAATAGATACCCCTCCTCAATTTGGTATGATTTTATCAAGACAGTGGACAACAGCTATTGGTGGGAATGTTCAGTTTGATCTATCTTATGCAACAATTCCAGTAGATGGCCAAGAAGTGAAGTTGTACAAGGAGCCAAGGATGAATCAGCTTGTTGACTATGTACCACAAAATCAGATCAATTTTTTTTGTGATGTTGATCTTGGGAGTTTTAATATAGAACCAGCCCAGCTAGAGTTGATCAATAGTGATCCAATTGAGAAGCATGCTGCACAAAACTACAACGGTGTGTGGAAGATGTACTTTGATGGAGCCTACAATCAAGAAGGTAATGGAGTAGGGATAGTATTCATTTCACCTAGGGGTGTTACATTTAAGTATTCATTTCTATTAGCATTTGAATGTACAAACAATGTGGCAGAATATAAAGCTTTATTAATGAGACTGAATATAGCTATGAAACATAAAATCAAGTTGTTGGCTATTCTTGGGGATTCAGAGTTGTTTGTTTCAAAAATTAAGTCAAAATATGCAGCAAAACATAAAAGACTAAAGCAATACAAAAATTTTGTATGGGATAAAATTGTGTTGTTTGATGCCTTCTCAATTGAGTGGATTGATAGATCAAAGAACATAATGGCTGATTTTCTAGCAAATGTAGCACTGAAAAGAGATGATATTACATTGGCTAGGGTATCACAAATTGAATTCAAGACAAGGCCTAGTGTGCCTGATAACGCATATAGTTGGCAAGTCTTTAATGATGATACTGATATTTTGAAATTCCTCCACTGTATAGATCAGTATGAAGCCCAAGAAATTGACTTCAACGCCTTGGTTGAAGAAGTGGATGGGAAGCAAATGGTATTTGGGAAAGAAATCTTACAGCTCAAAACAAATAAGCTTCCTAAAGGCTTAGTGGTGTTGGAGATGGTGTACAATGGAAATGATCGATCCCTCATAAAGCAAGCACCAGTAAATAGGGGGGATATTGAAGAGATTAACTTAGGGACTGAGATGACACCAAGAAAGGTGTACATAGGGAGGAAGATAAGCCCTACAATTAGAAGAATGTTGATAGAGTTGCTGAGAAAATATAAACATGTGTTTGCTTGGTCTTATGAAGATCTAAATGCATACATGGAATATTTGTTTCAGCATGAAATACCATTGAATCCAGATGCTAAACCATTCAGACAAAAGAAAAAACCCATAAATCCAACATTGGAGCCTAAGATGCAGGAAGAATTGGCAAAGCTTAGAGATGGGGGAATCATTAAACCAATAAGACATTCAACATGGGTCTCAAACTTTTTCCCTGTGAGAAAGAAAAATGGAGATATCAGGCTGTGTGTAGATTTCAGAAATCTAAACATAACGTCCCTCAAAGATAATTACCCTCTACCCAATATGGAGGCTATATTGCATAAGGTAACAGGGTGCGAATTGTTGTCCATGATGGATGGGTTTTCAGGGTATAACTAGGTTATGGTCAAAGAATCTGAGCAATATAAGACAACATTTACAACTCCTTGGGGAACATATGTATACATAAGAATGCCATTTGGTTTCACTAATGTAGGGGCAACCTTCCAAAGAGATATGGATGTGGCATTTGCAGATTTGATCAATGTTATCATGGTGGTGTATCAAGATGACCTCACTGCTTACTCAAAGAAGGTTGGGGATCATGTTCATCATCTGGAAAAGGTATTTATAAAAGCCCTTGAATATGGTATTAGTTTGAACCCTAAGAAGTGTCATTTTGTAGTTACATAGGGTAAGCTCTTGGGACACATTTTTTCAAAAGAAGGGATAAGGATAGATCCTGAGAGGGTTGAGGCCATTGATAAAATTCTTATCCCTAAAACTGTCAAAGCTATACAATCATTCTTTGGACATATCAACTTTCTCAGGAGATTTGTTTCTAATTTTGTTGAGATCATTAAACCCATATCAAAAATGTTGAAGAAAGGACAAAAGGTAGAGTGGACTGCAGAGGCCTTGGAATCTTTTGTATCCATCAAACGGGCCATCACAGAAGCTCCTATCCTTAAGTCTCTAGATTTTGCAAAGCCTTTCCAGATATTTTCATTTGCCTCAATGCACACTATTGCTGCTGTTATGTTACAAAAAAATGAGGATGGTCATGAACAACCAGTGTCTTTCTTTAGTAAATCATTATAGGGGTCTGAATTAAAGTATGATATAATGGAAAAATAGGCATTTGCACTAGTGAAAGCTATAAAATATTTCAGGCCATATCTTGTTGGATCAAAGGTGGTTGCTTATGTTCCTCATGCAGCTGTCAAGGATATTCTGATACAGTCTGAAGTAACAGGAAAAAGATGTAAATGGATTAACAAAATCTAAGAATTTGACATGGAGATACAAATTACTAAATTGGTAAGAAGTCAAGGCTTGGCTAGGTTGATGACATAAGCGAATATTGAAGTAAACCAAACTTGCAATATAGAAGAAGAGAATGCAATTTCAAGCATTGAGCATACTCCATGGTATACAGATATCATGCATTACCTTAAATACATGAAGTGTCCATATGGATTGAGTGACAACCAGAAAAGAACTCTGAAGTTGTAGGAATCTAAGTATGTTTTCATGGATGGAGATCTATTTTGGAAGAATAGGGATGGTATACTATTGTTATGTCTAGACGAATCACAAGCTAGGCATGTCTTAAGTGAAATGCATGAAGAGGTTTGTGGAGGACATTGCTTAGCCAAGACAACTGCGCATAAACTTCTCAGGGTAGGTTACTACTAGCCGAAGGTTTTTAATGACTCTTTTATATATGTAAGAAAGTGTAAAGCCTACCAAAAATTCTCTGGAAAACTAAAATATTAGGGAGCTCTGCCACTTCGACTCTTGCAGGCTGATGCCCTTTTTCATCAATGGGGAATTGATTTCATTGGAGAGATACAAGAAAAATCAAGTGGTGGACATAGGTGGATACTGGTGGCCACTGATTATTTTACCAAATGGGTAGAGGCAATCCCAACTAAACAGGCTACACATAAGGTGGTGACATAGTTCCTAATGGATAATATCATTACCAGATTTGGTACACCACTAAGGTTGATCATTGACAATGGGATGTGTTTCAGATCAGATGAATTAAGAAGATTCTGTAGTGAGTATGGTATTGCCATTTCTTATGCAGCCCCTTCCCATCCACAGGCTAATGGTCAAGTTGAGTCTAGCAATAAGAGTCTTTTGAAGATTATAAGGAGGATGTTAGGTCATAACAAGAAAGCTTGGGATTCAAAATTAAAACTGGTTGTTTGGGCTGATAGGATTATAGTGAAAAAGGCAATTGGGAAATCTCCATTTGAATTAGTGTATGGAACACAAGCTAGGATTTCATTGCAGAACTTGTTACCAGTCTACAAATTTTTCCTTCAAGAATATTTGGATGTTCCTGAACCTATGGAGGAAAGAATGGCGCAACTAGCTGAACTTGATGAAATGAGGAGAGTTGCCCAAAATCAAAACATAAAGTTAGAGACACAGATGAAATATCTATTTGACAAAAAAGAAAAGGATAGGAAATTTGGAGAAAGTGATCTAGTGTTGATGTGGAATGCAAGGTGCTAGGAGAAGGGAAAACATGGGAAATTCGAAGCTTTGTGGCTAGGACCTTTTGTTGTTGTTGGAAAGAAAGGAGTTCATACTATTTACAGAATATGGCTGGTGAAGATCAGGAGTTGCCTGTACATGGGTAATTTCTGAAACATTTTTTCTCTTGAATAACACAGAGGATTAAGGGTTGCTAGTGCATGGAAAATCCCTAACAATCCTCTCAAAATTTTATCCTCCATGCACAGTAGTTTAGGAAATAAAAGGAACATGACTTGCCAGTACATGGACAATCCTGATTTTCCTTCTTTCAAAATAAATTTTTCCATGTACTGTAGTATAGGGTCACATTCATGTCCATTGAAATTCATTCCATTTTACTCGTATAATCCATCACCTTGAGTTTGGTCTGCTCACCCAGAAATATGGATCCTTGCAATGATCACACAATCATTCATCCCCAGACGGAGCCACTGTTAGAACTGTAAAATTTTGAATATTTCACAGTCCATTGCATTCTTGAGTTTCCAAAATAAGTCCTCATCTTAAGCATAAATTTCCCTCTTCATAATGTCTTTCCTATATTTTGTCATGAGATCCATTTGAATCCATCTAGTCCTTTATATTTCAGTGTATTACCTATATCGGCAAGACAGAGTGAAAGTATCCCTGACCTAAGTATTTTTCACTAATGTATTTTTGTTGCAGACTATCGGTAGGACACATCTTTTGTTTTGGCGATAGAGAAGATTCATATCGGCATAAGAATCATATTCGGGATGAGGTCATATTGAAATATTATGTCTTGCCAACCAGCGTATGAAAAGATACATAGGAAAAATTTAAGACATCAATGTAATGTCATGGAAAATTCAATATGTCTTACCAACTAGCACATAGAAGGATCATTTCAACCAAACTAATTGGTAACGACATGAGTTCATAACGAAATCATGTTGTCTCACTGATCAGCTCACATCCCGGTAAGACTCATGTGCATCGGGGTATGGTCTTGGTGAGTGGCTCCTATCTTGCTGAACCAAATACAAGAGGATTCTATCAATGGTTTTCGGTATGAGGTTACATAGTCTTTCCAACTCGAAAGTCATGCCAATAGAGATATACATTGGTAAGAGAAGAATTTTGTGGCATAGGTTTCACAAAGGTTTTAAAAGTTACACCGATGGAGTATTTCAGGGTGAGTCTCACCAAATGGAGCAATCTAGAGGAATGGGTTTGGTGAGACATTTGGCATCAGTATAACTCTTTTCGAAGATTCATTGTCTTGCCAATGGAATTTTATCATCGATAAGATTTATTTCATCAGTGAAGAAACTTAAAGGTCACTCCAAGGTGTGGTTTCATCAGTGAAAGGTTGATTATGTCTCAGTGACTAGAAAATGCATTGAAGAACATATCTCGGTATGACACAATGAACTCTATGAAACATTTCCCCAACTCAGAATTGTCATAGTGACATGAAACACTGAAGTGATAGTCATCAGTATGATTCCAAGTGTCGGTAAGACCACATAATGTCTTGGCAAAAGGTGTAATAAACATTGCAAAAGGACTTCACCCTAGATTTGAAAATCTCTCACTGACAGGACATTTGATGCGACAGTGCCAGTTTCAAACGAGCATTCATTCATGCTTCATTAATGGCGCAACGGGATATAACAGCGAAGGTTTAATCAATGCATCAGTGCCGAATTGATAGCAGAAGGGTTAGCAAGGTGAATAGAGAACCTGAACATCTTTCAGTCTGAGGAGCTTGAGTAGTATATTGTAAGTAATTACATCTTAGCCTTCCATATTTTTGATTCTGTAATCTTGAAGAATGGAATCCCCTGGTTCTGGGAAGGCTAAAAGTAGAAAACATGGTGAGAGTAGTCAATCAAAGGGAAAGAAACAAAAGTTTGATACAAAGCATGAGGGCACTGAACGAAGATTAAACTAGGACCTTATTGATTAGCTACCTGGTTCAGGGCCTAAAGCTAGAAGGTCTGCACAACTTAGTGCAGAAGTTAATAAATTGGATGATAAATGCAAATTCATTGGTGACGTATGGACTGTCGTAAGAGGGTATGAACTATTCAACTTTGACTATCATAGGAGAAACCATTTTGAACTAATTTGTAATCCATGGAAGCTAAAACAAGGGAAATTGGTGTGCCCTACGTATTTGTAAATACAGAACTAGTAAAATTGCTTGCAGATCATTATGATCCAAAACATAAAGCTATATGTGACCCATCTAGAAAGCCACAAATACATTTTTCCAAAGAAGCAATAAGTGAGGTTTTCCAATTAGAAGGATTCTACAATGACGAGATCATTTTTGAAGAGTTGGAGAAGGAATTCTCGAGAATGGATACAATCTATAAGGGTTGGAGGTTTCCAATTCATAGGGTTAAATAGGGCAGCAAGCCATATCCTCTGCAGGATAGTGAAGGGCCTCCTTATCATATAGACTTGTTTGAGCTCTATATGAAATACACTTATTTCTCAGCGTGTCAGGTATTGGGAATGGATGCCCCAGAATTCATGTCAATTGTGCCAATGATTATCACAGCAGATATCCAGTATCACAATTCCAAGGCATTTGACTATGCTTCATACATTTCTAAGGGGTTTGATTCAGGATTGATGGCTATCAAAGGTGGATCTCCTACCCCTCATCTCAGGCATTATTCATTGTTGATGCACTTGGTACTATATGGATAGGAGTTAGGAGTATGGCCTCCAAAAATGAGAATTTCTCAAATTGGTAAGGAGGGTGAAGCATTGCATGTTCAGTTGTGGACTGCTATTTGGGACAGTAGGTTTTCTAGTTCTAGTTTCATTCATTTCGAAGAACATTTTGTAAAAAAATTGTATAAGCTGTATCAATATCCTTGTAATTATTCATTGACTAATGAGATTAAAAGATTCCTTCAACCAAAAGACTTCAATGGGCCAATTGATCATAACTGGGGAGATTGGTATTTTTGGAGGGAGCTACAATGATTAGAATCTGTGGATTTGAAGATGCCCCTTTCATTCTGCCAAGGATAGTTCCAAACAGAGTTGCATATTTGGAAATTGTTAGACAAATGGATTACTGCAGTATGATGCATTTCAACTCTTTTGGGAAACAGGCTTTTATGCCTATTACATTGTGTTTTGGTGACTTCACTATGTTGGCTAAGGAAGGATACAATTCAATCCTTAATAGATTATTGCATTATAATATGAAGAGAGGACCACCCAGGAAATAATTTGATCCAGAGGGATATATTAATTATGGTAAGATGAAGATTAACTATGGAGGGTATCACCAAGTACCCTATCCCTCTGATGATATGATCAGGAATTTGGATGAAGATGAAGCTGAAATGGTAGTTGAAAGATATAACCAAGGGCTGTTGGAGGTGGAGCAATTATCTTTTGGAGGAGAAGAGACACCAAAGGATAATGTGCCACAGGGAAAACCAGAAAAGGTATCCAGGTTGAGGACTCAGCAGTATGTTTTCCCAACTAGAGAACAGAGTATTGAAAGTGGTGATGTTGATGCAAGGCATATTGAATATAGATCATTTGTTTTATATGATGAGTTTATAAATTCTCCAGAATTCAAGGCATTCTTGTATAAGCAGAAGGGGAAGGAAATAAGAGAAAATGTTGATGATGTCACTTCAGAAAATGAAGAACAATTACTAAGCCAATTGAGAAAGTGTGTGGATGATGAAATGTCAAATATGACTCCTAAAAAAGGGAGAAAACTGTTGGAGAATGATGGTGTCATGATCTTTCCCGGCCTTGATTTAAATTCTGCATTAGTTTTTGATATTTTCTTAAGGGACAGTAATGCTACACACAAGCTTGACAAGGAAAAGGTAACAGATGTGTATGCAGGCTCTAAGAACAATACTGATGAGGGATCATTGATGATATGGGATTTATACCCACCCCATAGGAAATTAGTGGTTATTGACACAAAGAAGGCATTTGGCCATGTCATGACTCTAAAAGTTGGAGAGGTTGATCCTATGGCTACTGCAGAAATTGGGGTCAATATTGCAAAATTGAATAAAGCACAAATTCAGATGTTGATAAAAGAAAGAGAAATGTACAAGGAAAATAATGAAAGAAAGTTGAGAGAGAATGGTAGACTGAAAGACTTGTTGGTATTTCAATGGGGCCAACCAAAATTCTCACTCAAGGAGAAGGCTCTTAGGCAAAAGATCATTGGGTAGGATGAAGTGCTTATTCCAAGGGAAAGCATGATGCAATTGCAGCAATTGTCAAGAAGAGGCAGGGTAAATTGACATCTTGGTTAAATAAACTGTGGGGAAAATATTTTCATACCCTTGCCACATTAAAGGAGCATACAAGGATGGATGTATGAATTATGGAGAAGTTTCAGGAAATAGCCTAAAGTGATGTTTCTAACAAAGCAACACTTGAAGCTGCAAATCATATTATGAATCGTCATCAAAACTTCTATGTTGAGCTGCAAGGGGATGAACAAGGGTTGATAGACGCTACCAAGAAAACTATGATTACATTCTCTGATGACAAAGGGGAATTGAAAGAAGCCACAAATGAAAAAGTGAATGTGAGTCAATATTGAATGAAGTCATGAGGCTAGCTTCTGCAGAGGAGACAACGTTAGAAGAAGTGAGTGAGCAGAATGAGGAGATGATAAAGATGGAAATCACGATCCAAAACACAGTTGGAAATGCGGACACATAAGAGCACCAGGATTATTTGGATGATCTTGCTAAAACTCACTTGTGGCTAAATAGAGCTTAATTATCCTCTAATATTTTGTTATGTAAAAATACAAAATTTCCTATTTCTGAAAGGACGCGTCCTTTCATATTCTCAATGTATAAATATCCATTTTGGAAATGAAATGAAGGAGCGATAAGTAGAATAGGTTAGAGGATAGAAAATATACAGTGTAATACAATGTTTCACCAATATGAGACTATGTTGCATGCTTTCAAATCATGGAGATATCAATTGAAATATAATAATATGTTGTAGTTGTTTCTGGTATCAGTTGTTTATGGTGTTCGTTGAAAGTATTATTGAAGTTCTCTCCCGTGTGGTGTTTTTTGGTTATTTAAATTGGTGTAACAAGTTTATATCCAGTTTTTCAATGCACATTTGTTGCATCTGTATGGTCAATTGATTGGTTCTTTCCAGTAAAGATTAAATCTTTTTAAATTGATCATAGTAATTAGAGAATCTCAATTGGATTACTAAGAAGAATTTGATAATCATAACCTTGCATGTTTATACAAGTTATAAACCAAATTAAATGCTAAAAAACTTGAATGTTTTCCAGAATGAAGTACTTGTTTCAGATTTCTCTTGACTCCGTATACCCAATAAAGCACTAGTCTCTGTGTTTCATCATTTAGTTTTATTCATTCCTTTTTACATCTATTAACTAAGCATATTAGGTTTTAGTTTTAATATCATATACAATTTATACCAATTTTGATTTAGTTTGTCCATTTTCATCTGCCATCATGGACAAATCATTGTAAGAGAGAAAATTAAAAGTCAAGTCTATCTAGTTCATATAGGTACACCTGCCTAGGTCTAGCAACACCTAAAGAGTAGAAGGTCTAAATCTTTTGACCTTGTCTGCTACCCTAAAATGTTGTGAAAGCTTGGCACCCTTTCGTGGTTCAAACCCACATTTTTGAGAGCTAACTGAATCCTTTTGAAAGATGTTCACTTCATCAAGGAATTCAAAATGAAGAAAATTCCCCCTAACAAGGGGAAGGCCAAACTTACTTCCACCTCAAAGGAAATTTCTCCAGTTCTTTCTTTGCGAACCTATGATGAAGGAAACACATTTTGTTAGGGGTCCTAGTTGTGAACAAGGTTTTGAAAAAAAAAGGTTCACGAGGATTTTTGAGAAAAGATTCATTGCAAACGAATGTGTTTTCTAAAAATTGCAACATCATAGAAATAGTGTTGTCACACATGAAAGGGAACACTCAAGAAAATACGAGAAAGAGATAAGAAAAGAGAAAATTAGAAATAAACATAAACAAAGGCCATATGAGTGATCTAATATTTTTGGGTTAGAACTACTCATAAATATATACAATTATAATAATAGTATATAAATGAACTATAATAAACACCCTACTATATCAGACCATGTGAGTAATGCATGAGAAGACAAAGTAAAAATAAAAAAATTGGGTCAACATGGAAGGGAAGCCTAAATGTCACCAACACTTTGCATCATCCCTAATTTTCAAAAAATCAAACACAAACATAAAATAATGATGATATAGATAGAAGAAGGTTTACGACATAAAAATCACTCTTGTATCCAAGCACCAACAAGGGTGGCAAGGGTCATCTATGAATGCATAACACAAGTACGATGGGAAAACATTACAATACATACACTTCCAACCTAAAGATAAAGAAGAGGCCTCCACCTAACACTCATCAACCAAGAGGTCATCTACTTCCCACTCTAGATCATCATAAGGGGAAGGAGGATAATCCTATAGTGGTGGAATATTAAGGGGAGGAGCTTTCAACCCTCCTACAATAAGGGGTAAGGAATAAGGCCCCACAAGATCTTCTCCACTAGGCTCTTATGGAGCTATGGTTAGAGACTTCATGAAGATCATTCATAAGGCTAAAATTTCATCTAGAGAGTTGAACATTCTCTTTACTAGACTACCATGTCATATCTCAACAAACAAAGAGGACTGCACTCAAGATTCACCGCTTGGCTCACCGAGTGACTCAGGAGCGATGACAAACTCAGGGGAAACCGAAACTTTTTCTATCACTAGAACATAACAAGATAGCATAGGACCACCTTTTAGAGAAGGTGGGATCCTCTTATGCCCTACATTATTGGAAGGGCCATCCTCCATATTCTACTTCATCAAGGGATCATGTGAACTTCCCATAGACAAGGCAAGTGGCATGGAGGAAGAGGAGGATGAGAAAACCACAGTAGACACAACTGAAGTACTCAACATGTTTGTGGGTTTTAGGAAAGGCGATATTTCCAGAAGGGACATCAACAAGGTTGGCTTGACTAAAGGAGTGATAAACACCTACACCTTTTTGGGGTGAAGCACACTCACAATAGGAGTAGAAGGTGATATAAAGCTTGGCTAAACAAAAGCAGAGGGGAGGAGAGAGGATAAAATATCAGTAGGCCTTGATATAGGGTCACCATCTTCTCGTCCTTCTTCTACAAAGCAACCTGCTTAGCCATGAGAGCCTTTCACTAGCACTTGTGCTCATGCACAAGGTGGTTTCTACAACTCTTTGAGCTAGAGGCAAAGAGCTGCAAAGGGATGAAAGATTCCTACACATCCATGGGAGTTTCCACTATATATGTTTTTTCGACAAAGGGATAGGCTCTTGAACAAGAGTAGGAGGTGCAGGTTGAGAAACTACAAGGATAGTCAACTCTAGTGCCTCAGTAGTGGGTCTCTTCCTGTTTACTACTTTTAGAGTAGGATTAGTAGGAGGCTACGAACACTAGGACATAGAGGATTCCACATACGGACCTTTTCTTATGCCATACTTAACATTCCTAGGCTTTGTGGGTAGGATAGGAAGTTTGAATGCAAGATGCTTGGGCTTTCACCAAGCGAGCACCATAGGATTCTCTTGTAGATGTGGAGTAAAGTATAATGGTGCCACAGTAGGGAAAGAGGGAACATTAAGCTGGAAAACAAGAGAAGAGGAGGAGCCTAAGAGCACTTCCCTTCTTTCCTTTGAGCCATAGTGGCATCATTGTTAGATTTTAAGCAAGCCCTATGTGAAACCGCATAGGGTGATGGAGGGTACCTTACTCTCATTGTTAAGCACCCTTTCTTGTAATTTTGATAAGTTCAATACAAGAGGTCCTTCCGAGGTGGGAGAGGACCAAAGGGTGCCAACCAAAAGTAATCTAAGGAGTAACTACTATGCTCAACTGGTGGTCTATATCCAGTGTCGTGGATCACATGTATGGATCCCTCATGCATGAACTTCAAACATTTATGCACAACCAAGGGAACTACATTCATAGCCATTAGTGAGGGGATACCTAGATTCACTCTAAAGAGCTAAGACCCCGAGATTATATCAAACAAAAGGTTTAAAGATTTAGGTCTGACAAGAACTGACAAAAAAATACTACCAAGAGGGGGTACAGAGAGTTCATTGTGTGTATAGATGGTGCTCATAGGTGCATTGTACCTGGATATTTATGTATGAAGTTAATTAATATGATATCATCAATTATAATGTTCACTTGAGATGTCGGATCAATGAGAACACCATATACAATGTATCCATTGATTCGTGCAGGGATATAAAGAGATAGTTCTCTATTAAAGCCCATCAATAGATCATGTGAGGTGAAGGTTATACTTGGAATACTACTCACAATTTGCACAAAGGGGATAGGTTGATGTAGAAAAGAGGCCATCATGCACACTAAGTGACACTTTCACAAAGCCCCGAAAAGGTTGTAAAATAGGATAGTGACCCAATTGAGGTTTTGTTACGTAACACTTACGAAACCTTTCAACTATGTCTATTAGGGGCCGCAGGTTGGGTTGCAAGGAGAAATGACCCAAAATGCTCACACCTACAATGCTCCTAGAATACAAGGAAAGGAGATTTTAGTACTGGAAGATGAAACCAAAATGGTTCACATCAGGGTCACCAAAAATGTAAGAGAGGGGGACCAACCATGCCAAGGCTCCAAATCACAGAGAGTTGAGAGCGGAGGGCTGCCCTAACTTACCTCACTATAAAGGGGTGTTTCAGATAGATTTTGAGAATGATGAGTTCTATAAAGTACTTGAATCACCCTTCATACCTGTACTCTAAGTTTAGGCTAGGCGAGTTGGTTTTTGTAGTCAATATTGTACCTCAAAAAGCTCTTTGTCCAAGGATGACAACATAGTATTGGGACAACAGCATGGTGTGCTAGAATCTCTTAGGTGCACTAGAATTTGTATGGCTAGAGGACACAAAGTATAATATAAACTACTAGAAAATGAACTAATGACCTAGCTAGCTATTATAGAATGAGCAAAATAGAACAATAAAGTATGAAAAGTACAAACATAGATGATAAAGTAAATATATGAAAGCTATAGTAATGAAAATGATCTCACCAAGGCACTAGTTCACTAGCTAGCTCCAAATACATGTTCACCTACACACAAGAAAGAGGGGGAAATGGTTGGGGTTGTATAGGGGTCTACCTCTTCCAGACCCTCATTTTGATGTTTCCGCCTCCACAGACAACTAGATAGTAACGAGATAGAAATATGCGATAAAGAAGTAAATAAAGTAGAGATTGCAAGAGATAGTAGAAACAGTAAAGTGATACTCAACCAAATAACAAAGGAGAGGAGTGAAATGTTACAACCTCCATCCAAAAGCTCACTAGCTAGTGGAGGAGAAAGAAGACTTGGGAAGGCCACCATAGCCTCAACTGTGATGGAAGAAGGCCTCATAAGACTCCAATCCCACGTTGCTATGGATTGCTTCACACTTGATTTGCGGAGTTGATGGAGTGTTGAAGTGTTGCTTGAGAGTGAAGAGAATGCTAAAAATGCTAAGAGATGACTTGAGAATTTGTAAGAGCTTGTGAAGGGATGAAATAGAATGAGAATGAATGAATTTGAAGGAAGAAGTGTGAAGAATCTTCCATTTTCAGGGTCAGTTGGTCAAAGAGGGACATTATAGTTCAACTCTAACTGTGTATGTAATGCCTCTTCTAGCTTCAAATGCATGAATTCATCAGGGAAAATAGTGTTCCATACAAACGTCTATGCACTGCATGCGTGTCCCTTAAAAATATTCTCTCACCAACACAAGAGATAGATGCCAATTGGAAGGAAGGTAGTTGGGTGATGTGGAATTTTTCCTTGAAATTTTATTTTCTAAGGTGAGGATGTGTAAAAGGGAATTTGTGTAAGGGGTGCAAATTCGCTCCTATATACATGCAATAGAATTTTCCCTTCTTCTAGTTGATTTTGTACATTTATATTCTATTTTTGCAATTTTAAATTTCATTGTATATATGTGAAAGATAGTGGATAGTGTATCAATACAAACTTTGATCATTTTTATGGATAATATTATTAGGGGGGTTACTCTCATGTGTATATATATCAATTAGGGGAAGTAAGTATGTATGCTTGAGAAATGCACCCTTTTTCATTGATGTCAAAGTGGGAGAGTTGTTGAGAAAATAGGTGGTTGGAGAGTATCTTGAAGAGTATCTAGAGAAGATTTTTAGGCATATTACCATCAATGACAAAGGGAGAGAATATTGGAAGTTTTCTTAGATTTTTACAACAAGAGCATGAGTATATATGGTGGTGTCATTGATTTCAGCATTGATGTACTATTGTTTGATGAGCATGAGAAGTTTTGGTGATGGAAATCAATTATACAACTAGAAGAGTTTTGATCTAGAGTAGAAAAAAATGTGTTGGATATTTATCTAAGTCAATGAGTACAATTTTTAGTATACAACGAACCAATTTTGAGGTATGCATTGCTCCAGCATGAAGAATCAGGCTATATAGTTTTAAAGAAATTTTGGTATATGTTGGAGGAATCCAAATCCAAAGTTTCTTGTCTTTATATCCTCTAGATTCAAGGATAATGAAGACAAAGTATTGAATTTTTCAGTGATAGTGTTGTTGATGCAATGTAAATGATTGGAATGCTCCACATTCCACCATGGAAAAATATTTGGTTATGTGGTTTTGTGGGAGTGGTTACAATTTTCAAAAGTATGAGGGCTTCATTTTTGCATCAAAATGTATAAAAATTAAAAATATTTGCATCTCATATTGCATCATGCATTGCATTAGGGTTTATTTTAGTTATTTAGGTTAGATCTACATTCAAAATTGTATTCAAAATTGCTCTTTATTGTTGCATACTTGCATTTAAGTTATTTTTTCTTAAACTGTAGAAATTTTGGAACATATTCACTTGTAGATATGTTTTTACATAGAAGTAGGACCTTTAGATAGACTTATAAGTATTCAAAATTTGAACTTATAAAACCTCTATCAAGGACAGAAATGCCCTTGGGTGCCTTTGTCCTTGCACACTTGCATTAACATCCTTTTTCACACATCACTATATTTTTGTCTTCATTTTTTTTGTGCTTGTAGATATTTGATTTGGAATTCTCAATTGCATGTATTTATGCATCTTTCATATAGTTCAAAAAGTGAAAAATATTGCATTGCTTGATTTTATTTATTTATTTTTTAAAGGGTAAATGCTTTTGAACCAGAGTTATGAACCAAAATACAACCATTCAACAATACCACCCCAAGGGGGTTTGAACCTTGGTGGAAAGAACAACAATTCCACCTTTAAACCAACACACCATGCCAATATTGACAAAAAAACCAACATTGCTTGATTTTAGAATTGCATCAAAATTATCATTTTTTAGGTTGTGGCTTCTGAGAATCAGTTAATTATTGTATTTTCAATCTAGAAATTATATTCAAAATTATCAAAAAATCTTCCACATTGTTGCCCACTTACATTTAGCATCACTTTAGCATAAATTCAACAAAATATAGAAAAATATTCACTGTTAAACCTATTTGTAAGTAGACCCATAATCCTTCAGTAGTGCTTTACATAGTGAAACTTTGAAATTTTAGAGACCCTATCCAGGACCAAAACGCCCTTGGGAACCTTTGTCCTGATATTTTTGGCTTAAATTTCTATGATAGATCTCTCTCAATGTCCTCTATCTAGATCTGATGTCTATTTTTCAATTTTGTTTATAGAACTATCCGATTTTGATCATTTGATCCATAAGGAAAGTAGCAACATGTTTCCTTTACAAGGATGTGGTTTTCATATGGTAACACATGGATTTTATAAATATAATCTCCTTCCTTATGAGTACAATATAAGGAAACAAAATGAAGTCATTGACTAGAATTTTAGTCGCACTCTAAATATTTGTAATAATTGTGAGAATATCTTAGCACAAAAGGATGAAATCATTGACACATTCCTTAATATCACTTTTCCTAATTTGCATTCATCTCCCAACATCTCTCCCGCTTGTGAGAACATTTTGGTGCAAGAAGATGTAATCATAGACAATCACGACAACCATAGTTGTTCTTCTCTCGATACCTCTCCTACTTGTGAAGAAGGTATCTTGGTGTTAGAAGATTCAATCATTGAGTGTCATGATAATATTGTTTGTTTCCCTCACACAAATTCTCCTAATTGGGAAGATATCATTGCACAAGAGGATGAAATCATTGATAAATTTATTTTAAAAGATAGTAAGGTGACAATAGATCCCTCCTCAATAGAATATTATTAACACAAAATTGGCTATTAGACCTCCCAAAACCCCTTTTATACCTCCTAAAAGTCATTTTATTATTAGAACTCCTAAGTCACCTCTCATTATAGGAACTCCTAAACCTCATGGCCATATCCTAAACTTTGTAAAGAAACTTACTACTATTCATGTGTCATAGAAACCAAGTTATCATACTATAGCTCACACATATAATACAAAAAAAGAAGAGAAACCAAAACAAACTCCAACATCCATCCCATTGCCTCAACCATATCTTCCACTTGCACCTAATATCTAGTAGTATAGTGTTATGGAATATGATCTTGTTGAGAAACTTCATAACACTCTTGCTAAGATCTTGTGGGATTTAATTCAAGCATCACCTATTTACCATGACATGCTTCAAAGTGCTTTTTAAAAATTGTTATCCCTCCTAGTGTGTAACAAAATTAATGTGGCAGCTTTGATTGAGAATATGCATTCACCTAATTTGGACATTATTTTTCATCAAAATGAACAACCCCATTTGGAAATGTAAAAAAAAATGATCCCTTGATGATAATGGCTATTATCAATATTATGTTGGGATTAGACACCTTTATTGACAATGGTTTAGGGATTAATGTTTGTAGTCTAAATCTTTTGGATAAACTTGGAGTAGACAAAAATTTAATTCAACCCATTGATTTTTAAGTCAAAGGTTTTGATAACATGGAATGAAAACCACTTGGTGTGATAATGTTACCTTTTAGAGATGGTAATGTTGTGTTGTAAAATCTCATCCATGTCATGACCCATGATTTTTCATACAATCTTCTTTTCAGTAGAACATGGATTCATAAAATGAAAAGAGTGCCTTCATTGATTCATCATTCAACAAAATACATATAAAAAAATAAGGTTTACATGATAAGATTTGATCCTAAACCTAAAAATTATTTACAAAATAAAACAAGAATGAAGAGTCATCTTATCACATTGACAACTGCTACAAAAAATGAAACCTTTACAAGATGAGTATAGAGATAAGTTTCTTTCATCAGTAACAAATTTTTTGGACACTAATTTGGGTTCATTAGATTTCACACCTAAATTCATCGGGGATTACAATATTTTACAATCAAAATCCAAGAAAGATAAATAAGCTACAATTACATCAACACAATCTATCAATGGATCATCCACAACTTCTAGAAAAGAGGAAACATGAATTACATATCCACTTATGATGAAGTTGATCATGAAATGGAACCTTCTTTGAAAGAAATGGAATCCATTTATGGAAGAGGTTATGAAATTTTAAAACAACTTGGATATAATGGAAAAGTATGTGGTGTTAAAGAGCAAGGCATTTGTGTCCCTGTAGATACCAACATGCAAGAAATAACAAAAGGTCATTGATATTATCCTTTAAATAAAATAAACATAAAGAAGAGCTTCACTTAATCAATATAATTATTTTATCCTCCTTGCCATGTGGTAGTCATAGTATCACACAACACTCACTAACATGAATGGGGGTATAAACTTGCTACTATGCAGTCATATTTCATCTCGTAAGGATTCACACATCATTTTGCTCACCTTTTTCCATACACTTGGAGGAAATAGGATTAGGTATCCTTGTGTTGGATGAATTTCTCCTTGAGATCCCTTTATTTCTCCTTAAAATTTTAGTGTATCAATTACACTAACATTTTAAATGGTGGAATATAGTCCCCTAATCATTATTTTCATAAGTGGTCCCTTCTTAGTGATGATAACATACATCTCCTAGGAAGTGTGACCTTATTGATGTATGTTAGTGTCTCCTTTGTGCGGATATTAGTCTTGATGTCCCATAAAAATGTCACATCTCTTGGAATATGACATTCCCCTTGGTGATAATGCTATGACTAGTATGAATTTATTTTTACATGACTTGTCCTCTCTTGGTGGTGATGTCATGTGTGATATTCCCTAAGGTGTGTACTTTCACATATTAAGCAAATCCTGTTTTGTTTTCTTGTAAATCACCTCTTGAAGTGTTGTTATAATGTCCCTTGAGTTTTTTAAAATTTCCTATCATTTTTTATGCACCCTTTGAGGTGAGTTTTATTCATCCATCGAGATGTTAAACCTTGTGCACCCCATAGGGTAGTTTTGTTCCTCCCTCGAGATGTTAAACTTTGTGCAACCCCTAAGGTGATTTTTTTCATCCCCTAAGACATTAAACCTTATGCACCCCATGAAGTGATCTTTTCTCATCCCCTGAGACATTAAACCTTGTGCAACCCCTGAGGTGAGTTTTCTTTTCCCCCAATCAATTAAAATTTATGCACCTCCTGAGGTGAGTTTTTGCAACAAAGTTCATGCATTTAGTAGAATAGAGCTTGTTGGGTCATGAAATTGAGCACCCTTTTTTAAACATGGACACCTAGCTTAACACACTTTTCTTTCCAATGAAGCCATGTGATTCATGACTGATGTGGCATAACACAACTTTCTAGTCCTCATGGGAGCTAGTATTTGATTGATGATATTTGGTATTTGAGATAATTTAGGATTGAGACATCTTTTCCTTACCAACCTGAATACCTTATTTACTAACATTGTGTTTTGTTATGTTCCCTTTTGTGTGTATTCTTTTCATTTTCATCATGTTTGTATTTATTTTTTGTCATCTATATGTTATGTTATGTCATGTATTTTAATTGTGCATGTTTCATATTTTTTTGACATGTATGTTTGCTTATGTTTTCTTGCTATATTTCATACATGTGTTTTCCTTTCTGCTTATGTTGTCTTTCCATGGGTTCATGGATCTTGGGGGCTTGAACATCCCCCTAGATCCTTAGTAGTCATATTTCTTAAATATTGGGACCATTGAACCCCTCTTGACATATATTTTCTACTTTAGTGTGAGTCTGAGCATAAGTTCATACTCTCACTAAAGTGGGGGCTAAATGTAGCATCATAAATTTTCACCCTTGAAAATTCCACACTATGTTTTGTCCCCCTTAATTTATCACACATAATAAGCTCCTAGTTTCCTAAATCATGCATTTTGAGGCCCATTTTAATTTTTTTCAACAAATTACAAATATTGAAGAAATGCATCCATTTAACGTCTTTCCCTTGACACCTCATGTCCTAGAAAATAGGGCTAGGACTGGAATTCCCTAGGGCATCTAAGTCCTCCTATTATGCCAAGACCCAATTTTTAATATGTTGGTGTTGGTATTTTAAAATTCAAAATTCAAATTACAAAAGTCAACTATTAGGATCTAATTTTTGAAAAATTGGATAAATGCCTATAAATACCTAGTCTTTTTTCCATTTAAAAATAGAAGAAAAAAGAGGAGAATTCATAATAAATCATTATTGTTATGAGCAAGTCAAGATCAACATTCAGAGCTTTATTGTAGAAATTAAAGATCCAAGCATTATGTCAAAGTGTATGTGAGTTCATGTTTTATTATCATTGTTTTTTGAAGGCTAATCAAATTTGTAGGTCTCCAAGCATTCAAGAAAATCAAGCAAACAAGATTAAAGCATTGAGGTGATGTGCGTGAATTCATTCCTTCAATAAATCCATTAAAGGGTGGTGATTTGTATCACTTTGTGATTTCATCATTCCCTCCTATCAATTATTATTTTATCTTTGATATTGTCATTCTAGGAGTGGAAACACTAATAGGAGTTTGACTAAGGAGAGCTCCTAAATGGCCCAACATTTTTCCTTTCTTTGAATGTCTAGGTTTTAGGTTTGAAGAGGATTGAAAGAATTTTGAAGATAAATTATTCATTGTTGCAATTGAATCCCTAGATCTTGTCAAATCAAAAAACTCACCTAAAAAATTATCCAAAAATGTTCTAACAACTTTGCAAGCAAAAATGGAAGTCTCAAATCTATCATCAGAGGACCCCAAAAGTTGAGTAGGACACCCTTAAAAGGACTCATATTCCCTTTGGAGCATAATTCCTCTTAGGCACATTGAAACTAATTTTTCTAGGTATGTACACAATCCTCTTAACTTCCTAGATCTACTTGTAAATCTCTTTTTCAGTCTATGCATTATCAGGATCTCACATTTTTCATATTAGGGTACATAGTTAAATTAGGTTAATCATAGTTAATCAATTACAATCCATTCCAATCCCCAAATTGATGGAGATCTAGGTCTTATTGGCTCACCTTAATGGTTGAAAGTCAATCTATACACCTTCTTGATCTCCATCTTAGCGAAACCCTAGGAAAAGGCATTGAGTCTTATTGTTCTAGGAGCTTAGGAATTAGGATCACCTTTTTCTTTATTTCACTTAGTAAATACGGAATATTAAATTGAATTTATGAAACCTTTTTCACTAGAAGAAGTGAAGAATGTAGCCTTCTCCCTTCCCCAAAAAGATCTCTTGGTCCTGATAGCCTCACTGATTATTTCTTTCAAAAATGTTGGCCTTTTATGGGGAGGGATATTTCTCTAGCTCTAGAAAAATAAAGAAAAAATGTTAATATTCTAAAATATTTCAACACAACTTTTATTTCTCTAATTCTAAAAAAACAAGACCTAACCTCCTTCATAGATTTCAAGCCAATAGAACTATGAAACACTATATACAAAATATTTGAAAAATCCATGTGCTTACATTTGTCTAAAATAATTACAAACCCAATATTAGAAGAAAAAGGAGGTTTTGATATGGGTAGGGAAACTACAGAAGGGACAATTCTAACATGCGAAGCTATTCATTCTATATGCATGGAAAAACTTCCAACCATGATAATAAAATTAGATATAATGAAAGCATATGATAAGGTGAGCTAGGAATTCTTAATGATTTCAAGTCTTTGCCAAATTTGGATTCTCCATAAAATAGTGTAAATGGATATATTCAGGTCTAAGAGGAGCTAAGTTTTAATTCATTAACAGTGGGAGTCCAATGGTTTCTTTAGTTCATCCCATGGGGAAATGCAGGGGGGTCCTCTTTTCCCATTCCTATTCATTCTAATGGCATAATCCCTAAGTAGATTCATATTAGCAAAAAACAAAGACCAACAATCGAATGGGATCATGATTCCAAGGACATTAATACCAATGACAAATTCTCTTTTGTAGATGACACCTTATTATTCGGTAAACCTTCCATCACAAAAGCTAAATTAATTAAGGAGGTTCTCAAACATTACTCATAAGTTTCAAGTCAAGTGATTAACCCATATAAATAAAATATATATTTTTGAATACCACTCAAAGTTTGTTATCAATAATTCTCCCGATTCGGGCTTTAAATTAGCTACCTTGCCATGCAAATACTTGGGAATCCATTTCTTTGCAAAAAGATACAAAAAAATATTCTGGGACATGGTTCTAGAAATAAAATAAAATGAATGTCAGGGAGGAGGTGAAAGTGGCTATCATTAGCATCCATGTTGGTTTTGATTAGATCAATTCTTGTAGTAGTTCCAAGTTATATCATGTTAGTTCTAAAACTTACCAAAATGGTTCAAAATAAAATAGAAAGATGCATCAAATAATTTATTTGGAAATAATCCAAAGAAGGAGAGAAGATGTAAAAAATCCATCTCATGTCATGGGAAAATCTATGTCAATAAAAACCCAAGGTGGCGCAGGTTTACAAAACTTATCTATAAGGAATAGGGCATTAGGTACAATGTTAGCATGGAAATTGTTTGCTAAACCTAAAGCTATGTGGTGAAAAAGTATACAAGCCAAATAAATTTATATTCTAATGATCCAAAAAGAACCTTCATAGGGCAAAATCTAAGGCCTGGTTCTGATATGTTGAACTTCCTAATTGAATGTCGAGATGTCATCACACCATGCCTAACCTTGATCATCAAAAACAAGGAGATCTCTCTTTTTTTGGTGGATTAATCTAATAGCCAACATTCCCTTGGAAATATTGAGGGCATGAAAGAGGAAAATATCATCCTTAAACAAAATTGGGGTAATTTTTTTAAATAGGTATGTGTAGGCTCATTATGGAAAAATCAAGCCCTTAAGTGGCAAAAAAATCAGAGTTAGGAAACTTGATGTAAAAGTTTGAATAAGTTATCTATATTATTTCAAAAATATGTAAGAATAGAATCTGGACAAAATTGAATGTAGTTTCTACACTACTAGGTTTTTTTTTTTTTTTAAATCTATTTGGTGAAAAATTGAAATTTCAATGCAGTAGTACTTAAATTTTAGGGAAAAATAAGAAATAGGTGTCTATATGACCACCCTAACCACAATAAAATAATAATAATTTTTTATAATATTTTAGATATAAGTATATGACTCATGTCTCGATGTGATGTATATTTTTTCATAAATTTTTTCCAAGTAAATAATTAATTATGAATTTTTTATTATAACTTTTAAAAAATATAAAAACTCATATGTCTGACCACCTTAACTTGGTAAAAACTTGATTATTATTTATTTTTAAATCCTATAGTATGTGAAGCATAAAATGTGATGTATGTTTTAGATTCAAAAAATTTTATACCATTTGAAAGCTATAGATGTTTTTCAATCAGAATATCAATCTGGACTTTAGTCATAATTCAAAAAGAAAATGAAATATAATTATTTATTAAATTCAAAGTAAAGCATAATTTATATTGGTGGAAATATGAGAATCTCCTCTAAAAACCCCTTTTATTTCATCAATTTTGGGTAAAAAAAAAGTTGTTAGCCACATACCCATCATATCGCCACTTTCTGGCCCATCCTAATCCTGCACATACCCAAACATTATATAGTTCATGTCTCAAATTCATACAGATAAAATAGTAAATGGTGATACTTCACTTGTGCATTTACATAGGAACAAAAAGACCTAATCAATAACCACTTGAAGAAAATATTAATTTTCCTTTCAAAAAAACTAGACAAGCTAATTTGGGCCCCTACAAAATCAAGCTCATATAATGTAAAACAAGGTTATAATTTCCATATAACTCTTGAAATCTCTGTAAGATCTACATGGACATATAATATATGTTGCAATGAAATGGTAATTCCAAATCAAGGATCCTTTGTGTGGTTATCCCTAAAACATAAAATTTTGACAAATGGGCATCTTCAGAAGCTAGGTATCATAAATTCCTTCAACTATGTTTTGTGTGGAAAATTTTAAGAGACATTGGATCACCTCCTCATCTAGTGTAATTTTTCTCAATCATGTTAGGAATGGATATAGAAATAATTGGACTAGCAAGCTCCTCTAGGTGATTCTTTAATTTTATTTCAATAGTTGGCCCTCCCTTTAGAATTCTTCCCTCTTATTATCTCTTTGGGTAATTTCACCTCTTTGGGTAATTTCACCTTCAATGGTCATTTGGAACATTTTGTTGGAAAGGAATAGCATAATTTTTAGAAAGGAAATAAATTCACTCAAAAAGGTGCTCCAAAAATTGGAAATTATAATCTCATAAACAACCATCGAAAGGGTGCATATACTTTTTGGGACTCTCAAATGATAGCTAAATTGTTGCATATAATGATTACAAATCCTTGAAATTTTCCTAGCACAAGGATTAATCTAGTAAAAATATCCCAACATCATTGATCTCTGCCACAAAAAGGCATATGGAAGCTTAATTTTGATGGAGCTTCTTGGAGAAATATACATGTGTCAGGGGGGTATGTGTGGGATCATGATGGGCCAAAAAGTGGTGATATAATGGGTATCTGTAGGGTATGTGGCTGATGACATTTTTTTTAGGTACCAAAATTTGACGAAAAGAAAAGGGTTTTTAAAGGAGATTCTCATATTTCCACCAATATAAATTATGCTTTACTTTGAATTTAATAAATAATTATTATTCATTTTCTATTTGAATTATGACTAAATTCCTCATTAATAGGTCGATTGAAAAACATATCTAGCTTTCAAATGGTATCATAGTTTTTGAATCCAAAACATGCATCACATTCTATGCTTCACATACTATAGGATTAAAAAAAAAAATTGAATTTCATGAAGTTTTGACCAAGTTAAGGTGGTCAAACATATGATTTTTTATATTTTTTAAAAATTGTAATAAAAAATTCATAATTAATTATTTACTTGGAAAAAATTTATAAAAAAATGTGTATCACATCTGGACATGAGTCCTCTACTTATATCTAAAATCTTATAAAAAAATATTATAATTTTATTGTTGTGAGGGTGGTCAGACAGACACCTATTTCTTTATTTTTCCCTAAAATTTAAGTACTACTGCATTGAAATTTCAAATTATCACCAAATAGATGTTTAAAAAAAAATAAACCTAGTATTTTAGAAACTACATTCAATTTTCTATAGATTCTATTCTTACATATTTTTGAAATAAAATAGATAAATTATTCAAATTTTTATGTCAAGTTTCCTAACTCTAATTTTTCTGAATTTTTTGCCACTTAAGGGCCTATTTTTTCCATGATGATCTTGCACATACCCATGGGAAAGATGTGTAATCGGAAATTGGAAATGTTGGGTCCACTTAACACTAGATTTGAAGCTCCCCATGGGAACAAGTAACAAGGTAGAAGCAAATGCATTGTTAGAAATGTATGGTTCTGGAAGAGAAAGTGAGTATAAGGGTAAGTGGATGGATCTATGACACAATTTTGGCTCTTAAGATGCCACTTATTTTCTGAAACTAGCAAAATCTGATTTGCATGAGAAAATGAAGATAGTTACGCTCAAACTTTTAAAATGCAACAAGAACAAGAGTTAAAGTTATCTGAGTCTAGTTTCTAAGCTACTAATTCTTTTTGAAATTAATGAAGATTAAAGATCTCAAAAAGGTGGGGCCCAAAATAGGTCTTGTTTTCATAAAAAAAATTAGCATAGAGTTTGAAGCCCCCCCCACCTTTTTGATTAGCTTTTTTTTAGAATTTAAAAAATCCAAATGGTGAGAAATTAGCTAACATCATGTACTTTCTCCTCATTCTTTCAGATACTTTTTTTCATGAATATATAATATTTTATGAATTTTCAAAGTGGACACATCCTAAAAAGTTGAAATTTGAGAATGCTCCCCTGTAATTTTTTTGAAAACTAATCAAAAATTGAATTTTTTTCATCATGTGTAGAATGGAGTCTAGTTTAAAAAACTATGATTTGTTTCATGTTTTCATGAATGAGTAAAAATCTATCCTAAAACTAGAACATGCTAGTTTTTGACCAAAAACAGAGGTATTTATGTGATAAGTTATGGATCAAAACCTTAACTAAATCAAAATAAAAAAAAATTATATATTTGGATAGCTACGAGAGAGATTAACACCATCACATTTTTTTAATCAACTTGCATTGAAATACATGCAAACATGACAGTGAGCACAGACAAAAATATGAGGAATTTTATTACCCTTTCAAAAAATCATGTCTTCTGCATGAAATGGTTGTCCAAACCTTTAGTTTGGATGCCCAATGCAACCCATTTGGTGAGAACTAAATTTGGTGCTCGCCAAATGGGTTTCTTCATTTGGCACTCACCAGCCAAATTTGGTGAGTGGGTTGCTTCATTTGGCTAGCACCAAATTTGGCACTCACCAAATGTCATTCATGACTTTTGGAATGCATTTTTCTAAACTCTTTCATTTTCTCTTTCTTTGCTAGGGAAACACATGAAATAAAAATTTAAGTTGACATTTACATATGGACATTTAATTTCTTATACTTCAAGTTATATTTCATGTATATAGTTTCAAGATGTTTGAGAGTGGTTTTAGATCTCTAGGAGTTATAATGAAAATTATAGTTTTTGGAAGATATTACAAAATTTCAAACTTAGTCAAATTTTAGTAATTAGCATGTCAAATTTCAATAATCGGGAAGTCAAATTTTAGTAATAAGTAGGTCAAATTTCATCTTTCTCTCTCTATCTCACTCATTTTCATCTCTTATTCTCTAGGCCTCTCTCTCTCTCTCTCACTATATCCATCGCTTTATCAACTGGAACTGTCCCTTGATCTCAAGAACTATGTCTCTACATGTCCATCTCTCTCTCCTTCCCTCTCTAATAACTATCTCTCTCCCTCCCTCCTTCCCTCTCTAATTTCTCTCTACCCTCC